>JALPQD010000133.1:285074-376579 GCA_023101885.1 Typhlomys cinereus
AAAAAAAAAAAAAAAAAAAAAAAAAAGAGAGAGAGAGAAAGAAAAGAAAAGCCTACTAGAAACAAAACCTGATAGAATAGAAAGACTATTTGAATTGTATACACGATTTACTTTGAAATACTCAAATCCGAAGGTCACTTTCCAAACCCAGGACTGTATTAGGAATTTAATTTTTCTGATTCAGCGTTCAATCATTTACCATAGTGGACCTAGAATTCTATTAAGTTGACAGAAATTTAGCTTGGCTTAATTCCACTGGTTTCTTCAGAAAGTAACACAATAATAAAAAATAATTGGAAAATGATAGTCGTATCTTTAGTACTAAATGAAATAAATATACCATCACTACCAGAAAAAGGAGATAATGAACAAATATGTGAAACAAGGAAAAATCACTATGAAATTTCTGTAAAAGTCAGAAGGATATTTGTATCTCACTTCGAAATATATATATCATTCCAGTGATCACTTGTGTATCCATTTTGGTTCAATTAAGAAAAATCATACCGATTTAATGGAAGTTTAACTGAAATAATTATTAACAATAAGAGAAGTTTTGGAGTGATGAAAAACTGGTTAGGCAATAAGGAATAAAGAAATTAAATGTTGGCAGTCTTGCTGGGCATACCTATAATCCCAGCAGGAGGGAAGCTGAAGCTGGAGGATCTTCAGGGCTGTGTAGTAAATTCAAGGGTAACCTGAGGAACCTAATAACCTGCTCAAAAAGCCAGGGACTGATAAAGTAGCTCTGCTGTAGACCACTCACTTATGTAGCATGTTGAAGGACCCCTGTATTTAATCCCAGAGAGAAACTAGGTGTGCTGGTACCGACCTATAATCTGGTCATGTGGGAGATGGAGACAGGAGATCAAGAGCTCAATGTCATCCTCAGCTATGTAGGGAGTTGGAAGCCAGCCTGGAATACATGATCCCTCCATCTTAACAAAAGCATTGAGATAATCAAGAGACAGATTATAAAATAACAGACATTATACATTATTTAATAGGATAGCTAGTATAACCAAAGAACTGAAAGTAGTGCCATCTATGCCTTCTTCCTGAGATGGTAGAGAAAACAGCAAATGGAGACTGACTTGATCATAGGCAGAACTTGACCAAATTCCAACCTTAGAAAATTACTGCACATTTACTGAAATTTAGTAGAAACCCACCCTCTAGAGCTCAGCCCTCTAAGGTATCTGACATGAGTCTTGCTAGAGGCACTGTACTATAAAAACAGCAAAGGAAGGAAAGTAAAGAAAGCTGACGAGTGTTCAGTAAACTGCTGTAGAAACCAGACATCATCAGAGAGCAAAGCTTAAGGCACAGTGTACTCTCACTGTTCTCTGCTGACAAAGAATAAGTGCCAACTGACAAAAAGATCTTTTATTGCAAAGCAGTTAATAAGGGTGAATATTTTAAAGTTTTTAAAAAGTTTTATTTATTTAATGTGTGTGTGTGTATGTGTGTGTGTGTGTGTGTATCAGAGGGTACTGTGTGTCCCTGTGGAGGACCACGGGTGACTTCAGAAATCATCCTGGATTGCTTCTACCTCCTTATTGCTTCACTATGGGATTTTCCAGGCTCCCCCCACCAGGGCCAGAAGTGCAGGCAGATACCAAGTCCACCTAGTGTTTTTATGTTGGTCCTAGGATTCTAAGTCAGGACCTTCTGCCTGCAAGATAGCGTCTTAACCCCTGAGCCATCTCTCTGGCCCATCTCTCTAGGGTGAATTTGCAGATGGTAAGCAGCAAATTGTTGGCCTGGCACAAATTCTCTGCTGTTTTCTGGATTTGAATGCCTATATGGATAATTAGGAGGTTTTGAAATGTGCATGTTCACATCAAAGGTGTTTTTTGTTCATAGAGTTCATAGAGTGGTAGAATGGTTCATTGGATAAGACATGCTTGCTGACAAATGTAAACAAAGCAGTTCCCTCATATGTGTGGGAGCTACAAATGTAAAATCAGGCTGTGACTAGGACCATGCTTTCTCTGAACACTTGGAAGAAAATCGTTTTTACCTCTTCTAGCTTCTGGTAGCTCCTGGCAATCTTAGGTTTGTAGCCACATTACTAATATCATACTCTGTCTTTACTTGACCTTGTTTCTCATGTGTCCCTGTGCCAAACCCTCTGGTGTGTGTGGTTATGTGTGTATTGTGTGATATTTTTCCTGGGGAGATGCCACACAAATCTCTGTCTACCCTAGATAGGAATTCCACAACAGACCAAAGTAATAATTACACCAAGGTTCAACTTGACAAATGAATGAGTTTATTGGGACCACTTACAGCAGTGATGAGGGTTACTTACAGGATCAGGGATGACTCAAAGGTAGCAACAACTCTAGAAAGCACAGGACAACATTTGTGAGACTACAAAAATTGTAACCCTGGAGCTCTCTGCTGCAGGACTTCTCTAGGACAGTGTCCTTCAGACTTCTGAGTGTTCCAATTCTCTTGCAGACTGGCTATCTATAGAATTTCCTCTCCACAGCAGTTATTTACTGCTTTCTTTATCTTGGGAGAGCCCTCCCTATCAGGTTGAGTTTCAAGAAATTCCTAAGACTCACCACTTGCCCAAAATTTAAGATGGGATTAAGTTATTCCCAAGGGGGAAAAGGCCATATGACAGGGTTAATCTGGGAATCCCCTTAGAACTTCACACAAACTGGATAAGCACCCTCCCAAAGTATCTGTTTTCTGATAAGGGTAGTAGTAATTCAATTTCAGGCCCATCATAAGTGGAGTATGGTTTAATATTAATAACCTTAATTACATTAGCATAGACTCTATTTCACAGTAAGTATGTACACTAATACTGCAGTTGGGGACATGGATATATATTTTCTGAGGAGATACAATTCACAAAATCACATTTCAGGAGCCAGAGTTGGAGTTAGTTGGTAGAGCCTAGTATGCAGGAAATCCTGGAGTCAATCTGCAGAGCCACATTACAAAAACAACAAAAACCACAGGCCTGGTGGCACATGCCTATTATCATACCACTCCTGGGTTAGACAAGGAGGATTAGAAGCTAAGGGTCTTCCTTGGGTACAAATAATGAATTAAAGGTTTGCCTGGGCTACATGAGATGTCTCACATAAAAATTAAATAATAGAAAACCACTTTTTGGTAGGCAGCTAATTTTGGAAATAAATTTCCTTACCAAGACCAAAGGAAAAAAAAAGGTAGGATGTCCTGAAATGAAAGAAGAGAATAAATAAGATTAATAAACTCTATAAGTTAATAGTTGTGCAGTTTTCCTCTCTCAACATCTTTATCAGTCCCAATAAAATTACATGAAATAATAAAAATATAATTATATTACCAATTCAGTATCTCTTTTGTGTAATAGTAATAGGTAAAGTTGAAAGAGGAATTTGAATTGTATAAGAATAATGTTTGAGGAGGCTGGAGAGGTGGCTCAGGGGTTAAGCCTCTGCCTTGCAGGCAGAAGGTCCTGAGTTCGGATCCCAGATCCCACGTATAGACGCCAGGTGGAAGCGGGGGCAGCCTGCGCTTCTGGGTCCTGGTAGGGCGGAGCCTGTGAATCCCTGTGAATCCCGGGCAGAAGGAGGTGGAGGTGTCCATGGTGATTCCCAATTCGTCCGTGGTTCTACACACACACATACACACATGCACGCGCACATACATACGCACACACGCACAATTGAATAAATAATAATTAAAAAAATTTAAAAAAAGAATAATGTTTGAATTCAGATAGTATGTTACACATGCAATCCCAGCACTCTGGAGACTGAGACATGAGAATGAATTACAGGCCAGTTTGGGCCACAAAATGAGACGTCTATCTTTTAAAAAAAAAATGGACAAACTAAAAAAGTATTGCTAAATCAAAGCTAATCACAGATTAGCTATAGTACCAGCACTTGGGAAGCAGAAGCAGGATGATCAGAAAGTCTAGGTCATACTTGCTGCATAATGAGTTCAGGGCAAGCCTGGGTTGTCTGAGACCCTGTCTCAAGGGGGAAAAAAAGACTGGGGGTGTAGTTCGGTTGGTACCATATAAAGGAGGTGTGATAGTGTGACATGGCACTCTGGAAATTGAAGCAGGGGGTACACAAATTTAGGTAATCATTGGTTATACAATGAGTTCGAGACTGGTCTGTGTCACATGAGCTCCCCAACTAAAAATAAATAAATAAATAAATAGCTAAATAAATAAATAAATCCCCTAACCAGGAACTTGCACAAAGAGATTCCTTACCATAGGATTAGCAGTCCAAAAGAGGAAACTATCTATGTATCCATCAGCTGGAGAATGGGTAGACCACATATGTCTGCTGTAGAATGGAACATTAGCCAACCATAAAAAGAAATGAAGCTCTGCCACAGGTTGCAACATGGATAAAATTTGAAATATGGTGCTGAATGAAAGATGCCAAAGGAGAGATGGCTCAGGGGTTAAGGCTCTGTCTTGCAAGCAGAAGGCCCTGAGTTCGGATCCCAGGTCCCATGTAAAAACACCAGGCAAAAACGGCAGCAGCCTGGTGAGCAGAGCCTGGAAAATCCCAGAGTGAAGCAAAGAGGTAGAAGTAATCCAGGATGGTTCCCAAAGTCACCCTTGGTCCTCCACCCTTGGGACACACAGTGCCCTCTGATGCGCGCGCACACACACACACACACACACACACACACACAAATAAATAAATGAATAAATAAATAAATAAATAAAATATTAAAAAAAGAAAGATGCCAAATGTAGCATGTGCATGAAATATCCAATATAGGCAAAACCAAAGAGACAGAAAGCAAGTTGTGATTACTAGGGAATGGAAATAGGTAAGAAGGATAGCCAAGTGATTGCTTCAGGAGTATGGGATTTCCTTTACGGGAATGAGGGAATGAGAATGTTCTAGAATTAGAGGCAGGAGTTACACAAGACTGTAAATGTATTCAATGCCACTGGGGGAGGGACTTAAAAAAAAACATGGAGGTAACAACAAAAATCCAACACTAGATTTTGGGAACCTGGGCTAGAAACAAAACAGAATAAATGAAAAAAAAAGAAGATTATTGATGCTATAATATAAATTAGGCAGTATCTATTTAGTTCAGAAGAAAGCAGCAAAGGAGAACAATACCAAGGGTTGCTGTAATGTATTTTATAAAATACTCATTTTAAATTTTGTGTGGAAAATGAACATATGCCATGTTTATTTTGTCATATTTTTCTTTTTTTGTCACTATTTCACTGTGTAACCCAGGCTTCTGATTCACGATTCTCCTGCTTTGGCCTTCCCAATTTGTGATAATAGGCCTGGGCCACCACACCCAATTCCATCTATTATTTATTAAGATCTTCAAAGCAGGCATTATAATTATGTCTGAAGAACAAATTGAGAACAGAATTGTGCCATATGCCTAAAATCCTAACACCAGAGGCAAAAAAAATCAAGAGTTGAAGACTGGTCTAGGAAACAGAGAGAGAGGGAAGTAAAGGAAGTTCTATAAATATCAAATGAAATAGTAAATAAAGAGAAGTTACTTTTTAAAAAAGAAGTCATGGAGCTAGTGATGTACCTTAGTTTGTAAAGTACTTGCCTAACATGTACCCTAGGGAAGTAAATGTGACCTTGTCTCAGAAAGTAGTGCTTGTGGAAATAGATTAGTGCTAAAGAGCTTGCCTAACATTGTGGTGGCCCTAAATTAAATCCTTAATACAAGAAGGAAAGAAAAAAAAATGGAGTTTCTAGAGTGCAAAATAATAATTTGAAATAAAAGCTCACTGAAGGGAAGAGTGTAACTTTGAATCAGAAGGACAAAGCATTAACGGATTTATCAAAGACTGATAGAGGCTATGAACTCTGAAAAATGGACAAAGGATGAAGATTAATGAGGAGCAAATAGAAAAGGATCTCAGAAAAAGTAATGGAAATATTAAAAGGAAGGAAGAGTGAGAGGAAACGAAAATATTTGAAGAAATAACGTCTAAAGACTTTGTTTAAAAACAAACCTATACACACAGGAAACTCAGTTAACTGCAGGTAGGAAACATTCAGTGGTGTCCACAAACATACTGTAGTAAAAATGATGAAAATAAAATCTAGACAGAAGCAATGTAAAAAATGACTCATCACTTGGAAAATTAAAAGCTGATTTCCTATCAGAAACAATGGATGCCAGAAAGTAGAGTGATAATATATTCATTGAGGAATAAACACATCATGCTGGCTTTGGACACCCAAGCCTATATTGCCAGCACTTAAGAGGTGAAGACTGGTGAATTAGGAATTCAAGGTCATCCACAACTATAAAATTAGTTGAAGACTAGGCTAGGCCACTAGAGGATATCTCAAAAAGAAAAAAAAAAGCACACATAAAGCAAGAATACTCCTTCAAGAAAGCTAAATTTAAAAACAAATATAAACAGAAATAATAAAAATAAAGATTTTTCCAGGTAAATAAATAATAAATGAAAGAATTTGTCAACAGATCCACATTACAAGAGATAAAGAAATTATTCTTTCAGTACTCCCTTATCTTTGAACAATATATTTCAAGATTTCTGATACATACCTAAAACAAATGGAATATATGTATGATTTTCCTGTCTATAGATTCATGAGTCTCAATCAGTTTTTCTCCTTTTCTTTTCTTTAATTTTTTTTCATTCCTTTTTCATCTTGAGACAGGGTCTCATTATATAGCCCAAGCCAGGCTCAAGTTTTGATTATTATGTCTCTAACTTTTGAGTAGTGGGATTAAAAGTGTGTTCTACCACACCTTGCAAATGTAATGCCCTTCTGTCTTAAAGCACTGTCATGCATCATAGCAGTAACTTTTGCAATCTGAAGTATGAAGGCAAAACCACCACAAATTTATTTTTCTGTCTTCACATCTTGAATGAGCAAACAATATTCTTGCTTTTCTCATTTAATGCTTTCTTCTTTCTTTTTCAGTACTGGGAAATGACTACAAGACCTTATAAATACCAGGTAAGTGCTCTACTTTCCCTGATCTCTTGTTGCTTTTTATTTGGAGATGAGATCTCACTAAGATGGCCGACTGGCCAAGAATTTGCTCTATAGCCCAGGCAGGGCTGGAATTGACTTTCTGCTTTTCCTTGAATTTTTTCTTTTCTTTTCTCTTGCTCTTTCTCTTTTTTTTTTTTTTTCACCTCTTCTCCTCTTTCTGTATGAAACATGGCCTCTTACAACCCAGGTGGAGCTTGAACTCACTATTTAATCAAGCATGCCTTTGGGCTCTACTGCCCAAACACTGAGATTATAGGTTTATATCACTGATATTAGTACAGTGGCAAGGATTCTATTTTTCCATGAAATAAAGAATTGTTAGGCAGGAAAAGAGTTGAGAATATTTGTTTACTTAAAAGAAACAATGAGAGAAACCGTGGTAATCCAAGCTGTTGTCCAGTTTAGAAACTGGCAAAGTGGCCATGTGGCAAAGAGATTAGAAGTGTTTTCAGAGAAACAGCAAAAGTCTTCCCACCCCCAATATTAGGGAGAGCATGTTTAACTTTTAGTTTAGGCAAGAGCACTAAAGAGAGTTTCACTCTTTGAAAGCTTACAAAATTACTTCTTTGAAATTTCCAAGGTTCTGCCCTCCCCCCGCCCCCCCGCCATGCAATGTCCCCAAGAGAGATAGCTTTTGAGAGCACAAGACACATACTTTGAATCTCTGTGATAGGCCTCCAACTGGCTCAGATTCCCTCGGGGAATGTGATAAAGTGATTGCCTCAGCTGATTTAATTTAAGGGTACTGCAGGAGATTCTAGTGTTACCAGGGAAACTGCAGGTAGGGTCTAGTCAAATCTCTGATACCATCATGCCTCCCAGGCTTTGAACGGTCAGGCTTCCTGCCTCAGCCTTCCTGATAGCTGGGATTAGAGGCTTGTACCTCCAGGCACAGCTACAGATTCATTTTCTTCCTTTATTTGTTTATTTGTGTGTGTGTCTGTGTATGTGTCTGCGTGTATCAGAGACCACTGTGTGTGCCCCTGGTGGAGGCTCAAGAGTGACTTTGGGAATCACCCTGGAATATGCTACCTTCTCTTTGCTTTGCTCTGAACTTTCCCAGGCTCTGCTTTCCAGGACAGGAAGTACAGGCCCTCAAATTTCTGCCTGGCATTTTTACGCGGGATCTGGAATCGTAACTCCGGGCCTTCTGATTGTGAGACAAAGACAACCCTGAGCCATGTCTCCAGCCCTGCTTTCTCCTCTTGACTGTGGATATATTGTGAACAGTTCCCTGATTTCCTGTGGTTCTGACCTCCCTGTTATGATGATTATAACTGGGAACTGTCAATCAGTTAAATTTTTTCCTTTTATTGCTTGGGTCAGGTATCTTGTTGCAGCAACATGTAATGAAACTAAAATGGATGATCTCTCTCCTATTTTTGAGGTAATATTTCATATATTTCAGGCTTCCCTCAAATTCACTGTACTGGAGGAAAAGTCCTAATCCTGTTTCTGCTTTCACAAGTTCTGGGATCACAAGTATGTACCACTGTGTCTGGCAAAAATCAGTATTGTTTGCTATTTGTATAAGCTAATATAAATAGAAAATTAAGTAAAAGACAACATGAATACATAATTATTTTAAACATATTTTATGAGAAAGAGAGAGAGAGAATACACACACACACATACCATGTGGTATGTGTGGAGGTCAGAGGACAACTTTCATGAGTCACTTCTCTCATTCTACCATATGGGTTCCTGGGCTCAAGTTAATCACTAGTTTGCGAGAAGAGAAGAGACGAGAGAGAAGAGAAAAGAGAAGAGAAGAGAAGAGAAGAGAAGAGAAGAGAAGAGAAGAGAAGAGAAGAGAAAAGAGGGAAAGGGAGGGAAAGGGAGGGGAGGGGAGGGAAAGGGAGGGGAGGGGAGGGGAGGGGAGCGGAGGGGAGGGAAGGAGAGGGGAGAAGAGAAAAAACTGAGTTCAGACCCCCTGGCTTCCAGGAATAGAATTACGTGCAGGTAGCCACACTCGTCTGGCATTTGCATTTGTACAATTTGACTGTTTAACTGGAACAAAGTTCCAGTTCTGAAAGAGACTGCCTCAAAAAGATAAGGTGAAGGGAACTGATTTCAAAAGGGAAAAGTTCTTGCTGCAAAAGCCTGATGATATGAGTTTGATTGACAAAACTTATGTAAATATGAATGGAAATATATGATTCTTAGTTGTCCTCTGACATTTATGTGCATACACGCACACGCACATGCACACACAAATAATAATAATAATAATAATGTGAAAAGCAATAGAGGAAGTTGCCTGATGTCAACGCTCACATACACCTATGAAGATATGCACATACCTAACACACACATGCACACACAAAGACATGAAAGTAAAAGGAAGATAGTTTAGAAGAAGGAAGGGATTAGTAGATAAGGAAGGGGAGCAATAGAGCATGATGGGATGAATATGATCAAAATCTATCATTATAAAAGCAATTATATATAATTAACATATATTAATAATTTTGAAAATATATTTTTACATATGAATTTTGCTTTCAAACGAATTTGTTTTTGAGAGGATTGCTTTAACCAAACCTTAGTCTATACTACAAATCCATAGTTATAAAGACAGCCTGGTACTGGCTCCAAAATAGACACACAGATCAATGGATAAGGATTGAAGACCCAGATATAAGCCCACAAAGTTACAGTCATTTGGTCTTTGACAAAGGGGCCCAAAGAATCCAATGGAAAAACAACAGCATCTTCAACAAATGGTGCTGGCAAAACTGGATCTCCACATGCAGAAGATTAAAGCTGGACCCAGACTTGTCACCATGTACAAGACTTAATTCCAAATGGATCAAGGACCTTGATATCAGGCCAGAGACTATAAAAACCATAGTTGAAAGGATAGGGAACTCCCTCGAGCTGATTGGGCTAGGCCAACACTTCCTAAACAGACATCCAATGGCACAGTCACTGCTACCAACTCTCAACAGTTGGGATCTTGTGAAATTAAAGAGCTTCTGTTCAGATAAAGAGATTATAACGCGAGCTCAAAGGCAACCCACGGAATGGGAGAAAATCTTCACTAACCACACATCTGATAGAACTCTGCTGTCCAGAGTGCACAAAGAACTTAGAAAACTAAACACCAAGGAAACCAATGGCCCAATTAAAAAATGGGCCCTGGAACTTAAAAGAAACTTTACCAGGGATGAAATTAAAATGTCTAACAAACATCTTCAAAAATGCTCCATTTCCTTAGCCATCAGGGAAATGCAAATCAAAACTTCCCTGAGATATCATCTCACCCCGGTCAGGATGGCAAAAATCCACAATACAAACAACAACAAATGTTGGAGAGGATGTGGAGAGAGGGGAACTCTCCTACATTGCTGGTGGGAATGCAGGCTCATACAGCCACTCTGGCGAGCCGTCTGGAGATTCTTAAAGAAATTAAAGATTGAAATGCCATATGACCCTGCTATTCCACTTTTGGGAATAACCCCCCATACAGCAGAGGTTCACCTCGATAGCACAAGCACTACCATGTTCATAGCAGCACTGTTTACAATAGCAAAGTCATGGAATCAGCCCAAATGTCCAACAGTTTACGAGTGGATAAGGAAACTGTGGTACATCTATACAATGGAGTACTACTCAGCCATTAAAAATGATGAATTACTGGAATTTGCCAGGAAATAGATGTCAATAGAAACAATTATATTAAGTGAAGTATCCCAGACCCAGAAAATTAAGCGCCGTATGTACTCCCTAATAGGTGGCTCCTAGTACCAAACCCACCCAGCCCACCTAGAGACAGGAATTCCAAGGATTATGAACAGGAGGGATGGGGTAGGAGGGCCACACCAGAAACAAGGAGAGAAGGGACCATGTTACAGCAGGGAAAATAGGCCTCCACCAAGGACCCAAATAAGTAATGAGACATCTGATTAAGTTCACAGACTTTTGTTCCTGATCATTTACTACTGAGGGGGTGTGATCTCACCAGAAGAGGAGGGCATATAGTCTGGCAGATAAAAAGTAACCATTTTGCAAATGGGTGATAGACCCCTCCCTTACTGTGGTTTCCCACTTTTATTACATCTACCTTTGAATGTGCTTTTATCACAAGACTCTAACAGCTTTTTGTCTCTGGCCAGGGGGGGTAACATACAATGCCCACCAGGATGGAGTGAAGGGCATTGCAGGAGCAGCAAAACTGCAAAAGAAAATCAACAAACCACAATCCAGAACTTCAGAGACTCTATATCAACCACCTAGAACTAGGCCAGCTTAGTCTCTCCCCATCTTGAAGCTCAGGGAAATTTGCGGAAGAGGGGGCAGTAAGACTGTAAGAGCAAAAGGATGGGAGGAGCAATGATATGTAAGATACTCCATACTAGTTAGGGCTGAAGCAATCATAATTGGACTTTGCATGCCCTGTGCATTGTCCAACACACTGTTGACCTCACAAAGTCTAGCATCTGCTAAAGGCACCAAGATCCTTGGAGGCAAAGGATTGGCAGCCACAGCAGTGTTCCTATACCTAAGGGGAACACGGGAAAGGGTTCAGGGAAAGGCCACTGGGTCCTTGTACGTCATCGGAGAGGAGGGCCCAGAGGAAAATCAGACATGCACAAGAAAGGACTCTCTGGGAATTTGGGCGGGAGGCACTGGGGGATGGGGAGGGAGAGGGGTGGGGAGGGGGAGCAGGGAGTACGGGGGGAGGAGGAGGGAGGGAGGGAACTGGTGTACCTAATAAGTTTGTATGAGCTGAAATAAAAAAAAAAGATTGCTTTAAAAAGAGCTAACATTAACAGGAGAGATGAGGAAGGAGGGCCCCACCAGAAACAAGGAGAGAGGGGACCAAGTTACAGCAGAGAAAATAGGCCACCATCAAGGACTGCAAGGGGTGACTTCCAATACCCATCAGGATGGAGCCAAGGGCATTGCAGGAGCAGCAAAGCGAGAAAAAAAACTCAACAAACCATAATTCAGAACATCAGAGACTCTATATCAACCACCTGGAATCAGGCCTGCCTAATCTCTCCCCATCCTGAAGCTCAGGGAAATTTGCGGAAGAGGGGGCGGTAAGATTGTAAGAGCACAAGGATGGGAAGAGTAAAGATATGCAAGATACACCACACAATTTAGGGCCATAGCAATCATAATAGGACTTTGCATGACCTGCGCTATGTCCAACACATTATTGACCCCACAAAGTCTAGCATGGACTAAAGGCACTAGGATTCTTGGAGGCTAGGGACTGACAGTCACAGTAGTGTTCCTAAGTTTAAGGGGAACACAGGAAACGGTTCTGGGAAATGCTACTGGGTCCTTGCACCTCATCAGAGAGGAAGACCCAGAGAAGAGTTTGGCATACACATTAAAGGATGCTCTGGGGATTGAGGGGGGGAGGCACTTGGGGATGGGAAGGAAGGGGATGGGGAGGGAGAGCAGGGGGGTCGGGGGAGGTGGAGGGAGGGAGGGGACCGGTGTACCTGTTAATTTTGTATGAGCAGAAATAATAATAAAAGTGCTTGAAAAGCTAAATAAATAAATAAATAAAATGTAAAAAAAAATTATTTCCACTCATACAAACTTAACAGGTACACCGGTCCCCTCCCTCCCTCCAACCCCCTATCCCCTGTGCCCCCTCCCCTCCCCTTTCCTTCCCCATCCCGCAGTGCTTTCCCCTCCCATCCCCGGAGCATCCTTTAATGTCCATGCCAAACTCTCCTCTGGGTCCTCCTCTCCAATGAGGTGCAAGGACCCAGTGGCATTTTCCAGAACCATTTCCTGTGTTCCCGTTAAGCATAGGAACACTACTGTGGCTGTCAATTCCTTGCCTCCCAGGATCCTAGTGCCTTTAGCAAATGCTAGACTTTGTGAGGTCAATAGTTAGTGTGTTGGACATTGCACAGGGCATGTAAAGTCCAAATATGATTGCTTCGGCCCTAACTTGTGTGAAGTATCTTGCATATCATTTGCTCCTCCCATCCTTGTGCTCTTACAATCTTACTGCCCTCTCTTTTGCAAATTTCCCTGAGCTTCAGGATGAGGAGAAATTAGGCTGGCATAGTTCCAGGTGGTTGATATAGAGTCTCTGATGTTCTGGATTATGGTTTGTTGATTTTTTTTTTTCAGTTTTGCTGCTCCCGCAATGCCCTTGGCTCCACCCTGATGGGTATTGGATGTCACCCCCTGGCCAGAGATAAAAACCTGTTAAATTAAAGTCTTGTTATAAGAGTATATTCAAAGGTAGATGTAATAAAAGTAGGAAACGGCGGTGAGGGAGGGGTCAGTCACCCATTTGCGAAATGGTTACTTTCTATCTGCCAGACTATGCGCCCTCCCCTTCTGGTAAGATCATACCCCATCAGTTGTAAATGATCAGGAAGGAAAGTCTGTGAACTTAACCAGATGTCTCATTACTTACTTGCAGTCCTTGACGATGGCCTGTTTTCTCTGCCGTAACATGGTCCCCTCTCTCATTACTGGTGTGGCCCTCCTTCCCCATCCCTCCTGTTCATAATCTTAGCAATTACTGTAGTTATTACAGAGATTTATCTTTTAGTGTCTCTAAGTAGGTTTCGTACTAGGAGCCACCTATTAGGGAGTACATACAGCGCTTAATTTTCTGTGTCTGGGATACTTCACTCAATATAATTGTTTCTAATCCCATCCATTTCCCGGCAAATTCCATTAATTCATCATTTTTGATGGCTGAGTAGTACTCCATTGTATAGATGTACCACTGTTTCCTTATCCATTCATCACCTGTTGGACATTTGGGTTGATTCCATGACTTTGCTATTGTAAACAGTGCTGCTATGAACATGGTCGTGCTTGTGCTATTGTGAATTTTTGCTGTATGGGAGGTTATTCCCAAAAGGTTCATATGTCATTTCAATCTTTAATTTTTTTAAGAATCTCCAGACGGCTCGCCAGAGTGGCTGTATGAGCCTGCATTCCCACCAGCAATGTAGGAGAGTTCCCTTCTCTCCACATCCTCTCCAGCATTTGTTGTTGTTTGTATTGTGGATTTTTGCCATCCTGACCGGGGTGAGATGACATCTCAGGGAAGTTTTGATTTGCATTTCCCTGATGGCTAAGGATGTGGAGCATTTTTGAGATATTTGTTAGACATTTTAATAAAATAAATAGATAAATAAATAAATAAAATGTAAAAAAAGAGCTAACGTTTTCTAACATTACTTGTGAAATGTTTTTATTTTCAAATTGTTACATTCCACTGCAGATGTCATTCATCAAAGTGTTATAATGAGATCTATTTTTTTTTTTTTGCTACCGCGTTGGTCTAATCATCTGATGCCAATGTCATGTTAATTCCACTAATTTAGTATAAACTAAAACAATATTGGAGGAAATAGGTCACTTAGGGATATGTCTTTGAAATGTATATTATTATTCACTCCATTATGTTAATTTCTGTAGAATACAGATAGATATTACCTGTCAGATACTACAGTCTGGGCAAAACATGTATATGTATTAGTAGTTCTCACTAGAAACTTGTATAAAATACAATTTTTAAAAAATTTTTTATTATTATTATTATTTATTCAACTGTGCACATGTGCGTATGTATGTGCGCGCGCGCACGTGTATGTGTGTCTGTGTGTGTGTATGTCTGTGTATGTGTAGAACCACAGACGAATTCGGGAACCACCTTGGACGCCTCCATCACCTTTTCTGCCCGGGATTCACAGGCTCCGCCCTACCAGAACCAGAAGCGCAGGCCGCCCCCGCTTCTGCCTTGCGTCTATACATGGGATCTGGGATCCGAACTCAGGACTTTCCGCCTGCAAGGCGGAGGCTTAACCCCTGAGCCACCTCTCCAGCCCTAGAATACAATTTTTATTCCTGCTTCACCTTAGTTTGCTCAAACCACAATATATACTTCTCTCCTCTACTCTCTCTCTCCCTCATTACTTTCGTTCTTTGTCTCTGGGTCTCTGTCTGTCCCCCCACCTCAATCCAGGCTGGTCTTGAACTTGATAAGTAACTGAGAACTAACGCTGACTTTGAATTTATGACTTTTTTTCCTTCATCTCCCAAGTGCTGAATTCCAGAATTCCTGGTGAGCACTATCATGCCTGCCTTTTTCTGACTGCAAAAGGACTTCCCCCTGTTCACACATTTTCATACTGATTATCAGTGGATTTTAGCAAAGCTATTTGAATGAGTTTTTCAAACAACCACTTACCTATTTGCCTTTCTGTTTTATTTACTTATTGGGCAAGCAAACAAATTGTTTCTACTTGGTCTAAGGGCTGGACAAGGTTCTTTGGTATTTGAAATGACTCATACTATGGGGAATTGGGAGAGGAGACAGACATCACAATTGGGCTTGGGAAAATTGTATTCCAGAAGTTTCTCAATCATTCTTGCCTAGTGCCTGACAGCCTGTGGAGGTTAGTCATGTGGTCATTCATCTTCTTGTTGAGTTTTACTCCTATTACAAAGTGGCTTTCTAGGGTCTATGGAACTAATGAATCATGTACATGCAACTCCAACAGGACCTGCTTTAGATTCTTTTCCAGAACCATGGTGGCCATTTTGGAAACACACTCATCAAGGAATGGCATCTTCTACATATCTTGTGTTTGGATGTAGAATTGGTATGTATTTTTATGAGTCTGTCAGAGTTTCCAAGGATTTCTCAAGTCAAGGATGTAGCATAAACCTCGCATGTGACATTTTTGCTATGAAAATAGAAGACCAGAGAGAGTTAGGCATGTGAAGGCTGAGTCAGATTGGCCAGAAAGATGATGATAGCTTTGACTTTGACAGAGTGATTTTGAAGGATCTGGGTGTTCATGGCGAATCAGTGACATGGAACAAAACATAAAAACTTTTAATTGCTTCTAAAGTTTGGAGGTGAACTAGAAGATGGCTGTTGGGGAGTTAGGAGAGTGTTTGAGATCAGAAGTGTGAATCCTCAAACATGTTTCTTCCAAATAGTAGAAGTTAGAAGCATGTGTAAACTACCTGGTTTGTAGTGCATATTTTAAAAATATTTGATTTATTTATTCATTTATTCAATTATTTATTCATGGGAAAGGGAGAGAGAGAAGATATGCACATGTATAGCATGGCCCAATGGTGGAGGTCAGAGGACAATTGAGTTGGTTCAGTTCGCTCCCTCCACATGGGTTATGGGGGCTAAAGTCAGATAGTCAGGCTTATGTAGCAAGTACCTTTATCACTGAATCATATTGCTGACCCTTGTTTGAATTTCTAAATACTAGAAGTTAAGACACTTACTTTCAAAGTGCATACTTTAAAGCATATCACAAACTAAAATCTCCCTAAGAATTTCTGATGTGAATTTCTTATCTGAATACTTTCCACTTGAGTTAACATCAAAGTGCAATTTTATGACTGTCCTTTGAAATTCTGATGAGCTTACTACTGGTTCTACTTCTCTCAAAATAGCTCTTTTTCAGCGTGATAGATTTGAAAGAGTAATGTAAGAGTCGGAAAAATTTTACTCTAATCTTGCCTCGTTCATTGACTTTGTAACTCTGAGGAAAAATGGCACATAATTTTTTTAGGTCCCTTATGATAGATCTACACAATGAGTACTCATTATAGATCTAAAATTTGATGACCATAATTTTTACTTCTGCCTTATTATTTCCTCCATTTCAGTTTTGGATATCCACTCAATAAAGATGAAAGTCTTATTTCTGTGACTTTCTCCAAGATCTGAATACTCATCCAAAAAATCCCTACTCTGTTTTGCTCTCAGTTCTACATTTTATCTCTGTCTTGCAAATATTTTATGGCAACTCTGGTTCTTTGTAGGTGAATCTTGCCTTCTCTTGAAGCCAGTTAATCTTTGAGCAATGTCTTGCACTCACACAAAGGCATCATTTATTCCTGCAGTTTTTCTCATGGAGATCATACCTACAGATTCCTGTAGTGCCATATGGCTTCTTCATTTCTCAGCTTCTGCTGAATAGACAGCTTCTCCAGTGGTGCTAAGGAAGGCACAGATGACTCCCAAACGTCCAGATCTTGCAGTCTTAGGCAGTGCTTACTTCCTATATTTTTAACCCCCCTTTCCCTCAGATATTATTTCCATGGAATGCTTCCAAGTGAGGTACTTCTCATTTTCACCTGATTAGCTTTCATTGGCACCCTAGGGCATTATGTTGTGATATATCATTATTTTACTGTCTTTTATGGTATTTTGTACTTCAGCAAGGTCTTGTTCTCACCTCTTGTCTGTGGTGGAATGAGAATTGACTTCCTTGGGTGCTATTACTTCTTCTATTTCTGTATTCCTTAATGGTTTAATTATATTTCCCTAGCCAGTCCCATATTATTTCCATATTCTCTTGAACATAAAAAAATTGTGCAGTTCTAGGGCTTGAAATGAGGGACTTGTGCATGTGAGCTATATTCCCAGTCCAGATAACATTCTCTATCCTGTATTCATCCTCAAATTATTGGGTAGTTTCTTTTTCTTTATTGAGGCTGTACTGACTTACCACTGGAAAATATATCTTTTGAAATCTAATGAATTTTCATGCTATTATACTGTATCATTCATCTATCTGAATCTGCAAATGCTCTTTGTGTGTTTTGTCAACTCTTGCTTCTATTTTCAGTGGTTAACTTGTATCATCAAAGTCTGAACATTAAGAACTTGACAATATTCTTTGTAAATATTCTATTTAGTTGAAGGAGGGATAGCAGATATGTCCAAGCTATATCGTGTATGTGTAGGTCAGAGAAGAACTTTCAGAAGTTGGTTCTTCTTTCATCATGTAGACTCTGGGGATTGAATTCAGATGGTTAGGGGTATTTATCCACTAAGCCATCTTGCTGTCCCACTGACAATATTATGTTTCTCTTAAAGTAATTCATATTCTCTTGACTTTGGCTCCTAATGATAATGAATGTTTGTGACCCAATTGCACATCCTAAACTTAGTTCTCTTTTGAAAAAAAAAATATATATAGAGAAAGAACCCATGTTGCATGGGTAGAGATCAAAGGACAACTTTGTGGATTCAGTTCTATTTTTCCACCATGTGGGCTTCTAGGAATCAAACTTAATATTGTGAGCATGTGCCTTATCCACTGAGCTATCTCAACATTTCCCTAAACTTAGTTCTGTAGCATCCACTTTTCTTATTCAAAAATACCAAGTACTTGCTATATGCCAGGTAGGGTGACAATGAACATAAAAAAAATTAACAAGGACCATTTCTTGTGTATGGTACACTTATTGATTGATAGTAAACATTGGCAAGTAGATAGCATACCATTGTACAGTATGATAAGTGTTGTAAGTGAAGTAGATTGCATGAGAACTTAAAAACTCTTCATCTAAACGTGGAGGAGGTCAAGGAGGACTTACCAAGGCATGTGATATTAAAGTGGAGACCTGAAGACTTAATAGATGAGTAGGAGTTGAGGAAGTTCTGAGGAATGGAATGGGAGGATAAGGTTGAAAACACAGTACCAGCAGAGAGATCAACATGTATAAAGCCCTTCATAAAGAACACATTGTCTTAGAGGAAAATTCACTTAGTTCAGATGATACAGTTCCAGATCGTTAACCAGACTTAAGGGAAAAGGGATTAAACTTAAGCTGAAGAAAGATCTCCAAATCGTTTCCTTCAGTACAGACATTTAAAAAATATTCCTCCAACTTCAATGTTACTGTTTACAAGTCAGCAACAAAGAAAAAAAGTACATTTCAAACTGAGGTAAGAGTATTTTGAGTTCAAGGTCAAACTGGATGGCAAAAAAGAACATATATCAAGCAAGCAAACAAAATGTATCCTACCCCACACACTTTAATATCTTTCTCTTCTTTGCAGTTCTTCTAAACTTCTGTCCTTTTCCTTCTCTGTACCTTTATTTAAGTCTTATACTTTCATGCCCATTTCTTCCTATGGTTACTCTCATTGCTATTGCTTTGCCTTTGACTACATGTTATCTCCACTCTGAAATCAAAGACCTCTTTCTCTGTAGCAAGACGACACTTACGTGTGTCAGCCTGTGGAGGCCCAAGGGTTACATCAGGAGCCATCTTAGATTGCTCTATCTCTTTATTCTTTTGCTCTGGAGTTTCTCAGGCTTGGCCCTCCAGGACTAGAATTACAAGTAGTACCACCAGTAGTACCACCCAGAATTTTTATATGGTATCTGGTATCTGAAATCAAGTCCTTTTGAGACAATGATTTTAATCCCTGAGCCATCTCTTCAGCCTGAGCAACTCAATTTTGTATTTCATTTACTGTCTACCCATCAAAAAAAGTTGATCAGTACTATAATCAACTAATTTCTCCTTTTCTCAATCTTATAACATTAGTCATTTGTTTCATTTGGCCTTATTATATATTTTACACTGATCGTTTTAGTCATATATCAATATATTTATTCAGTACTGTCAGTCTCCAGGTGTTGTATAAACAAAAGACATAGTGTTAAACAAGTGAAATAGGATATTTACCCTGACAGAGCTTAACATACAACAGCTTCTGAATGCATATCCTTTGGGATTGAACCCAGAGCTTCCTGCATGCTCAGCAAACTCTATCACTGGGCTACATTGCTAGCCCCACATATTTTTATTGTTAGTAAGAGCATAAACTTTTTCAAGCCACAGGCTATGATCTAAAGCTTTATAATACAGTTGTTTCCATTTATAATCACAAAAATAGAAAAATCAAGATAAACAGTAGAAAGATTTTACCACAAAGGTTTTGGCAAATATTCCTATGTGGTTGTGTTCGCATATTCTAAGAAATGGGGCATTTATCTAAGACATAATATATTTTAACTCATAATACCTTATCACTTATTTTTACAGTGTTTGTCACCTGAATACTTTAAGCATTTTTAGATTGAACATATATTTGACAGTTTTTTGGACACAATGAAACTTCATACATGAATCCAAACTTTCTCGCCTTCACCAAGATTGGTATTTAGCTACTTAATTATTTACTTTTCTGGTAATACAATATCTTTAAATTTATTCTTTGATAATTTCATGCTTGTATATAATGCATCATAATAATATCCCTCCATTCCTGTTCCCACACCCTGAGTTCCCTCCTCTCAGCATATCCCCTTCCCAGCTTTATGTCTTTATGTCTCAAGACTCAGAGAACACCACAGAAGAGGGGTCAGTAAGAGTCTGAATTCAGGGAGGGTGTGCCAGATAGTATCTTCTGTACTTGAGTCTTCCACACATGAACTACTGCAGCTGTACATACTTCCACAAGAAGTACACAGAATTTGGCTTATCGATGTTTCACCATGGAAGGATCTCAAATGCATACCACATCTCCTTGAGAAACTACTGAAGAAGGTTAATGCTAGGTGAGGAATGGGAAAAGAAAGTTTCTTTGTTCATTGTAAGTCAGTTAATATATGACCTATGCTCCAGTCAAGTGCTTGGGCACGTGTTTATGCAGACAACTCAGATGAAACTGAGTGAGCCAGACATACAAAAAGTCAGGAAAGTAGGAGGGGGACTGGTTGGGAAGAAGAGGGTTTTTAGTGGGAAAAGGAGTGGGTGGGGAATGGGATTGGGTAGTAAGGATGCAAAAGTGACATAAGCTCATTGTATTCATGTATGTTTAAAGCACACCTATAACCAAGTGAGAACCAATGATGCTTTTATTTATTGATATTGATTGTCCACTAAGGAGGAAAATCACCCTGGTTGTTGTTCACTGTAGCCTTATTCTGAGACTCATGGTGGGCAGTTATAACTTAAAGATAATACCAGTTACCTCTATTCCAATATTTGACATACAGTCTATACATTTACATTTTAGTAGAGTTTCTGAGATTCCTCCACCTCTAGTCATAGGCACTTCCCTCAGGGAAAATTACACATAGGAAATCATCTAGGAATTCCTCCATAGAAATGCTTTCCAACCAATGGGAATGCTTTCTTACTTTTCCTTAATAATTTTACATTTGAACCATTAAAAAGAAAAGGAAATAAAATTCACGTTTTGAGAAGTTAGTATGAAATTTTCCCATTCTTTGATATTGCTTTTCTTTTAGTTAAGATAATTATTCAGTAGCCATGCATTGTGCTTAGTGTTCTGTATGCATTTTCTCAGTTTGATTCCCACAACAATTGTGTGACATTGGTATTACATCTGTATATAGACCACTTAAATGATTTATCTGACAAAAAGTATACTTTCTCTTAGTCATATCGATCGACTTTTCTTTCATATGAATAATCCTTCAGTACGAATCAGTTATAAAGTGAATTTTATTACCACCAGAATGGGTGGATCAAAAAAACTCCTGTTATCATTTTGGTTAAACAGTTGTAAGTGCCATCCATATTGTACCTCAGTTCTCTTTAAGTAAAAATATAATTGGTGTTTGAATAAGGATATGATTTCAAAATTATATGTAAACCTAAAGTTGGTAGGTCTTTTTCTGTTTGTCTGACGTTTTCCATTTTGTCTTGTTAGGCTGTTTTTATTTTTGAAAAAGGGTTTCACTATGTATCCGTGGCTAATCTATAACTTACTCTATAGCACAAGTTGGATTTCATCTTGTGTTCCTTCTGCCTTAGTTTCCCAAATGCTGGGATTACAGGTATGAGCTACCATGTCAGACTGACTGACTGTACTTTATATTTCACTTCAATATTGCTTGGGAACTCTTTCTCACATTTCCTCTAGATGGTGCTCCATAACAAAAAATATTTTATAGTCTAACAGCCATCAAAAAATACTTAATCAAAAAGACATTGTCATTGCTTTGTAAAACCTATTTTATATTTTACCTATTTCGCAATTTGTATGATATTGGCAATATAAAACATAATTATTTTCTACATTTTACTTCTTTGTTTAATTTAGCACGAAGTACCATTTATATAGAATACTATCATCTGTTATATCATCTACCAGGTCTCTTTCTCATATATATATATATATATATATATATATTACAAGTTCAGTACCCTACCGGTCTTCTAGACAATATGTTTCATTCATAAAATAATAACTTTAAGAATATGGGACACATAGAATTAACATTTTCTTTATAATTCCACAGATGTCTCTTGAACAATTTAAAGATAAATTATTTTACTACATCATATAGTTCAGGATTTCAAAATTTTTAATACCCCTTAAATACTTTAAATTAAATATAGGTTACATCCTAGGTCAAAATTTTTTATTTACTTTTACTAAAAATAAGAGATGAACTTTAACTAATTTAAATAAATTTAGTATTGCAAGGTCTCATGTGTTAAAGTTTTTACCTCCAGCTGGTGGTACAGGAAGTGGTGGTACCTTGTAGAAATGGCCTCAGGGAAGGAAAGCTAGGTCATTGGAGGCATGCTTTTGAAGGAGATATTAGAACCCTAGTCTGTTATACCACATATTTGCCATGATGTTCTTTTTCCCATAGGCCAAAGGGATCAGACCAAGTAACCATGGATTTAAACCTCTGACATGCAACCAAAATAAGCCTTTCTTTGATTTCTTTTACAGCAAAGGAAGGTAGAGTACCACATTCTTTAATCTTGAATATCTTTCTCTATTCTTCTTAAAGAACTACCTCTGTAAATCTACTTCTATTGACCCTGAAGGTCAATGTAGTACTGGGAATCAAATGCCAGGTGTTCCACATGCTAAACATGTGCAGTACAACTAAAGTACGAATGCAGTCTTATTTTTTTTAGAGGAGCATTCTGTTTTATTCCAACATCAATTTGGTCATTTTTGTACTTTTCTAGGGCAAAAGTCAGAGTATTTAGGAAGGCAAAATTATGCATTATAGCACTCAGAACAAGTGGGCAGTTGTTTCTGAATTTTCTTTTTTTTCTATTATGTTTATTTTTTTCCCAATGAAACAAATTTAATAGGTAGGTACCTCATCCCCTCCATCCCTCCACCCCTCCACAGTCCCTCTTACACCCACCCTCCATTCCCCTCCTTTCACCCCCCTCCCTCCCTTTCTCTCAGTGTGCTCCTCTTCCCCCCTCCCAATTCCCTGAAGCATCCTTTAGTGTGAAGGTCAAACTTCCCTCTGTGTCCTCCACTCTAATGAGGTGTAAGGACTCAGTAGCATTGCCAAGAGCCATTTCTTGAACTCCCCTTTAGTACAGGAACACTATTGTGACTATTAAACCCTTGCCTCTATGGATCCTAGTGCCTGTGATCCATGCTAAACTTGGGGGGTCATTGACATGTCAGTCATTGTGCAGGTCATACAAAATCTGATTATGGCTACTGTGGCCCTAACTTGTGTGGAGTATCGTGCATATAGTTGATACTCCCTATCTTTAGGCTCTTTTTTTAAATTTTTTTATTATTATTTATTCAACTGTGTGTATGTGCGCGCGCGCATGTCTGTGTGTGTGTGTGTGTATGTGTGTGTCTGTGTATGTGTAGAACCACGGACGAATTCGCGAACCACCATGGACGCCTCCACTTCCTTCTGCCCCGGGATTCACAGGCTTCGCCCTACCAGGACCAGAAGCTCAGGCCGCCCCCGCTTCCGCCTGGCGTCTATACGTGGGATCTGGGATCCGAACTCGGGACCTTCCGCCTGCAAGGCGGAGGCTTAACCCCTGAGCCACCTCTCCAGCCCCCCTATCATTAGGCTCTTACAATCTTACTGCCCCCCGTTCTGCAAATTTCTCTGAGCTTTAGGATGGGGAGAGATTTGGCTGGTCTTGTTCTAGGGGATTAATGTAGGGTCTCTGATGTTCTGAAATTATGATTGGTTTTAGTTTTCAGTTTTGCTGTTCCTGTACTACCCTTGGCTCCATCCTGATTGGTATTAGAGGTCACCTCCTAGCCAGAGATAAAAGGCTGTTTAAATGCAGTCTTTCTATAAGAATAGATTCAAAGGTAGATGGAATAGGAGTAGGAGACTGCAGTGAGGGGGGCGGTCAGTCTCCCATTTGCAGGATGGTTACCATCTATCTGCCAGAATCTATGCCCTCCCTGACTGGTGAGATCGAACCCCCTCAATCACAAGTAACCAGGAAGGAAAGTGAGTGAGCATAACCAGATTTCTCATTACTTACTTGCAATACTTGATGGTGACCTATTTTCTCTGCTGTAGCAAGATCCCCTATCTCCTTATTTCTGGTGGGGCACTCCTTCCCCTTCCCTCCTGTTTATAATCTTTGCAATTACTGTAAGTATTACAGAGATTTATCTTTGAATATGTCACTAAGTGGGGTTGGTACTAGGATCCACCTATCGTTTTTTGAGTTTGGATTCAGCTAACATTGAATATTTTCTTTTTTCTATTTATCAGCTGTTAGCTGTAAGAATTTTAAAATTAATGTGTTTTGACATTGAGGCTCATATAGCCCATGTTTTACTTGAACTCATCATGCAGATGAAAATGACAATGAATTATTAATCTTGCTGCTTCTGCTTTCCAGGTGCAGGAATTAAAAACACCATGCTTGGACTAATTATGGAGTCGGAAACCTTCCAGAGCCAAAAGTTCAGAACACTGCAATTTCTGCATGGTACATTTTTACATGAGATCTGGGACTTGAACTCACGTCCTTCTGCTTGTAAAACAGAGTCTTAATCCCTCAGCCATCTCTTCAGGCTCACCACCTTAAATTCTTAACATGTGTTCTTAAAATATATAAACTATCCCTTCTAATAATTAATTATCAAAAGTATATTTTTCATAATGCAAAAAGCTAGTGTTTGACATTTCTGAGGTTCTTTGTGTTCTGAGGAGTTAAGTTCATGATAATATTTCAAATTTTATTTGGTGAATTTTGTTTCCTGAATTAAAAACATATGTGAGTGAGAATTCATTTAGTGATTTGACATAATCAAGTTCCTCATTATTTTAATGTTTACCGGTATTTAAGAATGCAAGCTTCTTGAAATTACTATTTTCCAGTATAATTTAATAAAAGGACACACTTAAAATTGTGATGGTGTGGCCTGTGCTCCCTTTGTTCCTTAGAATTTTGTTTGAGTTTCCTTTGGGCTCTGTTGAATTCTGAGTAGCAGTGTGTCTTCCGTGGACCACGTGCGTAGGTCCCCGGTGGGCCAGAGAGGCAGAGGGTCTGATGTTGATGGCAGAATTCTTCACCTGCGACCTGGGAAGGTAAGAGCAAAAGGATGGGGGGAGCAATGATTTGAAGAGTCTCCACACTAGATAGGGCTGAAGCAATCATAATAGGACTTTGCATGCCCTGCGCCATGTCCGTCACACTATTGACCTCACAAAGTCTAATATCGGCTAAAGGCACCAAGATCCTTGGAGGCAAGGGATTGATGGCCACAGTAGTGTTCCTATGCTTAAGGGGAACACGAGAAAGGGTTCAGGGAAATGCCACTGGGTCCTTTTACGTCATCGGAAAGGAGGACCAAGAGGAGAGTTAGGCATACACAATAAAGGACTCTCTGGGAATTAGGGGGGAGGCACTGGGAGATGCGGAGGGAGGGAGGGGGAGCAGGGGTTTCGGGGGGAGGACGAGAGGGGAGGGAACTGGTCTACCTATTAAGTTTGTATGAGCGGAAATAATAATAAAAAATGTTAAAAAATTGTGATGTGTGATGTGTTTAATCTTCCCAATCATGTTGACTAGATTTGGAATAACTTAAGAGATAAACTTAGGCATGTTTTTGTGGATATTTCCTGAGGAAGGAGCACCTATACTGATTGTAGTGTCACCATCCCATGGGCTGTGTCCAGGAAAAAAATAAACAAGTGAACTAAGGACCAGCATTTGTCTTTCTCTGATTCCTGACTGTGGGCACAATGTGACCAACTGCATCAGATTCCTGCTGCTTTGTTTTACTTGCCACTATGAACTGTTCCTCAGACTCTGAATCAAAATAAATCCTTTCTTCCTTAAGTGTTTTTGTAATGTATTTTTATGGTGGTAGTGAGGAAAGTATTACATATAGGAGGCCACCTAACATGCCAGAAATGTAATATTATTGATATATTGGAGTGTAATTTGGAGGTAACAGTAATGATCAATGCTTTTCAAAATTGTATAATGGGCTGGCATGATAGCTCAGTGGGTAAGGTACCTGTTCCCAAACCTGCTGACATGAGTCCAAACCCACTTGGTGGAAGGAGAGAACTTACTTCTGAAAGTTCTTTTCTGACCTCCATATCCATGTGCCATGGCATGCATGTATCTCTCTCTCCCCCCTCCCTCTCCCTCCTTCTCCTTCCTTCCCTCTCTCTCTCTCTCTCTTGCTTTCTCTCTCTCACTTTCTCTCTCTCTCTCTCTCTCTCTCTCTCTCTCTCTCTCTCTCTCTCTCTCTCTGCTTTGCTCTATCTCCCAAACAAACAAACAAACAAACAAACAAACAAACAAGAAAGATTCATGGGAACCAGGGCTGCACAAGACCCCATCCCAAAACTAGATCAAAATCTTCTGTGGTGATGTTATAGTTTAGTGGGTATTGTGCTTTTAATCCCGGTGAGTGGAGGTAAGAGCGTTAGAAGTTCAAAGTCATTCTTCATTTCATATCAAGTTGGAAACAAAACTGAACTACATAAAGTCCCATTTCAAAACACAAGCAAACAAAAAGAGAAGGAAGACAAAGAGAAGCAGTCAAAACAAAGACAAACATAAAAAATGGTCTGATTTTTCCCTCCAGATTGTTGCATGTATTTTTTATTTATTTATTATAAAAATGGTATTTCATCCTTGAGTGGTGACCATTTAAGTTAACTTCCATTTTCATACATTGGACTAGGATTTTTTTTAATTCAGTTATGCGTGTGTGCGTGTGTGTAGAACCACAGGCGAATTCGGGAATCACCATGGACCGCCTCCACCTCCTCCTTGTTTATTCTGCCCCGGGATTCACAATCTTTGCCCTACCAGGACCAGAAACGAAAGCTGCCCCCGCTTCCGCCCGGCGTCTATACGTGGGGTCTGGGATCCGAACTCAGGACCTTCTGCCTGCAAGGCAGAGGCTTAACCCCTGAGCCACCTCTCCAGCCCCTAGGATTTTTTTAAAATAATGACTCTGGTGCAAATATCAAACTATTTAAAATATATTCTGCAATGTTTTCCTAATGGCAGTTTGTCTGGTGGACTTTTATCTCTGAAAATGCTATTCTAAAAACAAAGATGTTTTATAATAAAAGCCATTTTTCTGGGATCTAGAGAAAAGTTCTGAGGGTGGCTGATCTACAGATCAGTCCAGAGTAGTGTATCCATCAGCAACTCATTTAACCTCTTTATTTCACTCTTATTAATAGAACAACTGCAATTCATAAAATGTTAATGAACCATATTTATCATATTTCCCTATTACTGTTTTGTAAGTTTTAAATACAAAATAGGACAGGTATCACAATTTACAAGGACAGAAAAAACTCATTTTTCAATAGAACCCAGCACCATCCTGCTGCAACTTTCCAAAATCGGAGTAGAGAAACTCTCCAGAAGTTGGCAAATTTTCACATTGCTTGGGCAGTTGCCATATTAGAATTGAAATGTTCCATCTGCACACTTGAGAGACTAAGTACAGATGTTTCTAACTTTTCATTTCCAATTAGGGTCACTATAGATCCATTTTCCATTCAAGTTGTGTATGCATATATATTTTCTTATTGTTATAAGCAGAAAGTAGGAGAACAAGAACAAGGAAGAAAAACATGACCCCACTATGCTTCTTTGGACTGATATAATTTCAGCAATGGGAGAAAACCCTTGATCATCTTTTATAATTATCCATTCTTATTTCTTCCATTTCCACAAAGACCCCTGCAAATCTAGGGAGATTTCCCTTTTATGTCTTATAGATTGCATAAAGACCAAAAAAGAAAATTATATATTACATGGACTTACTAAATTGTACACCCATATCAAAAGTTAATTCTAGGAATCTGAAATATAATTGCAAGTAAAAATTGATGAGCTGAAAGATGTGGTGTATACCTGCAAGTCCACTCCTTGGGAGGCAGAGGCAAAAGAGTTTGAGGCCAGTTTCTTCTACATACTGGTTTCCAGTTCAATCAAGGGCTATATACTGATACATTGTCTTCAGAAAAACACAAAAACATTTAAAATGTTGTCTGAGGCTGATATCATCTCACAGTTTGACTGTGGGAGGATTTGCTCACTCGCACAACTCTTTGTTGACTCCAAATCCCTGCTGACTATGGGCTACACTTTTCAGTTTCCTGCCGTGTGGTCTTCTCCATAGGGTTGTTTGTAACGTGATGGTTGGCTTTCCTTAAAGGAAGTGGGTGACACTGCAGAGAGGGTGCATGTTTCTCTTCCTGATGCTGTTCTAAAACACCCTGACAAAAGCAACTCAAAATAGAAAAGATCTGTTTGGTCTCACATTTCATGGGTATATGCTACTGTGGTGGGGAAGTCACGGTAGCACCAGCCTGAAAGAGCTGGTCATATCATCTCATCAATCAGGAATGTTTCTCCTTTTTATTCAGGCCAGGACTCCTGTCCAGTGAATAGTGCCACCCTCACTGAGTGGGTCTTTAAACCTCAATTAACCTGACCCACCTCTCAGGCAATTCTAGATTTCATCAAGCTGAATCTTGAGATTAACAATCACAATATACGAGTGAGAAAAGACAGGACTATTTTTTTTAATCTTAACTTTTAAAAGTGGTGTTGGGCTGGAGAGATGGCTCAACGATTAAGATTCTGCCTCAAAAGCAGAAGGTCCTGAGTCCAAATCCCTGGCCCCATAAAAGGAAAAAAAAAAAAAAAAAAAAAACCAGTATTGGCTTGCATTTTTGGCCCTAAGAAGAAGCAAAAAGGAGGTAGAAACAATCCAGGATAATTCCTCAAGTCACCCTTGGTCCTCCACAAGGACTCTTACACACACACACACACACACACACATGTGCGTGCATTCCCAAGCATTTAATAAATTAATCAATTAGTATAAATAAATGTGATATCTAATCATTTATTTTTGCTGTATCATGTATGTTAGAAACAAATTATTAAGTCTAGCCCACACTCAAGGGGAAGAGATTATACTTAATGATATATATAGTAGGAGCCCAGAATCACGGAGGCTCTTCTTGAAGGTTTCTTACTATAGCAACTCTTAATTTCATAATGTTGAAAAAGGATAGATGAATTTTATAAATTGTTACAACTGAGTGTAGTATAAATTTACATAAGTTTAGAATATTTTGATATTAGTATATTCTAATTACTGATCCAAATAGCTTTTTCTGTATTTCCACAGTTCACATAAATTATTAAAAATTACAGCTTCCTCTTATAACATACATGAAATAGCCCTCTTATAAGGTCTTGCAATTAAAAAGTACAGGCATGATCACAAAATAAAGAAAAAAGGAGAAGACAGATGGGATTGAAAACTAAATGAAAGTGAGTTCATGATTTTTTTAAGTGTTTTATGGTGGCTTCATAAACAGACATCATTGTTCAGTGTCCCAAATGATAATTTTTAGAAAATATTTTAAGCATAATTCTGGTTCAATATTGTCCACTCATATTTTCCTCTCTGCCATTCTGTCTCTTACCATTTCTCTGTGGAGCAAAGGCACTATTAAACTTACCAGTTAAACCTATCAGTTAATGAATGAATAAACAAAAGATTATTCTCTCATTGTAATTTACTCATTCTGACTCATACATAAAAAGTAGTCAGTGACATTAAACAGCAAAGATATCATAGTCTAAGATTTGAAATGCCTTTGGATCGTCCTTATTCACTTCCTAGATAATATCTTCAAAGCCATTTCCTTTTTTAACCAACAGCGAAATACTACATAGCCATAGAAAAGGATGAAAACCTGGCATCTGCTACAACATGGTCAGAAATGGAGAGCATCCAGCTATGAGTATGACAAAGGAATAATCTCCAGAATATACAAAGAACTCAAAAAACTTACCATCAAGAAAGCAAACATCTCAATTTAAAAAAGAGGGTCCTGGAAATAAACAGGGACTTCTCACAAAAAGAAATTCAGGTAGTTGTAGTGCTGTTTGCATTCCTGAGTGCCCGCACTGCCCAGAGAGCCTCTGAAAGCCGCTGCCAGTGTTGTTGGGGTCTGCAAAGGAGCGGAACCCAGTGGGGATGATGCCAGAGCCGTGGGCAAGAGGCTACAGCAGGAGCTGATGACTCTCATGATGTCTGGTGACAAAGGAATTTCTGCCCTCCCTGAGTCTGATAAGTTTTATAAATGGATTGGCACCATCCATGGATGAGCTGGCACAGTATATGAAGACCTGAGATATAAACTCTCCCTAGAGTTCCCTAGCGGTTACCCCTAAACTGCCCCCACAGTGAAGTTCTTTATGCCCACTACAACCCCAACGTGGACACCTAGGGTAACATCTGCCTGGACATCCTCAAGGATAAGGGTCTACCTTGCATGATGTCAGGACCATCTTGCTGTTTATCCAGAGCCTGTTAGGAGAGATCAACATCGATAGCCCTTTGAACACATGCTGCTGAGCTGTGGAAAAACCCCACAGCTTTTAAGAAACATCTAGAAGAAACCTACTTAAAACAGATCTCCAGCCAAAAGCCCTGACCCCAGCTGTCCGGCCTCATTGTGTTGTCGTATTTTTTCCCTTTGATGATCTGTTGTTTTCTTCATTTCTGTATAGGACTCTGTTATCCTGAGCTGTGGTGTTATTTTTGTTTTATTTCTGTTTTTCAAATTAAGTCCACTTGAGCCCTTACAATGTGTATTAAATAAATAACATTTTGATTGTTAAGAAAAGAAATTCAATGTCAAACAAATATCTTAAAAGATCAACTTCCCTGGTCATCAGAGAAATACAAATTAAAACTACCCTGCAATACCTTCTTACCCCACTCTGAATGCCTAGGATCAAGAACACAAATAACAGAGAATGCTGATGAGGATGTGGAGAAAAGGGAGCATTTATTCATTGCTGGTGGGAGTGTAAACTAGTACAGTTGCTTTGGAGATCAATGTGAAGGTTCCTTAGAAAGTTAAAAATGGGGGGCTGGAGAGGTGGCTCAGGGGTTAAGCCTCCGCCTTGCAGGCGGAAGGTCCCGAGTTCGGATCCCAGATCCCACGTATAGATGCCAGGCGGAAGCGGGGGCGGCCTGCGCTTCTGGTCCTGGTAGGGCGGAGCCTGTGAATCCCGGGGCAGAAGGAGATGGAGGCGTCCATGGTGGTTCGCGAATTCGTCCGTGGTTCTACACATACACAGACACACGCACACACAGATACACAGACACACGCACACACAGATACACACGCGCGCGCACATACACACGCACATGCGCACAGTTGAATAAATAATAATAATAATAAAAAAAAATTAAAAAAAAAAAAAAAAAAAAAAAAAAGAAAGTTAAAAATGGAACTGCAACATGACCCAGCTATACCACTTCTAGGAATATTCCCAAATGACTCTACATCTTATTATGAAGACACTTTTACATCCATGCTCCTTGCAGCTCTATTCACAGTAGCAAGAAAATGGAATCAGTCAACATGTCAATCAACAGAGGAATGGGTAAAGAAAATGTGATTCATACACACAGTGGAATGCTATTCACCCAACAGTGTGGCACTACTGATTCAGGGAGGCCCTAGCCCGGGTTCCGGAATCTAGGAGGTCTGGCTACAGACAAGTCCGAACAAGGAACCATACAGGCAGAGGGATGGACAACCAATGGGCAGGAGGATGAACAACCAATGTGAAGGAGGGATGAACAACCAATGGGAAGCGGCCATCTAACCTGGACACCTAGTAAACAACTAAATGATTGGCTGCTCCTCCCCTCCCCTGAGCAGAGAGGTGGCCACACCTGATTGGACCCTGACCCTATATAAGCCCAAACACTTCCTGAGTAAAGCTGAGTCTGCAGCCAACTTGTCCTCTGCCTGTTGCTTGTCGTCTGCCTGCTGCTTCTCCTCTGACTCCCGGGGTCTGGGTGGTGACCCCGTCCCGGTTCACCTATTCGCCTGGAGCCCATGAGGCCCCTGCTGTTTCCCCTCTCCCCCCTGCTGTTTCTCCTCTTCCCCCGGCTGGCCCAGCGCGGAATTCGGCAACACAACAGGAACGATGAAATTATTGAATTTGCTGGTAAATGTATGGAACTGAAAAATATATTGAGTGAAGTATCTCAGACACAGAAAGACAAACGCTGCTCTTCTCTGTTATATGTGGATGTTAGCATTGATCTCCTGACTGAAGTGTTTGGCTTGGAATGTGTGCATGTTTGGCATCTTATATGAGAGACTCAGTTTCAAGACAGTAGAGTGCTAGAGGAATACCCCCAAACACCTTGCTGGACTGTGCATGCTGCATAGCGTGCCACATACACACTCACATGCTTGAAACACACACACACACACACACAACACACACACATTAATATAGCTGTATTTATCATGAAGAGACTCCAATAAGGGAAGCAGAATTTCAAATTAAAGGAAGAGAATTCTCACACAAAATATGATCAAGGCAGCATTTAAAAAAAATCACAGAGGTATCTAAAAAAGTTACTCGATACTGAAAGTTGCTGATATTGTATGTGCATCGATACTACAAAAATACTTAAAGAATGTTCCTTAAATCCTATATAGTATTTGGTATGCTATAAAAATTTAAATAAAGTGTTTAACGAAAGGATGTTTCATTTATTTTTCTTAACTTAATGTTATGTATCTGTATCTCAAGCTGACTTTGAGCTGTTTATTCCTGCCTCAGCCTCCCAAGTGCCAAAATTACAGATTTGTACCACACTGCTCTAACAAGAAAGAATGCTTTAAATAATGGGTGGTGGTTTACATAGATTCTAGATATATCTTTTAACCAGAAGATAAGTGTCTACTTTTTCAGGAAAGAAGATGAAAGCTTCCTGTGATGGCACATGCTTGTAGTCCCAGACCTTGGGAGGTTCTCTCCATCCATCACATTGGTTCTAGGTATAGAACACCAGGTTTGTGCATAGCTCCTTTATCTGCTCAGCTATCTTGCTAGCCCCAGAAGGTCTTTTCTTATATAAATAAACAAATGAATAGCTTATCAAACAGTTACCAGTGATTTGGTTATTATGCATCATACATTCTGACTTTAATTTACTGTGTCAGAACGTTAAAATCAGGTTACTAAATCTGTAAGAACAGGAATTTGAACATTCACAATCAACTGCTGAATACCTTTTAAATACCTTGGGATGCCATGAAAGTCCTTCTAATGTTTTGATTCTAACCAATTTTTAACCATTTCCTGAATGGTTCAGAATAACTAATAATTTTCTACCTAAAAAATTAATTGATTAATCTCCAAGTCAGTCATATCAAAATACTTACATGCTATTCCAAATGTCCCTTGAACACCACTCCAAATTCTATTTAAGTTTCTTTTTTGGACCTCTGCTGCAGTGACTATTTTCAGGCACGTTTTAATCAGCATTATGAACTTGTACCTTATGCCTTAATGTTTCTGTTGGTTTGAGATGGGCAGGGAGAGTTGCTACTCATAGGGATCTTTCATCAGTGAGAGACAGAATCCACTGAATAAATTTTTATCAAAGGAAAAGATTATTTTTAAAATAGTCTTTGAGGGGCTGGAGAGGTGGCTCAAGGGTTAAGCCTCTGCCTTGCAGGCAGAAGGTCCTGAGTTCGGATCCTAGACCCCACGTATAGACGCCCGGGCGCAAGCGGGGGCGGCCTGCGTTTCTGGTCCTGGTAGGGCGGAGCTTGTGAATCCCCCGGCAGAGTAAACAAAGAGGTGGAGGCGTCCATGGTGGTTCCCGAATTCATCCGTGGTTCTACACACACACACATACATGCACACACGCGCACACACCATACATGCACAACTGAATAAATAATAATAAACAAAAATAAATAAATAAATAGATAAATAAATAAATAAAAAAATAAATAAAATAGTCTTTGAGGTTCCCTTGCCCTTCATGGTACTCCATACCTGGAATCCGTGAGTTCCAGCTTCCTTGCCCTTCATGGATTCCATGCCTGCAATCCAAGAGTTCCCCAGGGCTTTCTTCCTCCTCATGGATTCATGTCTGTGAGTTCTATTCATTCTTTCCTCTAATAAATTCTGCCTTAATCTTCTAAAAATTTTAAAAAATAAAATGTCCTTTAACTTTTAAATTGAGTGTGTGTATGTGTGTGTATGTGTTGAGGGGTGAATGTCCACAGGCTAACTTGGGTAGAAGTCAGAAGCCAACTTTCCTTTTACCAAGTGGGATTGAAATATGTTCACCATGTTTACAAGCATGCCCCTAATCCACTGAGCTATTTCACTGGCCCCACTGGAGAAATCTTGCTATTTTGTATCTTGAATGAAAAGTTCTAAAACACTTATTTCATATGCTAGTGCAATAAGGCTCCTCAGAAGCCCTATAGCAAGAAATGTTCATTTACAAAATGTACAGATCAAAAAATTTCAGGGCCAGATCCTTAGAGACAAGGGATTAACATTCATAATAGTGTTTCCATACTAAAGGGGAGCCCAAGAAAGGGCTCTAGGCAATGCCACTGAGTCCTTACACCTCAGTAGAGTGAAGGGCTCAGAGGGAAGTTTGACATTCACACTAAAGGATGCTCCAGAGAATGAGAAGGGGAAAGGGGGAGGGGACACTGGGAGAAAGGGAGGGAGGTGAAAGGAGGGGAAAAAGGGGGAGGAGGGTGCAAGGGGGTCTGGGGAGGGGTGGAGGGAAGGAGGGGACGGGGTACCTATTAAGCTTGTATAATTGGGAAAAAATAATAAATGTATAAAAAATTTCAGGGCCAGAAATGTAACTGAAGCGGTATTTTTGTTACTTTGATTTTGAGGCAATACTCGAACTCAAGCAATGTAGGGGATAAAGGAAATATTTATTTGGCTTACAGTTCCAGAAGGGGCATAGTCCATTATGATAGGAAATGCATAGCAGCAGACATTGTTGGAGGCAGAACTGGGAGGCTAGTTCAGGTTCCCCATCAGGAAGACAGGGCAGAGAAAGCAGTGCTGGGCTATCAAACCTCAGTCACCTACCCTGAGATGTGCCTTTCTCCATCAGGCTCCACTTCCTAAATTTGCCACAACCTTCCCAAGTATTAACACCAGCTAACAATGCAAGCACATGAGCTTTGGGGTGAAATTCACATGGAAATCATGAGAGTATACTGTTGCCTTAGCATACATGAGCACCTGAACTTGATTCCTAGAACCAAAAATATAGGCATGGTAGTACATATCTGTGATATTGATACTCAGGAGGTAGAACAATAAGAATGCTAAGTCTAAGGCCAATTTCAACTTCACAGCAATGTCAGGGTCAGTCTGGGCTGCATAAGACCTTGTCTCAAAAAAAGTTTTGTTTTTTTTTGTCTTTTGAGATAGGGTCTCACTCTGTAGCCCAGGTTAGTCTTGAAATTGTGGTGATTTTCCAACCTCAGATTTTTGGCTTTGGGGATTACATGTGTGTGCCACCTGCTCAGACTAAGAAATATTTTTTATCAAAAGTGCATTTATTTATTTAGATTATGCATGTGTGTGTGTGTGTGTGTGTGTGTGTGTGTGTGTGTGTGTGTGTGTATGCCCATGCCATGGCGCACATGTAGTGCTCAGAAGACAGCTTGCAGAAATCATTCTCTTTTTCCACCATATGGGTTCTGGAGACTGAACTCAGATCATCAGACAGGGCAGCAAGCACCTTTTTTCCCCTGAGCCATCTTGTGATTCTCATAGGAATATATTTTATCAGATCTTCCTTCTTCCCTAATTCCATTCACTGTCCCTCACTCCTAAGATTTTTTTTCTAAGGAAACTAACCAAATAATTATTTCTGTCTCCAATTCCTTTGTGGAGGGAACTCAGGCTGAAGAACATGCTTTTTAATTTTTTATATTTCTTCTGAAGATAATCTTACTTCTTTGTCTCATAAGCTTTCATTTGTAGCTCAAAACACACAAAAATTTCCCCCCAACTGTCTGAGACTTTTCTACAAGATCCAGTAATCCTTTCCTTCATCAATGAGTTTTGTTAAAAACATATTATGATTTCACATTGCATTTTGTCAATTTTTTAAATCTCTCCTTTACATTGATTGATGATATTCTTGAAGATGAGGACCAGGTCTGCTTCATTTTAATTATTTATTTGGTGGTTTTTATGTTCTTGAGATGGGCTCCCACTATGTGGCCTGGATTGACCTCAAAGTCATGATTCAGTCTCAGTCTCCTGAGTGCTGAGCTTTTCAGCCTTATGCATAGCATTGCTTCTTCAATTTTAAGGATATATATAGATATAGATAGATATAGATATATCAAATATTATGTTAGATACTAAATATATAATATAAAGACACATTTATAAATTTTTTTCACACAACATGCCACATTAAGGTGTTTAATTGATAGTTTATGAATGTTTTGGCTTCTTTACAGCCATATAATCCTTACTTATCCAACAAGTATACAGTAATAACCTCATATAACTACATGTGATTGAAATAATTGGAAAAAATGGACGTATTGTCAACATTTGTGTAGAAATTTCCAACTCCTTGATTAAAATAAATTTTGGTAAAATACACAAATTTGGTAAAATAACGAAATTTACTATAATTTTTTTTAAAAAATGTATTTATTTGAGAGAAAGAGTAAAAGAGAGAATGAGAGTGTACAGGACTACAGGCCTGCCATGGTACATGAGTGGAGGTCAGAGGATGACAGCTTTCAGGAATCAGTTTTCTCTGTCCCCCATGTGGGCTTCTGGGGATTACTAGATTTGCAAGAAGGTGCTTTCCCCATGGAGTTATCTCTCCGGCACCTACTATAGCTTTCTAAGTGAATAATTCTATAATATTGTATGCACTCACTTTGTACCAATATCACCAGTATTACTGTCCATCTCCCTAACCCTGCCTATTATTTATTTATTTATTGATTGATTGATTTATTATATGTGTCTTTGTGTATTAAAGGACAGTGTGTGTGTCTTTGGAGACCCCAAGGGTGACTTTGGGATTAATCCTGAATTGCTCTACCTTCTTTTTGCTTGCTCTGAGGTTTCCCAGGTTCTGCTTTCCAAGACAAAGATATACATAAGTGCAAATCAGTGCCATTTCCACCTTATGCTTTTATGAGGGATCTGATACCCAAACTCAGGTTCTTCACAGAAGCCATCTCTCCAGCCTCATTTCCCTAACTCTTTTCTTATTTAAAACTTTAAAGTCTACACATTTAAGTCATAATTCCCCCAGTCTTCTTGTATCAAGTCCCAGACACATCACGGTTCTATTGTCTACCTGTATGAATTTAACTATTCTAACTACTTCATATTAGTACAGTAATATAGAACTCATCTTTTGATTATTGGTTTAGTTTTTAAATCTAATGTGCTCACGTTTCATCCCTGTCAAGTGTTTCATAATCTTTCCTTTTTTCATTTAAAAAAATTGCACGTGTGTGTGTGTGTGTGTGTGTGTGTGTGTGTGTATGTGTGTGTGTGTGTGAGCATGTGCCTGTGTGTATCAGAGGGCACTGTGTGTGCCTGTGGAGGCCCAAGGGTAACTTTGAGAATTGCCTTGGATTGCACTACGTACGCTTTGCATTACCCTGCGGTTTCCCAGGTTCCACTCTCCAGGGCAGGAAGTACAGGCTGCCACCATTTCTGCCTGGTGTTTTCATGTGAGATCTGGGATCTAAACTCAGGACCTTCTGCTTGCAAGGTAGAGGCTTAACCTCTAAGCGATCTCTCCTGCTCCAGGATTTCTTTCTTTTTAATATTAATTGTATTAATATATTATATTTTGTTTGCCTACTCATTGTGTATAAATATTTGAATTGCTTCTATATGTTGCCTAGTACAAATAATTATAATTTTTCATCTTAAGAAATATTAATGAAAAGCTACTTATGTATATTTTTGCAATATACTGCAGTTGTCTATTGAATCTGTGAGTATTTATCTTCATTTTAGTTACATTTTTCTATTTTTTGGCTAACCTAATAAGAGTATATTGATGTAATGCTTTCTTTAAAGTATATTTTGGCAACACTCAAAATTCAACCTGTGGCACTACCGACTCAGGAAAGCCCTAGCCCGGACTCCCTGTACGGACATGCCTGGGACATGTCCCAATAGAGTAACCATACAGGTGGAAGTATGAACAACCAATGGGAAGCAGCCGTCTAACCTGCCCCTGCAATGGATATGTAATAAACAGTCAAATGATTGGTGGCTGTCCCCGAGCAGAGTGATGGCAACACCTGATTGGACCCCGACCCTATATAAGCCCAAACACTTCCTGAAAAAAAGCTGAGTCTGCAGCCAACTCGGCCTGTGCCTGCTGCTTCTCGGCTGACTCCCAGGGTCTGGGTGGTGACCCGGTCGCCAGTCGCCCATTCACCTCAAGCCCACGAGGCCCCTGCTGCTTCCCCTCTTCACCCCCCGTTGGCCTGGCGGGGGATTTGGCAACAGAACCTATTACATTTGAGCTCTAGAAAAGAAAGTTATTATTTATTATTGTTATTGTTATCTAATATAGATTACAGAGGTTTGAGACTTCTGAAACATAGTTTTCTTTTCTAGATCTCAAATGGTTTTTGGAGATTGTTTATTTTCCATAAACTATATAAACACATATTTTCTATAATAATCGTTAAAATAGAAGTTTGTACTGAATATATTACACTATCAGTGATATCCATTAATAGATATATAATTCATATTAACCTAAAAATTGAGAGCTAAGGAGATGTGTCCCATTGAATCTATCAGGGGACATATCTGTTCTTGCATGTGTTTGGGTATCTGAGTCTGTACAGACAGTATTTCAGCAGGAGTACACATGATGCATAAGGGATCATTTCCTCTCATCATCTTTGACCATCAGTGATCACTCCCAACAGGATGGGGCCACCTGTATGCCTCTCTCATTCATTGTGCCATGGTATTGTGCTCTATCTTGTGTCACATTGATATAGATGAACTTGAATTTTGAGTGGAAAAACTTATCAGTCTTTTATAACCAAAAATCATGATATAAATGTTCTTTTTGGTTTGTAGTAGCTTTTTAAAGGTTTCAAATTTGTTTTCTTTTATTTTTTATTTTTTTTTTATTCAATTGTGCGTGTGTGTGTATGTATGTGTGTGCGCGCGCGAGTCTGTGTGTGTAGAACCACGGACGAATTCGGGAACCACCATGGACGCCTCCACTTCCTCTGCCCCGGGATTCACAGGCTCCGCCCTACCAGGGCCAGAAACGCAGGCCGCCCCCGCTTCCACCTGGCGTCTATACGTGGGATCTGGGATCCGAACTCAGGACCTTCTGCCTGCAAGGCAGAGGCTTAACCCCTGAGCCACCTCTCCAGCCCCTCAAATTTGTTTTCAATAAGAGACATGTGCATATGATGCTGGCGTAGATAAGAAATTATATTCATGTCCAGTGTTCTGACCCGTGAACATTTGAATGATCAGCAGTCTGGCATGACACCGTGCCTGTGAACCCTCTGAATTCCATTTCTGTGTGCTTACAATGTGGACAGCCTATCATGGATCAGACTCCATGTATTCACGCAAGGACAGCATCCCTGAGTTGGCTCCATATACTCACATCATAAAAGAGGGACAAAACTTTTCTTGGGGGGGGGGTTTCTAAGCTCTTCTTATTGTCAGGGAACACATGCATGGCAATGTAAACCTGTCCAAATAACAGTGGAAGGGGGAGAAAATAGACACTAGACAGTAAGAGAACTCTTGGTGTTAACTGTAAATTCTTTTTTTAATCTTTTCTTCTTTTTTAATTATTATTATTTCCGCTCATACAAACTTAACAGGTACACCGGTCCCCTCCCTCCCTCCACCTCCCCCCGACACCCCTTGCTCCCCTCTCCCATCTCCCCTCCCTCCCCATCCCCCAGTGCCTCCCCCCCCCCAATCCCCAGAGCATCCTTTACTGTGCATGCCAAACTCTCCTATGGGTCCTTCTCTCCGATGAGGTGCAAGGACCCAGGGGCATTTCCCAGAACCCTTTCCTGTGTTCCCCTTAAGTAGTGTTCCTAAACTGTAAATTCTTGACAGTAAACTACCATCTAAACACTTATTTTATACCTCTGGATAAGAAAAGCTCTCTCAAAACTCAACAAAGATACATTCTGCTTTAATAGAAGATTTGTGATACAGAGAACTGCAGCTCGCCAGAGTACAGAGAATAGGCGATCCTGGACTGTCAGCTCTAATCAGGCCATTAATATCGTTCCGCATCCCAAGGTTCAGGAAACTTAGCAGAAGAGGGGGTGGTAAGATTGTAAAGTCCTGAAGGTGAAGAGGTGTACTCTGTTATGATATTCCAGTCACCACAGGGTTTGTTGCAAGGAGATCTACTTCCCTCCGATCCTCACAAAGGCTGACAAATCAACATTCCCCTACTGTTGAGAGGATCACAGGAGAAACAACTACACCAAGAGAATCATTTGGGTAGGAGCCAGATAAGAGAACAAAAGCATCCCCACCAATAGGCCTGTCCACTAGAGGGCCACTTGTACTGTCACAAATACCTGGACTTGTGCCAATACAGGCATACCCTAAAAAGGTCCGTGGTCCACACTTGCAGAAGGACATGAGAATGAGAGAGACATAATTGGATTGGTGAATGGAAGGGAGTATGGGTGGAAGGGTGGGAAAAGAGAGGGTAAGGGTATGGATATAGTCTCATTTCATTTGTATGTGAAAACATCAACAACAAAAATACCTGCTGTTCTTTTGCTTTATTTTAAGTTGCTAACCATGTAGAACTGGAAAGTCCATCATAATAACTGTCTATATCTTAAATGTATTTTCTCTTATTGCTCACATATTCTTATTTATTATGTAGTTCAGGTTTCTTTTTATAAAAAAGAAGACATAAAGGTGGAAGCTGAGCATTCTAGGGAAATGTCCAAGGTTAGTGGGAGGAGGGTATAAAATTTATTATATGCTTGTATGAAATTGTCAAAGAATAAAATTATTATTAAAATGATACATGATTCTTTTTAAAACACTTTTTTAACAAAAGACACTTGAGATAGTCTTTGATTTCAGGATATTTGCACATATTTAAAAAACTGTACAGAAAGTAAGTGGCATTATTAACCTTTTGTAGAAACATCCCAGGATGAGAGACACTACTATAATAAAATAGTTTATATCCACAGTAATTCACGAATATTGAACAGAAAAAACTAATACTTCTCCTAGTATAATAAAGGTAATTGAGTAGTTGCTACTCATTTATTAGAATCAGCCTAAAACATCTTCTACCACAAAGTATATAAAACTAAATGAAAGAAAAATTTAAAAATTTTTCAAACATATGAAACAATGGGAAATATTTCTTATTTTCTTTTTTCCTATTTTTTGAAACAGGGTCTCATGTGGATCAGGTTGATTTTAAAGTTGCTGAGTATCCTACGTTGATCTTTCATTTCTGAACCTCCCGTTTCTACATCCTAAATTCTGGGATTATACACATGTATCAACAAGTATGGTTTTTATGTTTTATTCTGGTGAGCTAACATAAGATGTTGCATTTTCTTTTAAATTTATTTTTGTACTTTTAGCATTCATACATAAATACAATGAACTTATGTTGTTTTCCCACTTAATATACAACATCATCCCCCTCATTTTCCCACTGTAACCCTTATCCTTTTCAATCAGGTCTTTTTGTATGTGTGGCCTATTGAGTTTCATCTCTGTTGTGCTAGCATCTGTCTGAATACTTGCTGGACTATGGATATTAGTAGGTATACCATTGAGGAAAGTAGATTCCTTTCTCTCATTTGGTATTAATCTTCAGTAGTTTCTTGTGGGTGTGATGCCTCTTGAGAATTTTTCCTTCTGTGAAAGAATGTCAGTAAGCCAAATCGTGTATGTAGATAGGCCATTCTGACTGGCTAAGATGAAATCTCTGAAAAATTTTAATTTCATTTTCTGATGAATAGGGAAGTTGAATGCATTTACATATTTTTTTAGACATTTGAAATTCTTGTTTTGTAGTCTTAATTCCAATGCCCGTTTCTTTTAAATTTGGTTATCTGATTTCTTGATGTTTAGATTTTTTCAGTTCTTTTTATTATTTTGTAACTTTTTTGTTTATTCACTCATAGTGTGTGTGTGTGTGTATATCAGAGGGCACTGTATGCCCCTGTGGAGGACCAAGGGTGACTTCTGCCTCCTTCTTGCTTTGTTCTGGGGTTTTCCAGGTTCTGCCCACCAGGGCCGGAGGAAGTGCAGGCCGTTACCATTTCTGCCTGGCATATTCACATGGGATCTGGGATCTGAACTCAGCACCTTCTGCTTGTGGGGAAGTCTTAAGCTCTGAACCACCTCTCCAGCTCATTTTTCAGTTCTTTTAAAAATCTTGGCTTTATGTATAGCATGTTAGCATGTCCAGCTTAGGAATTTTAATTATATTTTTATAAAATACTATAAAAGTCATGTATGGAGCTACATCCCTCTAATCCCAGCACTGAGAAGACAGAGGCAGAAACATAACTGCTTATTTAAGACCAGTATGATCCATAAAGTGAGGCCAAGTTAGCTAGTTGTATGTGGGGAGAACTTGTGCCAAATGATCATTGGGAAAAAAAAAAACCTAGATGACATTGAATATGTTTACTATAATAAAGCAGTATGGAGTTTTTTTAAAAGTGTTTTTAAATGTATTTATTTATCCTGTGTGTGTGCGTGTGTGTGTGTGTGTGTGTGTGTGTGTGTGTGTGTGTGTGTATAAAGAGCTCTGTGTGACCCTGTGGAGGACCAAGGATGAATTTGGGAATCATTCTGGACTGCTTCTACCTCCTTTTTGTTACACTCTGGGATTTCCCAGGCTCTTCTCACCAGGGCCAGAAATGTAGGTTGCAGCTGTTTTTGCCTGGTGTTTTTGCCTGGGACCTGGGATCCGAACTCCGGTCCTTTTGCTTGAGAGACAGAGTCTTACATCCTGAGCAATCTCTCCAGCCCAGTAAGGTGTTTTTTTTTTTTTTTTTTATAAAAAATAATATATATATATATATGAGGGGGAGAGAGAATTGTGCATTTGGCACATGAGTGGTGGTTAGCAGATACCTTTTAGAAGTTAAGTTCTCTCCTTCTACCATGTGGGGCTTCTGGAGATCTCAGGACACCAGGTTTTCAAGTAGATGCCTTCACTGCTGAGCCATCTCACCAATACTTTGAGAGGTATTAAACATCAAAATAACTTTTAATGGTAAGAAGTTTGTATTTTATAAATATCTAAACATTCAAGCACTAATGAAAATCTTATGTCCTTTGATCCTTTTATTGTATTAGCAGCCTTTTATTCTCTCCCTTCATAAATCTACAAATAATTTGGTGATATTCAAATGTGTACTATCTAAGTGATCACATGATTGGAATGAAGATGTAATTCAAACTCTAAATATGTAAAGTATTTTTGTTGGCTTTTCTATAAATTTTACCTCTGAGTGATGTTTCTGATCATTCTTGCCCACTGTAGGCATTTTTTAATTTGTATGTGTGTGTGTGTGTGTGTGTGTGTGTGTATCAGAGGTCGCTGTGTGTGTGCCTGTGAAGACCCAAGGGTGACTTTGGGAATCACTCTGGATTGCTTAGCTCTGAAGTTTCCTACCCTTCTTTGCTTTGCTCTGGAGTTTCCCAGGCTTCCCCTTCCAGGGTTAGAAGCACAGGCTGTCACCATTCTAATTTTTATGTGGGATCCAGAATCCAAAATTAGGACCTTCTGCTTGTGAGGTAGAAATTTAACCCTTAAGCCATTCCTCCAGCTCCATTGTAGATATTTTCTCAATTTAAGCTCTTGTGATGCACAAGAGATTTATGTAAACCCCACAAGGGATCTTGCTATCTAAAATCTTTTCCAACTTCAGTCCATCTTTTGTCTCATCGTCAGGAATTTCCAAACACAATCTGATGCTATCATTTTAATTTTCTCATGTGAAAATTTAAGCCATGTATCCTAAAAGGCTTTTTTTTTCATTTTTAAAAATCTCCATTATGTGTTATTGACCATATGTTACATAAAGACATTTTCACACAAGTAAAGTATATATTTACACTGAACCTATTTCCTTTCATAGCCCCTTATACATCCCTTTCTTATTCCTCCTATAAGACTTTTCAAATATCTAGATTGGATCTTTCTTGTTTCTCCTCTTCTTGATATTTCCTCTGCCCTTGTTGCCCTTTTTCTTCCTATCCTAAACAGCATTTGTTTATATTATTCGCCTTCTCATTCTGATAAATACTTAATTCCAACTGAGGCTCAGATTTAGATAACACTAATATTGATACCTGCTAATTTTATTATCTTGGACAAATTATCAAAAGTTAAATAATTTGTTATTTAGCTAGGATTTTAGACTTTTAAACTTGAAAAATGGGGATAAAAATACAAGTTTAAAAAGCAGCTTATATTGCTTTGCTGCTTTTTCTTTGGTGTTTATTTTCAATCTTTTAATTTATTATCTGTGTGGAGAGGAGGTGTGCATATCGCAATGAATTTGTAGGTCATAGGAAAACTTCATGGACTTAGTTCTTTCATTCCATCTTTATGTGGGTTCTGGAGATCAAACTCAAATAATCAGGCTCATGAAGTAAGCACCTTTACTTTCTGAACCATCTTGCCAGGCCACTTTTCTTAGCCATAGTATATTTTATTACACACTAAATAAAACTCTAATTTGAGAGAATTATGATGATATTCCATAGGTTTATCATGTGAATATTATGATCCTGCTTTTGTTCAATTTCAAAATTTATACACTATCAAAGTATTACTTTTACTCACAATATTAAGCATGATGCACAATTTTTAAATAATTGTTTACTTAAAACAATGTAATACTCCTTTCGCAAAACAGTCTGATAAAAATATTTGGTTCTCATTGCAATTATGCTGCTGAACCAAACTCTACTCTTTGGCCTCCACTGTCCAAAACACAGGCATGTATCAGCATTTTTTTTAAGAGAGGGTCTCTTGTACTCAGGCTAGCATCAAACTTGCTGTGTATCAAAGGATGTCCTTGAATTGTAATCCTCCTGCCATCATCTAAGAGCTGGGATTACAGTTATGTCTTACCAGTTCTAGTTTTTGAAAAATATTTTATTTATTTATTTTGTGTGTGTGTGTGCCGTGTGTCGTGTGTGTGTGTGTGTGTGTGTGTGTGTGTGTGTGTGTGTGTCCCTATGGAGGACCAAGGGTAACTTCAGGAATCATCCTGGAATGCTTCTAACCCTTTTTGCTTTACTATGGGATTTCCCAGGCTCCACCCACCAGAGCCAGAAGTGCAGTCAAACGCCTATAGTTTCCTCCTAGTTTTTTTTTTTTTTTTTTTTTTTTTTTTTTTTTTTGAGGATTAAGGTAGAGTTTATTAGAGGAGAGAAAAGTTGGAACTCATGGACTCCAGACATGGAGTGCCATGAGAGGCTAGGGCGCCCTGTAGAATTTGTGGAGCTAGAAACAGATTCATGGCACTAATGCCATGAGAAGCTAGGGTCCGGAGAACTCACGAGAAGCAGGCAGTTAGAAAAGAACCCATGGCACTAGAGTGCCATGAGGGGCTAGGGCGCCGGAGAACTCATGGACCCTAGGCATGGAAACAAGAAGCCAGAAAGAACTCATGGCACAAGTGCCATGAGGGACTAGGGCACCCTCTCCTAGTGTTTTTACATGGGATTTGAGATCCAAACTCAGGACCTTCTACTTGTAAGGCAGAGTATTAACCTGAGTCATCTCTCAAGCCTATTCTTATGCCATTTTGTGTACCACTGTATTATAGTACTTGTCCTATTCTGTTTCTTTGAAGTGATCTCATGAGCTTCCAAACGAAAAAGCCCCTTTTATTACTTGACAAGTGCCTAGAATAAGTAATTACTCTAATTATAATTCCTCTTATATATTGTATATTTTTATATTTTATGCATTTCCCACTTCTTTCTACTCATATATTGCTATTTTAAATTTCATAGTCAACAGAGATACTTGTTCTTTTGCTCACAGTTGTAAAAGCTGAAAGGCCCAAGATCAAGATTTCTATATGTCTACTGACTGATGAGTTATGGTGCTTTCTCATTCATGTTCAGATGGAAAACGGAGAAAATCCCCTAAGGTCTGTTTAAAACACTTGCTCATAAAACAGTTTCATAAACTAAAAGTATACACAGAAAATTTAGTGAAATTTGGAAAATAATACAGGAAAAAAGGAGATCGACAAAAGCAAATAGAAACAGTACAATATCATGGGTCAGAAACCTTACAAATGCAGATTATAGTAACAAAACCGAAAAATTGAATCCAAAGTCTCAACAGGACACTTACATGGGAGAAAAAAAGCAATGGGCTAGAAAAGCAGAATATTTAAAATTATCTGCCAGGCTTTCTTGCCCCTCATGGGACTCCATGCTTGGAGTCCATGAGTTCTCCAGGGCTCTCTTTTCCCTTGCAGATTCACATCCAAGAATTCCATTCTTTCTCACCTCTAATAAACTCTGCCTTAATCCCCCCCCCAAAAAAATTATCCACCAAAAGAGTAAAAGGATAAAAACAAAAAAGAATGAAGAAAGCAAAATAGGATTTATGACACATCATCAAGATAACAACTATTTGTATAACAAAAGCTACAGAAGATAAAAAGAGATCTGAAAACATATTTGAACAAAATATGGCTGAAAACTTTCCTATTCTATTAATGGATGCCAACACAGAGGTACATGAAGCATAGAGGACTCATTCTATCTGAATAGATTGTGTTCAGAATTGACCCTCTGAAAATCTGATGCCTTTTCTAGAAATATACCTTCTGGGCTGGAGATGTACCTCAATTGGTAGCATGTTTATCTAGCATGCAAAAAACCTGAGGCCAGGACAACATAAAACCAGGGATGGTGGCACATTCCTGTAAAACACTGAGAGTTTGGAGGCAGGAGGATAAAGAGGTTAATGAGATTTTCAGTTATATAGGGAGTTAGATGCCAGCCTGGGCTCTGTAAGACCCTGTCTCAAAAAAAGAAATCTGTATTGCCTTCAAAACTGTGAAGGTCCTGATGCTGAAAATGGACTTTCGCTATCTTTTTCTATTCTTACTATTGTCACTGCATTAATTTGTTGAGTAAATTTGCAATGGAGCATTTCACATTGAAAACATAACTTATAACTCTCCAAAAGAAATGAATATATTAAGAAAGTAAACTAAAATTTTGTTTCATTATGTGATCCTAGATATCACATGAAAATGCCGGAAATAAATGGTGGCAGCTGCCCTTTCGGCCCTGGAAAACAAAGCCTTAGAAATCCACAGCAAAGGAAAAAGGAGGTAGAGCAACCCAGGATGATTCCTGGAGTCACCTTTGGGCCTCCATTGGAGCACATAGTGCCTTCTAATACACACAGACACATACACACACAAACACACATACATATAAGCATTCAAAAAGAAGACAAAGAGCATATTTTTAAATGAATATAAACCCAGAAAACTTTGCATAAATTTTATGTTCCTGTCCTGTTGGAAAAAAATTGACAATTTTTGTTTGTTTTTAATTCTTTTAGATTTTTGTACATGAATGCAATGAATTTATGTTATTTTTTGTCACTTATTACCTAACTGATTTACCTTGTTTTTCTGACTGCAAATCCTACCAGTCTCCCTCTTAATATGTCTTTTTGCATGCGTGACCTACTGAGCTTCCTCTGGTTTGCCTTTAATAGCATGTGTCTGGCACTTGGCTATGCACTAATCATTTATCAGTGATATACCACTGAGTATTGTAGCTCCCTCCAAATGACAAATGTTTGGAAAACAGTTTGATAACAAGTCCTTATAGTTAAACTTTAGTATCACATTTCTTCTAGGGCCTATGGTCTCCTCTTCCACAGGCCTTAAATACAATCTGCAAGCAACTGGTTATCTCCTTTACATTCATGCCACTATTGCATTGATGGCCACCTCTTGCTAGGATGGTTGTTATGACAGACTGCAGTTTTCACAGTTTGATGAAACTGTTGATTGCTCCCCCAACCCTAGCTGCTTGAATAATGCTTTCTAGTTCTATTAAATTTTGCCAGCAAGGAGGAAGTTCTCAGATCAGTTACAACTTGTTTCTTCCATGTCTTGTGGTCAATGTGAATAGTCTCTTCAGCAATAGAGTCACACTGGAAAAGGACAAATTAAAAAAATAAAAATCATAGAGAACTGACAATGTGACAAATATTTAAAACTTGGACTGACAAGCAAAAATAAATCTATAATCCATAATCACTGTGATACCAGGTCTTTAGTCACATATGGTACTATAGCTTGTGTTATTAGTGATACCTTTTAGGGCAATTGTTTCCAAAATAAATGCATCTGAAAGTGTTACTATGTCTTTAAACTTTTTAAAAAGGCTCAAATAACATAAAATCAAACCATTTCGTCTTTTTCTTCCTTCTTCCATTAGAAGGAAAAATCATGTTCTAAACACTTATACAATATTGTTATAAGAAACTAGAATGGGGAAAAACTGGGTATAATGGTGCACACCTGCATTTGCAGCCTTTGGGAGATCTAAGCAGGAGGATTACAAGTTTAAAACCAGCGTAGGTAACAGAGCAAGACTTTTCAAGAAAAATAAAAGTTAAAAAAAAGAACTCTTCATTTGTCACAAAGTTTTAATTCAACTAAGATAAAGAGATGTATAAATATGTAAAACACAGTATTCCCAGTCCAGTAAAGGGAAATGTATGAACTAAACTGATAGTTATTTGATTGCAAATGAAATTACTGAAAAGGAATCCTAGGACATTTTCCTTTGTTGTTGTCAGGGAGAAAATGCAAAAAATTATTTCCAAAATTCAGTTAACATGATTACTGAGAATCTCTGTGATTAGAAATGGGTAGTGGGAATGGATAAACATTTAAAGTCTAATTTGGAGTTTCAGGAAAGGCCTACTTAGTCCCAAAAAATTTTTAATCACTTGAGAATACTCACTTATTTTTGAAAGCAGTTTTCTGCTTAAGCTTCATTCTTTTAATTGAGGTTTTGGAGTTTTTCAAACTCATCATTATATGTACAAACCTTAAGGAAATGTTGATCATTTAATCATAGATATTAAAAATTTAAGATACGATGCCATTTACTCCTCAGTGTGTGAATGAATCTGGAAAAAGTTATTGAAAGTTGAGGGTTATTGAGTTCTGGTATGTTTGTAGAATAGGGAGAAAAGGTGGGTTATGGGTGAGAGAGGGTACAGAATGAAGAGATTAGATCATTATCATTAATGAGGGAGACGGCATTAACTATAAGGAAAAAGCATATGCAAAGCCCCAAGGGATGAGAATAGTCTAGAACACTTAGAATAATGAAAATAGTTCCAAATAGGTAGAATATACTCTACAATGCAGGGATGGCGTAAGATGATTCTGAATTAATGAGCAAGAGTGTCCTTTACACTACTTAAATCACTAAGAACTGATGATAGGAACTGAAAATGATCCTTCTTTCCTTTTCTTCCTTTCCTCCTTCCCTCCTTTCCTTCTTTCTCTCCTATCTCACTTTCTCCCTTCCTCTTCTTCTTCTATCTCTCTCTCTCTCATTCTCATTCTCATTTTTCTCTTGTAATGGGGATTAAATACAACATAAGTATTCTACAACTGGATTGCATCCCCAACCCCCCTTTCTTTCTTTTGTGTTTTGAAACACTCTCTCTGAGATGCCCAGACTATCTTTGAATTTCCCTTGTAGCCCAGACAGGCCTTAAATTTGTGATCCTTCTGTCTCAACCTTTCTTAGAAAAGGCTAAAAAACTGAAAAAGGGAAGGAAGGAGGATGGAAAAACAAACCACTGATGGCAGAACAAATTTTCCCTATGGTTATTCAAAAAATTAATTTCTGTTCTAAGCAACCCAGTTTTATTAAAATGCATTTTCAGGCTGGAGAGATAGCTCAGAATTTAAGAATTCTCCTCAAAAGCAGAAGGACCTGAGTTCAGATTCTGGATTCCATGTAAAAAAAACTCCAGCCAAAAGTGACAACAACCTGCACTTTCACCTCTGGAAGGTTAAGCCTGGAAAATTCCAGAGGAAGCTAAAAAGTGTTAGAGATAACCAGGATGATTCTTGAATTTGCTCTTGGGCCTCCACAGGCCTTCAAGGGACTTTTGATATACTAACACACACACACACACACCCACACACACACACACACACAAATAAATATATAAAAATTAAAAAGAAATTCTTTGCCCTGAAAAACAAAACGTATTGTTATCATACTATCACACTCGAGGTAATCCAGCAATTGCCAATTGTTTCTCAAGTATACTTTGGATGATCAAATGCATAGTTATGCAATCTAAACCAAATTCTAATTCAACTGTGATCATTTTATTGAAGTTACAGGTAATTTATCCTCTCCTTTATATTTTGCCACCACCACAACAAACAGTAGTGAATGGGGTCAGTCTCTCACTTGCCGGTTGATTATCATCGAACTGCCAGCCCCTATACCCTCCCTAACTGAGAAGACCAAACCTCTTCAGTTCCAAGTGAACAGGAAGGGAAGTGAGAGTGAACTGCATCAGATGTCTCATTACTTACATGAAATACATTCCCGTGGCCTAATTTCACTATTGAAGTGTGGGGTTTTTTTGTCTCCTTTTTTTTTTGAGGTCTTCTTTCCCCTTCCCTCCTGTTTATAACCCTTTGCAATTATACTGCTTGTAACAGAGGTTTATCTTTGAGTACGTCTCTAAATGGGTTTGGGACCCGGATCCACTTACTAAGGAGTGCATACCTTATCTAACTTTATGTGTCTGGGATACTTCAGTCAATATAATGTTTTCTAATTCCATCCATTTACCAGCAAATTACATTAATACATTTATTTGATGGCGGAATAGTATTCCATTGTATAAATGCACCACATTTTCATCATCTATTTGTCGACTGTTGGGCATTTGGGTTGATTCCATGACTTTGCTATTGAAAATAGTGCTGCAATGAACATGGTTGTGCTCATGTCACTGTAGTGGGGGATTATTCCCAATAGTTGTATAGCAGTGTCATATGGCATTTTAATCCTTAACATTTTTAGAAATCACCAATACTGATCTCTGGAGTGGTTGTATAAGCCTACATTCCCACCAGCAATGAATGAGAGTTTCCTTCTCTCCACATCCTCTCAGGCATTTGGTGGTGTGGTGTTGTGGATTTTCACCAACCTGAGCAGGGTGAGATGATATTTCAGGGTAGTTTTGATTTGCATTTCCGTGATGTCTAGGGATGTGGAACATTTTTAAAAATATTTGTTAGACATTTCAATTTTATTCCTGGAAAAGTTTCTTTAAGTTCCAAGGCCCAGTTTTTAATTGGGCTATTTATCTCCTTGGTGTTTAATATTTTAAGTTCTTTGTGCATTCTGGATTATAGAGCTCTCTCAGATGTGTGGTTAGTGAAGGTTTTCTCCCATTCCATGGGTTGCCTTTTTGCTCGGTTTACAATCTCTATCTGAACAGAAGTTCTTAAATTTCATACGATCCCATTTGATAAGTGTTGTTTCTAGTGTCTGTGCTACGGGTTTCTCTTTAGGAAATGTTGGCCTATTCCAATCTGCTAAGGGAATTCCCTACTTTTTCAATTAGGGTTTTTATAATCTCTGGCCTAATATTAATATCCTTAATGCATTTGGTGTTGATTTTTGTACATGGTGACAAGTACATGTCCAGTTTTAACCTTCTGCATATGTATATCCAGTTTTGCCAGCATCATTTATTGAAGATGTTCTTTTATCATTGAGATTTTTGGGCCCCTTTGTCAAAGATCAGATTGCTGTAATTGTGTGGACTTATGTCTGAGTCTTCAACCCTTATCCATTGATATATGTGTCTATTTTGAAGCCAGTATCAGGCTGGTTTTATTACTATGTACTTCTCGTATAGATTAAGGTTTGGTGTTTTGATACCTTCAGCTGCATTTTTGTTACTCAGGAATGTTTTTGCTATCCTGGGCCTTTTGTGTTTCTACATGAATTTTGAGATTGTTTAGTCAATTTCTTTAGAAAATTGCTTTGGGATTTTAATTGGTGTAGCATTGAATCTGTGTATTGCTTTTGGTAGGATGATCATTTTCATGGTGTTAATTCTGCCAATCCAGGAGCATGGGGGGTCTTTCCACTTTCTGGTTTCTTCTGTAATTTCTTTCTTTAGGGTTTTAGTTTTCATTATAAAGGTCTCTTACTTCCTTGGTTAGATTTATACCAAAGTATTTCAGTTTTTTAGAGGCTATGGTAAATGAGATTGCTTCTTTTAGGACTTTTTCACTGTTTCAATCTTTGGTGCATAGGAAGGTCAGTGATTTTTTTTCACATTTATTTGGTAACCTGCCACTCTGCTATATTTATGTATTAGTTCCAAGAGTTTCTGGTGGAGTTTTTGGATCTTTTGGGTATATGACCATGTTGTCTGCAAATAGAGATATCTTGACTTCTTTTCGGATTTGAATCACAATCACTTTTATATTCCTCTCTTGTCTTATGGCTCTAAGACTTCAAGAACAATATTGAATATTGAGAGTAGACAGCCTTGTCTAGTTCCTCATCAAAGTGGGAATGTTACAAGTTTTTCCTGTTTAGTATAATCCTTGCAAAGGCTTGTTCTATGAGCTTTTATTTTGTTGACATAAGTCCTTCTATTCGAACTGTCTCGAGTTTTGATCATAAAATGATGCTGGATCTTGTCAAAAGCTTTTTCTTCATCTATCATGAGTATAATGTGGTCTTAGACTTTGGATTTGTTTATATGATGGGTTACATTTATTGATTTGCATATGTTGAACCTAACGTGTGCTTGGGATAAATCCTATTTGATCACAGTGAATAATCTTTTTGATATGTTTTTAAATACAGATTTGCTAAGATTTTGTTGACAATCTTTGCATCTGTGTACATCAAAGAGATTGGCCTATAGTTTCCTTTTTAAAGTATATCTTTATTGTGTTTTGGGATTAGTATGATATTACCTTCATAGAAAGAATTTGGAAGTATTCTTTCCTTTGCTATTTTATGGAATAGTTTAAGGAGTACTGGTGTTAGTTGTTCTTTAAATGTCTGGAAGAATTCTGTGCTAAATCTATCTGGTCTAGAACATTTTTTGGTGGGAAGATTCGAGATTACCTCATCAATTTCCTCATTTGTTATAGGACTATTTAAATAATTCAAAACTTCCTGATTCAATTAAGGCAAGTTGTACTTAGAAATGCATCCATTTCTTTCAGGTTATCAAATTCATGGAGTATAATTTTTGAAATATGACCTTATAATTCTCTGAATTTCTTAGGTATCAGTGTATCAGTTGTGATAACTCCATTTTCATTTCTAATTCTGTGAATTTGGATTTGCTCTCTCTTGATTTTGGTTACTTTAGCTAGGGGTTATCAATCTTATTATTTTCAAAGAACCAACTTTTCCTCTGGTTGATTCTTTGTATCATTTTCCTTATCTTAATTTCGAATATTTCTCCACTGATTTTGCTGATCTCCTCTCTTCTACCGCTTTTGTTGTTAGGTGTTGATCTTTTATCAGACATATGATTTACAAATATTCTCTCCTTTGGTAGCCTATGTTTTCCAGGTTCATTTAACTGTATTTTACATTTTTTATTTATTATTATTTATTGCCATTTGTGGGTGTGTATATGATGTGTGTATGTGTGTATGAGTGTATGTAGGCCACAGGGTGCATGTTGAGATCTTAAGACAACTTCGTGTGTTCCATTCTTTCCTTAAAACTTTTTTTTGAAATCCAACATTTTTATTTTAAACTTTCCTTTGTGCTATCATTCCATTTTTTACACTTTCTCCCACATTTTATTTTTTTTCCTAATCATACAAGCTCAATAGGTACCCCTGTTCTCTCCCTCTCCCCTCCCCTCTCCAGTCATCCTTCATTGCACTCTCTCCCTTTCCCCCTTCCTTTCACCCCTCTCTCTTCCTCCCCCACTCTAGGTGTTTCCCCTTTCCTCTCTCCTGTCCCCTATAGCATCCTGTTATGTGATGGGCTGGACCTTGTACCATCAATTACATTATCTCCTAAAGGCTTGCATTAAGTATTAATTTGTGACAGGTGTTAAGGCTCAGGTGTTGTTAACCCTTCGATTGTCAAGTTGACACTGGTATCTAACCAACACAATTGATCTTCCAGCAACATTTGTTAAAGAATGCCTTTTCTCCATAATAGAGTTCCCATACTAACAGAGCGCCCAAGAAGGGGCTATGCCACTGAACTCTGAACCTTTACTAAAGTGGAGGACTTAGAAGGAGATTTGGTGTTCACACAAAAAGATGCTCCAGGGGATGGGAGGGAGGAAGGGGGAGACACTTGGAGAGGGGGAGGGAGGGGACCGAAAGGAAGGGGAAGGGGGAGAGTTCAATGGGGGACAATGGGGGGAGGGGGAGGGAAAAGACAGGGTTACCTATTGAGCTTGTATGATTAGGAAGAAAATAAAATGTGGGAAAAAATAAAAAGAATGACTTTTCTCAATTCAGTGTTCTTAATGCTAATTAGAATACCATTCAATCATATACATGAGGTTATTCATGATCTCTTTAGTGCGCTCCATTAGTATACTTGTCATTATGCCATACAGTACCATTGATTACAATAACATTTTTGTATGTTTATAATAATAAAATGTGAATCTCACAAATATGTTAGGCGTTTTCAAATTGGTTTGAGTATTTGGAGATCTTGAGAATTTAAATGAATTTTATTTTAACTGATTAAATAATAAATTATTTTTTCATATGAATTTTAGAATGGACTTTACTGTTTCTGAACATGTACAATTGGGGTTGGTGAGAGAACTCAAGCAGTTAAGTCACTAGAGCACAAAACCGGGCAACCTGAGTTTAATTACCTGGACCCACAAATGGTGGAAAGGAGACCCTACATCTTTAAAATATTCTCTGACCTTCACGCAAGTACAATAGCATGTGCATGCCTGCTCTCTCTCCCACTCTTTCCCCCCCTTTTCTCAAATAAATAATAAAATATTTAAATAAAAAGTGCTATTGGATTACAGCATGAATAGGGGAAATAGTTCATGTGGCATTATCCCTCTCTGAGTGAATATTGGTGGCTAATGCTGGCTGAGGAAAGAGCTGGCTTAGGGAGAGCGACTTACTTGCTTCAGTGGTATTACCACTGATGCATCCCTATGTAGCAGCAAGTGCTCAGGTACATGCTAATGCAGATAATCCTTATTAAACTCAGTGGGTCATACACACAATAAAAGACACGAAAGCAGGAAAAAGAGTGGTTGGATAGATGATGCTCAGTGGGAAAGGAGAGAGGATGATTTAGATTAATATGGAGAGAAAATGTCAAAAATTAATCTTATACATATATGAAATGTCAAACCATCAAAAAAAATTTAAAGTGAAGTAAAAGGTACTGTTGGAATATAGATTTTATTGAATATATATAGATTTTGTAATAATATGAATGCTTTAAAATATTAATGTTTCAAATTCATAAATATGGAATAATTCTCTATTATTGTTCATTTTTCACTTCTTTCTGCAATATATTGTGATTTTCTGCTTATGCGTCTTTTACCTTTTAGATACTCTCTTCCCTAAGTATTTCTTTCTTTTTGTTATTATAATAGAAACTTTTTGTGCGTGCACACGTGTGTGTGTATGTGTGTGTGTGTGTGTGTGTGTGTGTGTGTGTATCAGAGGGCACTTTGTGTGCCTGTGGAGTCCCAAGGGTGAATTCGGGAGTCTTCCTGGATTCCTTTTTGCTTTGTTGTAGGATTTTCCAGGCTTCACCTTCCAGAGTCAGAAGTGCAGGCCACATCTATTTCCACCTGGCATTTTTTTATGTGGGCTCTAGCATCTGAACTCAGGTTCTTCTGCTTGTAAGGCAGAGTCTTAAACTTCCAGACATTTCTTCGGCCCATTTATTTTCTTTTTGTATTTTTCATTTTTAATGGTTAAGAATACAAACGATGTTAAGTTTCAATTTGCGTACTATTTAGTCGCTGAATTTATTTAATAAGTGCTAATCATCTCCTGGAATCTTTAAGGTCTTCTACTTATAATATATCATGTCATGTGAGCAGAAATCACATTATTTTCCTTTCCAATTTCTATGCTTGTTATTCTTTTTTCTTGCCTAATTGTCCTAAATATAACTTCTAATACTGTGTTGAACTTTAATGCTATGTTGAATATAGTGATGAGAATTGATATTCTCCTTTTGTTCTTAAATTAATACCCTTCATTTTTATAACATTTAAAGTTTTGTTTACTTACTACTGTGTGTATATGTATGTTCTTCAGCATGTGTGTGGAAGTCAGAGGACAAAAACCTATCTTTTGTGGGTTTCAGTGATCAAATTCAAGCCATCAGGCTTGCACAGTGTTGCAGTCAGCCTGCATGGTTGCCGATAAATCACCATCAAAAGGCTTAAGGGAACAAGGATTTATTTTCTCTTACAATTACTGGTTACAGTTCTTAGTCCAGCTTGAAGGGAGAGCACGCACCAACACAAGGGCTGAGGGAACTGGCCACACCATCACCACATAACAGCTGAGAGAGGGACAATCCTGAATTGCCAGACCAGCATGTCTGGCCATGTATACAGAAGGATGCCAACTCTCTCAACCAGCTCTCGGTGATTTATTCCAGGGCCTAGTCCCACCCACTATGGTCTGGGCCTTCCCCATCATCTAGACAATTTCCTGCAGGTTTGCTCTGGGCCTAACTCAACCACTAATTCTCTACAAATGTGCTCAGAGCTCAAACCCTCAACAGTCAAGTTGACACCTGTGCCTAACTATGACACACAGCAAGCACTTTTACCCACTGAGTGATCTCATCAGCTTCCCATCTTTCCATATATATGCATTTAGTATGCTGAGCATATTCTCATATCATCAGCCCTCGCTTTTCTTGCCCCTCTCTATTTCCCATTGGTCCCCTTTATCCTCTAAACATTTTCTCTCTATTTTCACGTCATATTTACCTATATACTTTCTATGTCTTTTTAAAATCTAGGGACCTCAAATGAGAGAAAATGTGATGTTTGTCTTTCTCAGACAGGCTTAATAACATTATTTCTAGATGTATCTACTTTTATTTTACATTAAAATATTTTAATGAATACAAGATGCCTTTTTAACTAACTATCATAGTTAAAAATAAGTATCACAAACAAATGTCTTATCCCTACTAATTTCTCAAGTGAGGGAAAGCATACTTCACTCTCATCCCTGAACCTGGGGCTCATGCTGTCTCTGGTAGACTGGAAGCCAGCAAACCCCAGATATTTTTCTTTCTATGCTGCTTTGGAGTAAAAGTGTTTGTGGAAATGGCTGGCTTGTTAAGTGGGTGCTGTGATTTAAACTCCTGTCCTCATGACTTAGGAGCAATTTTCCTTAAACACTAAGCCATCTCCTCAGTCCATCTCCTCAGTCCCAGTGTGTGTGTGTGTGTGTGTGTGTGTGTGTGTGTGTGTGTGTGTGTACGCATGTGTTTGTACATGTACATATTTATGAATGTGTGGAAAGCCACGCCCACTTTTTTTTTTTATTATTTCCGCTCATAGAAACTTAATAGGTACACCGGTTCCCTCCCTCCCTCCTCCTCCCCCCGAACCTCCTGCTCCACCTCCCCTCACCCCTCCCTTCCCATCCCCCAGTGCCTCCCCCCCAATCCCCGGAGAATCCTTTAATGTGCATGCCAAACTCTCCTCTGGGCCCTCCTCTCCGACGACGTACAAGGACCCAGTGGCATTTGCCAGAACCCTTTCCTGTGTTCCCCTTAAGCATAGGAACACTACTGTGGCTGTCAATCCCTTGCCTCCAAGGATCTTGGTGCCTTTAGCAAATGCTAGACTTCGTGGGGTCAATAGTGTGTTGGACATTACGCAGGGCAAGCAAAGTCCAGTTATGATTGCTTCGGCCCTAATTTATGTGGAGTATCTTGCATATCATTGCTCCTCCCATCCTTGTGCTCTTACAATCTTACCGCCCCCTCTTCCGCAAATTTCCCTGAGCTTCAGGATGGGGAGAGATTAGGCTGGCCTAGTTCTAGGTGGTTGATATAGTCTCGAAGTTCTGGATTATGGTTTGTCGATTTTCTTATGTGGTTTTGCTGCTCCTGCAATGCCCTTTACTCCATCCTGATGGGTATTGGATGTCACCCCCTGGCCAGAGATAAAAAGCTTTTAAACTAGTCTTGTTATAAGAGTATATTCAAAAGTAGATGTAATAAAAGTAGGAAACCACAGTGAGGGAGGGGTCAATCACCCATTTGCAAAATGGTTACATTTTATCTGTCAGACTATTTGCCCTCCCCTTCTGATGAGATCACACCCCCTCAGTTGTAAATGATCAGGAACAAAAGTCTGTGAACTTAACCAGATATCTCATCACTTACTTGCAGTCCTTGATGGAGGCCTATTTTGTCTGCTGTAACATGGTCCCCTCTCTCCTTGTTTCTGGTGTGGCCCTCCTACCCCATCCCTCCTGTTTATAATCTTTGCAATTACTGTAGGTATTACAGGGATTTCTCTTTGAGCCCATCTCTAGATGGGCTGGGCGGGTTTGGTACTAGGAGCCACCTATTAGGGAGTACATACGGTGCTTAATTTTCTGGGTCTGGGATACTTCACTTAATATAATTGTTTCTAATAACATCCATTTCCTGGCAAATTCCAGTAATTCATCATTTTTGATGGCTGAGTAGTACTCCATTGTATAGATGTACCACATTTTCCTTATCCACTCATCAACTGTTGGACATTTGCATGCCCACTTTCTTACATGTGTACTGGGGATCCTAACACAGGTCCTCATGCTTTAGCAGCAAGTACTTTACCCACTGAGTTATTGCAGTAACCCCTCTTATATTGTTATTGATTTCAGAATTAGAAGAAATATTTCTAGTTTAAGAGACAGATTTAGGTGAGCGATGACAATCTTCAATTAGGATATATTGCGTTTAAGGATCTCATTAGAATAAAATAAAAATAGTGAACATGTCCTCCATGTCCAGTATTTCCTGAAATTCATTTGCAGTGCTTTCCTTCTGTATCTTACTATTTTTTTTCTAAATGTAATTTTATTCTTTTAGAGCTTTTTGTATGAATACAGAGAATTTATGGTATTTTCACATCCTAATCCCAATCCCCCCCTCATTTTTCCATCATAACCCTTTTTCTTCTATATGAGTCTCCTTGCTATTTTCATGTCTTTTTGCATATGTGGTCCACTGTTTCTCCTCAGGGTTGCCTTTGGTGGAATGTGCCTTAGCATTTCCTAGTGAATAAATCATGTATCTGTGGGTGTACCATAGATCCTTGTTTCTGTTATGCTTAGCCAACTACTATTCTGCTTTGACTAGTTTATAATTTCTAAAGTTTTATATAAATTAAGTAATATATACTGTTTTATGACATTTATGGATAATTATTTTTCATTCACTATCATGACTTTGCATAACATTATTTCATTCTATATTACTATATATGTTTTTATCATTGTATATGCAGCATTTATGATTAAAACTGATAAGTATTCATGTATAAGTCTTCTTGTAGGCAAGTGCTTTCATTTCACTTAGGCAAATGCTTAGCAACAGAGTAACTGAGTTACATGATCCATGTTCAACTTAAACTGTGAAACTTTTTTATATTTCTTATGAGTAAATTTTTTATTCGAGAGTTAGATACATGCATTTAAGACATTCTGTTTACTCTCTCTTCTGTTGCCGAATCCCCCTCCGGGCCAGCCCGTTGGTGGGGGGGAGAGGGCCTAGAGGCAAATGGGCGAGCCAGTGACGGGGTCATCACCAGACCCCGGGAATCAGGTGAGAAGCCGGCAGAGATGAGCTGCAGCCGATTCAGAGTCATTAAGGGCGTTTGGGCTTATATAGGGTCAGGGTCCAATGAGGTGTTGCCATCCCTCCTCGGGGGAGGGAGGGAGGAACAGCCGCCAGTCATTTAACTGTTTACTAGGTGTCCATTGCAGGTGCAGGTTAGACGGCCACTTCCCATTGGTTGTTCATCCCTCCGCCTGCATGGCCCTCTGTTGGGACATGTCTGGGGTATGTCTGTGTGTGCCCAGGCTTGTCCATAGTTAGGAGCCAGGCTAGGGCCTCCCTGAATTGGTAGTGCCACATTTCATCCTTTTATTTATTTATAAATTTTTTCAGTGGGGACCATGATAGCTAGGGTGACTCCAAGCCTCTTCAACTGACTGTGCCTGGCTTGGGTTGGTCACCACCCTCATATGGAGCCTTACCCACCATTGACTAACCAGTCATGAGACCATCACAGCGAAGGAATCATGGTCCCAAAGGCGAACTCAAGATTGCAGAGAAAAACAAGTTTTCTTCATTGCAGGGGCTGGTTGAGAGGCTGTAGGCGGGTCAGGCGGAGAGGCTGTGGACAGGATAGGCGGAGAGGCTGTCCAGAAGAGCTCTGGAAGGCATGTCAGGATATGTGGATAGTAGATTAGACCAAGGCCTCACGAATCTCTGGAATCCAAGTTCGAACCACGTCTCTAGGAGGGCCATGGCTTGGATGTTCAAGGGCCATAAGCTCCTGTAGTGTGGTCTTGTTGATGGACCACTGCTGAGAGATGTGCTGAAGAAAACACTTAAGCAACATAATTAATAAAAGAACAATTCCTCCTATGGTAGCGTAAATTATAATCCAAAAGGGATCAAACAGCCTTTTAAAGTTGTTCCAGATTCTGGTTACAAACCCAGTATCTATAAGCAGGGGAACCACATGCATCATGTTAATATGTTCTATCTGTTGACTCAAAGTCAATGAGTAATTAAGGAGGGCCTGAGACCAAGGCCCCTTGATGTACTGAGAAAGTTGTTCATGAGCCTTGGAAATGTTGGAGACCCAATAGACAAGAAAAAGGACAAAAACTAACTTTTCAGTACATCACACCCAGGAGGATAAATGTATGGCACTTCTGTGAACCAATATTGTTACTTGATTTAAGCTGGGAATGACTTAAAAACATTAAAGCCACACGAGCAAAAACTAGTAAATCAAAATGTTAAAGACGACTTTTTCTGTTTGGAAAAGAACTTGAAATACTCATTAATGATGAGTATTACTCATTAATGATGAGTATTAATGATGAGTATTATCTCTTATCATTCTCTCACCCTTGCCAGACACTTTTTTTCCCTACAATATCTAAAACCATGTTCATGAACTTTGGTTTTCTTTTATGTCTCAATAAGGTCATCCTTGTAACTTTAGAAGCTATCGTTTTAACCTCGGTGGTTTCTCCAGTGTGTACATAATAAAATTCTACGTTTCCCTGTTTTCCAGAGTCTTTTTGCTCTTCATAGCTCATCAGCAAATTGTAGACTACTGTGAACATTTCTCATATCCTAAACTGACTGACAGCTGGACCTCTCTGTTGCTATGGTGATTTCATGATTGCTATGACTCTGTCATATTTATAAGGTAACATTTCACAACCTATCTTCTAGCTCTTAGATTTCGTTTTTCTGTCCTCTCTTCTGCAATGATCTATGAGCCTTCAGACCGTGGAATGAATGTCTTATTTAAGATCGAACCCTAGAACTAGGCCAGCCTAATCTCTCCCCATCCTGGAGCTCAGGGACATTTGCGGAAGAGGGGGCGGTAAGATTGTAAGAGCAAAAGGATGGGAGGAGCAACGATTTGCAAGATTCTCAACAATAGTTGGGGCCAAAGCAATCATAATGGGACTTTGCATGCCCTGCGCAATGTCCAGCGCACTGTTGCCCTCATAAAGTCTAGCATCTGTTAAGGGCACCGAGACCCCTGGAGGCAAGGGATTGACAGCCATAGTAGTGATCTTATGCTTAAGGGGAACAAGAGAAAGGGCTTATGGAAATGCCACTGGGTCCTTATATGTCATCGGAGAGGAGGACCCAGTGGAGAGTTAGGCGTACACAATAAAGGACTCTCTGGGAATTGGGGGGGAGGCACTGGGGAAAGGGGAGGGGGAGGAGGGGGTTCGGGGGGAGGAGGGGGGAGGGAGGGAACTGGTAAAAAATTTTAAAATGTATAATTAAATTTTTAATAAAAAAAGGAGAAAAAAAGATGATAGATAATAGATTGATAGATGATAAGTGACAGGCGATAGATAGATAGATAGATAGATAGATAGATAGATAGATAGATAGATAGATAGATAATCGATATATGGATAGATAGATTTAGATTCAATCTGGCTTCTGTACATGTAAGAAAATATGATATTTGTCTCTCTGAATCTGGTTTATTTGTATTATAAACATGATGATCTCTAGATCCATCCTTTTTTCAGTAAATGATGTAACTGAAATGATATAACTATGACTGAATAAAAACCTTTGTGTTATGTACTACAAAAAAAAAAGATTGAACCCTCAACTGTGACTTTTTCTCAACTTCGTATGGAGCTACGTATCTCTGCATTCACCTCCATTTCACTGCAAATAGATGCTTCTCTGAGTATGCTGGGAGTAGCCCTTGTTTGTTAGAAGGTGTTTTGGTGCTATGTTATTTTAGTTAAGCAGCTGTAGCAGGATCTCACCTGAAACAGAAGACCTCAACATGGGTTAAGCCTTCTTATGATACCAGACATAAATTCTTTCTCCTCGTGGAGTTGAATGCACTTCTAATCTGAGAGAAGTTGGTTACCCCTATAACAGTCATTGGACTTTGAGCATATTTAGCCTAGCAATTGTATTTCATATATTCATGTATTCATATGAATTCATATATTCAAAATATTTTCAACTGGGTAAAATTGTTGATTCTTAATTATGATTTTATACATTATGTGAGAATTCCAGTTTCTACACATCTTTGCTAGCACTTCTTTGGATCATAGCTATCTATCTATCTATCTATCTATCTATCTATCTATCTATCTATCTATCTATCTATCATCTCTATCTATCTATCTATCTATCTATCTATCTATCTATCTATCTAATTTTGAAGATTCCAGTAAGTATTTGGTGGCATGAGTGTTTCTTTATATCCTTATTTTCCACCTATACATTTTCATTGTAGAAGTTTCTTTTCTTTCCGTTTTTTTTGTACAGGGTATAGCTATGTAGTACATGATGAACTCTCAGTACTTACAGCTCAGTTTCTTTTACCCACTGAGCTATTGTACTAGTATTTTAAACTAAAAATAAAACATTATTGCCACGTTTGATAGTATATACCTATAATGCAAGTATTCTGGAGTCTGAGGCAGGAGGTTAAGCACAAGTTCAAAGCTAGCCACGGCTATGTAGCAAATTCAAGGTCAAGCCTGGGCTACATAGTGAGACCTGACTAAAACTAATACAGATTAAATTGAAGAAAATTAGAAGGGAGGGAAGGAAATGATAGTAAAAGACAATTATTATGTGGGAGGGAAAAGGAAAGGGCAAAGGGGGAAGAAAGAGAAATAGAGTAAATATGAACAAACAATATTATATGCTTACTTGGAAATTTTATAATAAAATTAATTTTATGTAATTAATATATGCTTATAATATACAACTTATGTAGCCAGCCAAATTCTCAATTTAAATATAATATAGTACAGGTAATTTCAACCATGAAATCTCAATTTATATCTCATATACCCCCTTTAAGATTTAAATAGTATTAAAGAACATTTAGGATACAGGAAACAATAACTACAATATCAAAAAGGATTAAGTATCTTCATGAAGAAAATGAAATGAGATTCCAGGATGACTGCTTTATGGTTCAGGACCTAATTAAGGACTGGTGCAATGGTGCAATGGGTAAAGGTGCTCAATGCCAAAGCCTGATAATCCAAGTTCTAGCCCCAGAACCCACAATGCGGAATCTGTTGTCTGACCTCTAAGTGTATGCCATGTTGTGTGTACACACCCAAACATGCCTATACACACACAATAAATGTTCAAAATAAGACATAATTAGATCAGTGTGATTTGTGAGTTAGAAATATTTAAGACTTTTCTACCAAAGATTTCTGACATTATTTTTGCTCTAAAGATAAAGCCTGTATACCATAGTCTTGGATTTTTGTATCTACTTGGCTTGTTTTTAATCCTAGTGCTTGTGAGGAGGAGGCAGGAGGATCTAAATTCAAGGTTAATCTCAGCTGCATATGAATGTGGAGGTAGGCTGGACTACTTGAGAATTTGTGTCAGAAACAAAACAAAACAAAACAAAACAAAACGAAGGACTGGGAAGATGGCTCAGTCAGTAAAATGCCTGCCTTACAAACTCAATGGCCTGGGCTCAGTCTCCACTACCAAGAACATTGAGCATTAATTGATTATATAATGATAATTAATTAACTGAATATATAGCTCTTTCTTCATGTAATTTAAAATTTCTCTCTATCTTGTCAGGTAAATCAAGCACATTGCAAAAGTGCACATTTCTCAATGTGTGATTTTGATGTCAGGCAGAACAAAATCTATTCATTCAAACTTTGAACTCAATTCATTAGTTACTACTGGCTGTTGGATGAGTAACACTTATTATGTAAATACACATCCCATTTGGTTTCTCTCATCTGAGCAACAGCAAGGCTAATATACACACAATTTTGGTATGCGGAAATCTAATTTTCTGTAAAATACAAGAAACAAACAACTAGATTTAAGCCTAATAAGGTTGATGCTAATCTAATTTACTAAACCTATATGTTTATTTATTCATTTATTCTTCTTTCCCTTAGCAAAATCTCTGTGCCCAAGATCCCTTCCTTATTTGATCTGTGAAAGCTGCTGATTGTTTTGTGTATTTTGAAAAACAATGATCTCATTCTTCAAGCTCTCATTTGCCTGATAAAACTATGTACCTAATGTTAGAAAGTGAATGCAAGCAGCAGAGAAACAAATTTCTTTTTATACAAGCAATTTTTTTTCTGAATGTAACGTTCACAAATTACATTTATTTAACTCTAATCAGTATTCATATTTTATGTACTCCCCTTGGTTAAGTGAATGCTAAATTATACATTTAATGGCAGCTTTAAGTTTACAGAATATTAAAATTAGAATATACCTAAAAAGTTAATCTAGTGCATTCCCCTCATATACATGTAGGAAAACTGAAGTTCAGAAAGGTTAATTGAATTGCTTTAAAGTACCAAGCCATGATAGGAATCTATCTTTTCTTACATATCATACATATATGGAACAATTGCTATCTTAAAAATGCATTCCTAAAGAAGACAAGATACTAAGTAGCTAAAATTTTCATATTCTTAAATTCTGTTAGAAAATTTTAAAATTTTCTCAGTTCATTTTTTATTGTACTGAGTGATATATCAAGTATTCAGATCCTTTATTTCAATATTATAATGAAATTATACTTCATTCAATAGGGAACTATGAGTATCTTTAGAGAGCACAGTGACACTGTTGTACTTCATTCAATCACATTTATTAATCAGCTAACTGAATTACAGCAATACACTGGTCTCTGACTATTATATTATTCTGTGACATCCATCTTATCATATCTAATTCTGTTCATCTCAATCAAATAGAATTTTATTCGAAGATTAGGTACTATTTTTAATTGATTTTTCAAAGTAGTCCAAGAATCTAAACTGATCTTCCTCAGTTGGTTAAACATGAATGAGACTTAGGATCTAAGTTCCAATGTGGCTGAGCAGTCATCTGTAGAAACAGATCCTCAGCCTTGGTGCCACGGGATCTGACTTGGTTGGTCTCAGAGAGCCCAAACTTGAATCTTACTGAATTTTTTTTTTGAGGAACAAGTAAACATAAAGTGAAATGCAAGGAATCAGCAGATAGAAAAATACACTACATCTTAAAGATAATGCATTTTTAAAAGGGGTATTACTTCTATGATCAATCATTTAATTTTAAAATCTATGTTACGAATAGATTTTTTAATCCTCACTGCTATGTATTTACATTATTCATTCTCTTTTAGGGGTGGTAAATGGTCAATATGAATACTGGAATATTGTTTTTTTGGGTTTTTTTAGATGTATGTTGTATACGGGATGCTTGTGTATATGTGTGTGCCATGTGTGTTTGTGCATGCATGCACACACATTTGAATTTGGATGGGCACATGTGTGTATTTGTGCGTGGACATACACAAATGCACTCAAGTGCTTGCTTGTGCCTCTGGGGGTCCAGGAGTGATACCAGGAACCATTTTCCATAGCACTTCCACCTTGAATATTGTGAGCCGGTGTCTAATTAAATCCACAGCACACCTTTGGTATGTCAGAAAATTTTTGAAGTAATTTTTGACACAGAGCTTCTGAAGGACACGCTAGCCGGGAACTCATCATGTAGTGGAGACTTGACTTCATGATCCTCCTGCCTCAGCCTTCCGAGTACTAGATTTCTAGCCCTGTGCCACCATACCTGTGAAATATTTTTAAAGTTATTCAGAGGCAATTTATTGTCCTTAGAAGCCGGCAAGATAACTGAATAAGACACTTGCTCCCAAACTTGGATACCTGAGTTTAATATCTAGTGGCCTGCATAATGGAAGCAGAAAATTGACTTCTGAACGTTGTTCTCTGATCTCCACCTGTGAGTCATGGCCTACATATGCTTCTCTCTCTCTCTCTTTCTCTCTCACATACACACACTCACACACAAATAAAATATTTCTAAATAGAAGAGATCTAAAATCTTCCTACACTATAGGCTATCATTGTAACAGTAAATTATAAAGGCAGAAATAATTTTAGTTTTGAAACACTTTTGGGCTCCTACATAAGAACACAATGGAAACTAGAAAGTTATGGAGTGGAAGAATTACCCCTCTACATTGACATTTATGGTGATAATGCAAAGCAAAAATTGGTGAAATTCTTGAATCTTAAATATAGATCAAGGCCACGTGGCAATTGTGACCAGTAGTTACATGATTTGTCATAGTTATTCATGCACTGTATTGGGTAAAAAAAACCCAAAAAAACAGTCTTATTTATAAACACTAATGATAGAACAGTTAATATAATCGGTTCTTTAAAAATCTTTACCCTTGGATGCTCATCTTTCTATGTGATAAAATGCAAAGTAGAGGCAGAAAGCGCCCCTGTTGCACACAAAATTACTAGGGCTGTAAGACGCTAACGATCTTGTGTTAGTGAGTCCTAAAGAAAAGTGCCTACTTTTTCATTTCACATTATTTTTAAATATATTCATTTATGTTATTTAAAATTAAAATGTAGTTTGTTGTTTTTGCTCTTCCTTCCCCAGAGAGATATCTTTAAAAAAAACACTTTTATTTGGCACGTGTCTGTGTGTGTGTGTGTGTGTGTGTGTGTGTGTCTGTGTGTCTGTGTCTGTATGTATCAAATGGCACTGTGGTTTTGTGTGGAGGACCAAGGGTGACTTCGGGAATCATTCTGGATTGCTTCTACCTCCTTTGTGTTTGGTTCTGAGATTTTTCAGGCTCTCCCTACCAGTGCTGGAGGAGCAGGACACAGCCATTTCTGCCTGGCATTTTTATGTTGGACCTGGGATCTGAACTCAGGATCTTCTGCTTGTAAGGCAGAGTCTTAACATGAGCCATCTCTCCAGCCCAAACTGAGAGGTATCTTATTCCCAATAAGCTTTCCTTCTGCCCTAATCATTAGACACCTTTTTTATTTTGAGACTATTGATAAGAAAATTTTGCCATTCAGATGTGGATATTTGTTAGACATTTTCCCAAAAAATTAATAAATGTTATTTACCATTTCAAGAAAAACAACTGCCCCTTCTTGTTGCTGATTATAAACTTTGAGTCTTCAAACAAAAGTTAGGTTGGAAAAATTTGAATTTGCTACTAGGAGTAGATGTTCTTTTAATACTTAGATTTTTCTAGTGACTAATACCATTATTAATTAGTTGTTATTTTTTGAGTATCATTTTCTTCAGCTTCAATCTTTATTCCACTAAAAACTTCTCCGTTCCATAAGAACACATTGCCTCCTTCATCTTCCACAGGCTAGCCTATCAGAGCACCTCTGAAGTGCAGCACATGTCCACAAAATAAACACTGGTAGTTAACCTCAGATTTTAAGAGCCGTTTATCACTGCTGGGATCCCGTTGTTTAAGATTGCACAGCAAATTTTCTTTCAAATCTGTACTGACATGCTCAACAGAGAAGTTAACAGAACAACAAATGCTACACATTATCACATGCAATCAGCATGACTATTTGTTAATTTTGTTCTCTGTGTGTTGCAATTCGCCTGCATGGCTTAAGGGAGCAAGGGATTTATTTTCTCTTATGATTACTGGTTATAGTTCTTAGTCCAGCTCGAAGGGAGAGCACACACTAACACCAGAGCCGAAGGAACTGGCCACACCATCACCATATAACAGCCAAGAGAGGGACAATCCTTACTTGCCAGACCAGCATGTCTGGCGAAGTGTATAGAAGGATGCCAACTTTCTCAATCAGCTCTTGGTACTTTATTCCGGGGCCTAGTCCCATCCGCCATGGGCTGGGCCTTCCCCATCAATCTAGGCAATCTCTTGCAGGTTTGCTTTGGGCTTAACTCAACCACTAATTCTCCACAAATGTGCCCAGAGCTCAAACCCTCAACAGTCAAGTTGACACTTGTGCCTAACTATGACACTGTGTTTTCCACTTGGAATTCGTCTCTTCGCTCGTCTAACACATTTCTGCTTTCAGAAAGCATTTCTGTTTGGTCTGCAAGAAAGAATACATTGTTGTTCTGCTGTTGCCTACTTTCTGATTCTTCTTCAGGTTAAAAAGTTCATCCACGATCATTTTTTGTTCTTTAATCTTGCTGCTAAGATCCTCCTTTTGTGTTGTGGTTCTGTGGGTGGAGGCAAGCGCAGTGCTTTTGTCCATGCATACCCTGTAGCTGGGCATCTCCATGTTGATGACACACACAGGGAAAGGAACCAAGACTGGATCCCCAGACTCAGCCCAGTGCTCCCAGATGATCCGCCCTCATTAAATTATTTTATTTTGTATAAAATATTTATTAACGTTTAGTATATCTACAAAAGTCAATTAACCAACACTTTCTGAACTCTTAATGCATGATGTTATAACTTTAGACATTTAAAGTACAAAATAGGGCTGGAGATATGGCTCAGGGGTTAATACTCTACCTCCCAAAGAGAAAGTCCAGTTTTTGGATCCCAGGGCCCACAAAAACATGCCAGGCAGAAACAACATTGGCCTGCACTTCAGGCTGTGGTGGAGCCTGGGAAATCTCAAAGTGAAGCAAAAAGGAGATTCAAGCAATCCAGGATCAGTTCCAAAGTCATCCTTGGTCCTCCACAGGGACACACAGTACTCTCTGATACACACACACACACACACACACACACACACACACACACACGACTAAAAAAAGGTAAAGTATAAGATAATGGTTTTTAAAAAGAGTTCTTTTGGTATGAATTTAACTGCCACATTGGAACTAAACTTGGTCAATTTTGTTATAGCATGAAAGGAGATTTCTGATTGTCAAATACAGTAATTTAAATAATTTTTCTTTTTCCAACTATATGGCCGTGTGAGATTTTCATTCACTATTTGACCCCAAATAGTATATTACCCAGGAAAGAATATAGAAATTGGTATGGAAAACTCATTGCCAAAACAAAAGATGTTAAATACTGTCACTTTTGTCATAGATTGATTTTATTATGGAAAATATAAGTATTTTCATTAAAATATTTTTTCTTTTGAATATCAACTTTTGACCTATACACACATACACACACACACACACACACACACACACGTGTGTGTGTGTGTGTGAATGAAAACAAATGGTCTTTAGTAATTTATCGTACTTTTGAGTTTATTTTCTTCCCTTATAAAAAATAAGTATCACTGCATGGGGGATCGTAAGATGACTGGGCAGATAGAAGTATCTGCTGCTGAAGTCTGACAACCTTAGTTTGATTCCTAGAACTCACATAAACAGCCAGATGTAGTGACTCTTATTTGTAATCTGAGCACTACTACTTGGACTATAGAGACAGGAGAATTGGTTGGAAGCTTGTATATGCAGCATATTCTCTTTCCATTATCCTAACCAAACTGTTTTCATATTAATCAACAGGTAACATAATCAACTGTTCTTTATTTACATTACTACATAGAAGCACAGCAGCAAATCTAATAACATCTCCATTCAATGTTAAAATGCAATTTGATTACAGATAAAACAAAATTTTCTCATAGAATTGAGCATTTCTTTGCCATAGGTATGAATTTCCCCCTCAGTTTTACAAAAACTATGATCATCTTAGTCCAAATTCTTATTCAGTGCCATGGAGATCCTATTATCTCCCAAAACCAAGGATTTGTGATGGAAGTCACTCTTTTCCAACTGTTTTCTGTTGTGCCTAATTCCTTAATCATAGCTGATAGTATTCCAAATTGTCTAGAGAACCTCTTTGAAGGCCATCGGATAAATGAAGATTAAAACTACTCTGATTCTGTGTGTGTGTGTGTGTGTGTGTGTGTGTGTGTGAAAGAGAGAGAGAGAGAGAGAGAGAGAGAGAGAGAGAGAGAGAGAGAGAGAGAGAGAGAGAGAGAGAGGAGAGAGGAGCACTCTGTGTGCCCGGGAAAGCCCAAGGATGACTTCTGGAATCATCTTGGATTGTTCTACCTCCACTTTGCTTCCTTCTGGGATTTCCCAGGTGCTACTTTCCGGAGCTTTAAGTGCAGGTCACCACCAATTTAGTCTGGTGCTTTTACATGGGTTCTGGGAACTGAACACAGACCCTTCCACTTGTGAGGCAGAGTCTTAACTCCTGAGACATCTCTCCAGCCCTAAAGAGCAATTTTTTATACGTGCTTATCTTTCCAAATTGACAAACTTTAAGTATGATGTGAATTTTTTGCTTTTCTAAATCATACAAATTAGTTTAGATGCCTGGTTTGCAAACCATTAGCATTTTTAATTTAGTGCATTTAAATCTCCAAAATGCACCTATTTCTGAAATGTTGGCTAGCATTTCAGTTTGCTCCTGTTTAGTGGAAGAAAGAGCCTGTTGATCTCATGCAATTTACTAAGATTCCCTACTCTAGAAAATTAAATTAATCATGGCATCAACATTATTTTTAAATATACTGAGTAAAAAAGGTACTTACACATCTGACTTATCAAATTCAGTTTCTATTCTCATCTGTTCTGTACATTTTTCTCAGTATATTTTTGGATCAGATCACTCAAACAAAAGTAATAAGGAAATGGTGTAACTGTTAATTGTTAAGATACATAAAATTAACTGTTATGTTAATATTTGAAGGTATTTTTGCTTTAGAACTTAGAGATTATAAGAACTTAGAGATTAATAATGACCATGGAGATGATTGAAATAATTCATCATTTATTGACTCTTATTCAGTAATTTATGTTCAAATTAATGTGAAGATAAATAAAATTATATTAATTATTGCTAGAATGGTTTAACTTGGACTGATATAAAATCATTATTAGTCAAATGATTCAAGTGGCTTTTTATCTTACAAAAGACACTTATGCTTTTTTGTGCTCAGCTTAGTTCATTTTGATAACTTCAGAGTACACATAAATTTCACTTTGGAAACTACGTGATATGAAATCACTCATATATACAAATGAAAAATAGAGAAAAGCAAACTAAACTGTTGACATTGGTTATCCTTGGCTTTTGAAATTTTGGTACCCTTTAATTTTTTTCTTCATCCTTTGATGAATTAAATAATTAATAGTGGGGGGTAAAGGAAGGGGAAAAGGGGGGAGGGAGCAAGGGGGTCCAAGGAGGGGTGGAGGGAGGGAGGGGACCGGGTACCTATTAAGTTTGTATGAGCAGAAAAAAATAAAAAAATAAAAAATAATAAAAAAATTAATAGTGGACAAATAAAACAACAATTATTTTCTTTGTAGTACACAGTGAAAAACCATGTGTGATTTCCCACACTTTTCCAAATGTTAAATGCTAAATATTAAAGTTTTAAATGTAAACCTGTGTATAAACTGAATTCAATCTTCAATTCTAAAGTCTTCAATTTTACGTCGGTATCAAATAAATAAAGGAACTAAATAAAGTTTGTGATAGTAAGTGGCCTATTTTTGTGGTGTCTCCCCCAGGTGATATGCTAATGTGAAATATAAGTTTCCTTTATACTTCAATTTTAAATTATCAAGTCCCTGCCACCTTGTAGTAGACATCTCTGATGATGATAATCTAAAGGCTGAACATTTGCTATTGCTTAGATTCGCAGCATGCTTAAGTTAAAATAGGCTTCTATGGGCCATGGCTTAAAGCTTATTTCCTACTGTAGTTGTAATAGATACACATTGAACACTACTGTCCTGGATGGGACTTACAATCAACTTTACACATTCACAATGATAACAAATACTGTGCCAATCTCAGAGCACACTCTTTGAACTGCTGGTCCAAAGACTTAAAATATGAGGGAAAGTTATGAGAGAGAGAGAGAGAGAGAGAGAGAGAGAGAGAGAGAGAGAGAGAGAGAGAGAGAGAATGAATGTATGTGTAGGTCAGAGGACAATTTTTAGATGTCAGTTCTCTTCTTCCACCATGTGGTCTCTGGGGATTGAATTTAAGTTGCCAGGTTTGTGTGCAGGTGTCTTTACCCAGTGAGTCTGAGGTCTTGAATGTTTTTCCCATGGTGAGGAGATCATATGATTTCTGTCTTCCATTCTGATAATATAATGTATCATATCCATTGACTTGTATGTGTAACACTAAAGTAGTATGCCAAGGATTATTTGTACTTGACCATAGTACAAAAGTTTATGGATGTATTCTGGGCTTCTTTTTTTTGCATCAGTGTCAGTGTTTCCCGAGAAATTGATTCCTAACTTTTTATAATCGCTTTATTTGACTTTTATATCAAGGGTTGTTAGCATCATTAAATGTTTCTGAAAATGTTCCATCTGACTCTGTTCTTGGAAAAGCTTAATATCATAAATTCTTTTGGTGAAACTCAGATATGAATTGTCTACTTACTAACATTTCATGTTGAGAAGTATTCTTCATTATTTCTTTAATCTATCTCTCTTTTATTACTGTTGATCTATTCAGGCTTTCTGTTTCTTTCTGACTCAATTTTAGTAGTAGTTTTCTAAAATTTTTTATTTCCTCTAGGCTATCCATTTTGTTAGCATATGGTTGGTGGTGGAGGAGGGAGTGTGGGGGAGAGGAGAATGGGACAAGGACATAAACTCATTTTGTCTGTATATGAAAAGTTCCAACAAAAATTTAAAAAATCTCCATGACCATCTTTTAATATTTCATTTTTAAATTTGATTTTTTATATATTTTTTCATCCATTTGACAATTTCATTCTTATGCATAATGTATCTTGATCACAATCTTTCCCTTACTTTTCCACTCCACCAAAGCTTCCCCAATGTGCTCTCACTTCTAGGTGAGACCTTCATGACCTTATTTTATTTTTAATAGTTCAGTGAGCCCTATTAGTACAGTTTGCATGTCGATAGGTCTAGGATCATCCACTGGAGCATGGTTGTTGCAGTTACTCTGCACGTTGATAAATTCACCATCAAATGGCTAAAGGGGGAGCAAAGGGTTTTAGTAATGCATTGATTGTCCAATTACGATTCCCATTATATATTTTCAGGAGAGTTCACATCAACACCAGGAGTTGAGGAACTGGCCACACCTTATTTATAGGACTGCTGAGAGAGGGGAAAACTTATTTTCAAGACAGCATGTCTGTCCAAGTATGCTAAAGAATGTAAATTTCTTTAACCAGCTACTTCCATTTTATCCACCCGCCCAGGGAATGGTTCCACTCACCATAAGTCTGGTCTCCCCCATCGAATAGACACTCTCTTTCCAGATTTTTCATGATTTAACGCAACTACTAATTATACATAACTGTGCCCAGAGCTTGAGCTTTCAATTGTCAAGTTGACACTGGTATCTAACTAGGACTTTGGGCAATCTACCAGTGGTCATACACTTAAGAGTGATTTTCACTTTCCTAGAAGTCCTAATCTGCCACTAGCTTCTCAGGAAGGGTAGTGCCTTGTCAGCCCCTCAACCGTCCATGCTGTGATGTTTACTAACTGGATCTTGTATGGGCTTGTGCAGGTAATCACAGTTGTTGAGTTCATGAGTATACCTGCCATTTCATGTCCATGTGACACACTCACAATATTTCTCCCCATCCCCTAGCCCTTACATTTATTTCATACCCTATTTCATAATGTTACTGAACCTTGGGGTATGGAGCTGATATAGAGGTTCTATTTAAGGTTGAACACTCAATAGTACCATATTCTTAATACTTTGAACAGTTATGAATATCTACATTAGCCATGGCCTATTGCAGAAGGAAATTTCTTTGATCAAGAATGGGAATAGCATCACTACATAAACCTTTAGAGGTCAGTGAAATATCCATTTAGCAAAAGAACATTAATAAGTTCTCCATGGAGCCCAAGAACTCTTCAGCTATGGACATTTGACTAGGTTTACAGTAACAGGTGTGAATTTCCTCCTGGAAACAGTCTTCGATCAACCAGATAGTAGTTTACTATCCCAATAACATTCATACCACTATTGTACCACTGGGCATTATTTTACCTGGCAGGTATTATAGCTTGCAGAGTGGAGTTCTGATTAAGATCTTTGTTGTCTTTCACCCCTTACATCATTATAGTACCTTCTGGACTATGAAAGTTATCCAGCGGTGAGAAATTTCTCAGTTTGATTTCACTGTGTCCTACAACCAGTACATGATGTCTTCAGCAATTGGGTTTGGGCATTGAGTTATGATGGCCAATTCTAAAAACTGTTAGTTGAACAAAAAGGCAACCTACAGAATTGTTGAAAATCTTTGTTAGTTTTATCTCTGTCAGAGGATTAGTGCTGAGAATACACAATGAACTTCAAAAATTAAACATCACAAAAACAATCAATTCAATTTAAAAATAAAAGTAGTGGGGAGACTGGTAGGGAAAAAGGGTTATAATGGGAAAGGAAGACTTGGAAGTGGGGATTAAGGTATCAAAATATAAATTCACTGTATTCATGTGTAAAACTCTAAAAGAATAAAAAACCTTAAAATCTTAAAAAAATGGGTTTGGGGACTAAATAGAGAACTTTCAAAAGGAAAACAAATTTCTAAGGTATATTTTGAAAAAAGTGTTAAATATCCTTAGCTATCAAATAAATGGAAATTAAAACTGTTCTTGGATTTTTTTTACATGTGTGTATGAGGGTGTCAGCATATGTTAGAGAGCATTGTATATGCTTATTGTAATGGTTACCCTTTACAATTGTTGTAAGAGAGCACCCAAAGTCAAATAACGTATGGGAGAAAGGGAGATTTATTCAAGTTACAGTTCCAAAAGGAAGATACACAGTGGAGACGGCATGGGTGACTGGCTGAAAGTAGCAGGAGGCAGGCTAAGTCACAGCAGACTTCCACATGGTAAGAGCATTCCTGGAATGTCTCTTTCCTATATTCTGTGGTCCTTTTTATATGGTCCATTACTGAGAGGTTCCTATGGAGGTTCTGATGGGATCTAGGGCAGGTATAATCCCTTCAGGTGGTCTCAGTTGATCTTTCCAGGTGTGGTCTCAGCTGATCTTAGTTAATACCAGGTGTGTCAAGTTGACACCCAGGATTAACTATCACACTTATGGGGGCCAAGGGTTGACTTCAGGAGTCATCCTGGTTTGCAACTACCTCTTTTTTGCTTCACTCTGGAATTTCCAGCTCCACCTTCCAGAGTTAAAGTACAGACTGCAGTCATTTCTGTCTGGTGTTTTTACATGGGAATGGAACTCCAGTGCTTTGGCTTTTGAGGCTGGACCCCCGAGCTATATCTCCAGCACTTACTCTGAGATTTTTATCTTAACTGGTCAGAATGACTAAGATCAAGAATACGAATAGCAATAAGTGCTCTTGAGGATGTATAAAAAGGGAAGCCTTATTTGTTGTTGGTGAGGTGTAAACTGATAAAGCCACTTTAGATATCAGTAGGGAGGCTCCTCTAAAAGTTAAAATTTGAACCCATATTTACCACTCCTGGGCATATTCCTTAAGGACTCCACATCTAATTAAAGAGATACTTGTACATCTATATTAATTGCAGCTCTATACCTTCTAGACATTCATCAGCGGATGCATGGATAATGAAAATATGGTATACACAATAGAATACTATTATGCTGTAAAGGATAAATGGGTAGAACTGGAAAAAAATATGTTGACTGACATAATCCAGACAGACAAATCCCACACATTCTGTCATATATTTTGATTCTACTATTGAAGTTTTAGATTGGTACATTTAAGTAGGTATACCTGTAATAGCCAGAAAACTAGAAAGGGACGTTCAAGTGTGGGAGGTGACCTTGAAGGAGTGGAAGTAGAAGAATGAAGGCTATATGAAGGAATAAAGGGTTTTAATTGGGGAGTTTAAGAGATGAAGGAGAAGGAGTGAAAATGAATGGATGGGAGAATGAATGAGTAATGGTAAGGATACAACCAGACAGAAACCTACTGTACTAATTGCACTTTTCTTTTGCTGTTAGAGAACAGCCAAAATCAAGCAACTTAAGGGAGAAAAGGGAGGTTTATTCAGCTTATGGGTCCAGTGGGGAGATACAGTCTTTCATGGTGGAAGCTGCATAACTGGTGGAAGAAGCTAGAGATAGGCTAAGTCACATTCATCTGGGAATCTGGAAGCTGCAAGACTGCCATGTGCAAGAGTAGATCTCTCCTAGAAGTACGGTGGGACTAATCCACCTTAAGTTCTACCCTCTGTGACTGCCTTTCTCCTACAAGACTCCACCTCCTAAAGGTGTCATGATCTTCCCAAACACATGAGACTGTGGGGGACACATTTCAAACCATGACATTCCATTGTCATCTCATTATGTAAACTGTACTCATTCCAATTTTAAAAGTTCTCATAGACTACATCATTAACTCCCACATAATCCAAAAGTCCAAAGTCCAAAACTTCCTGTAAAATCAAAAGACAAGTTACATATTTCCAACATACAATGGCACAGAACAAACATTTCCATTTTGGAAAGGGGGAATGGGGGGCATATCCAGGAAAAAGCGGTCCATGAAAAAGTGAAAACCAGCAGAACAACTCCAAATCCTGCAGCTCCATGACCAACAACTGAGTCTCTCATTGAAATCATTGCAGTTCCAAAGAGTTTCGATAAATTACATTCCAAAACTTAATAGAGAGTCTTACCAGCAGAACTAATGAAGCAGAAAATAAAATATCAGAACTAGAAGACAAGATGATAGAACAAATTTGTTCAAAGAGGTTGAAAAAGCTAAACAGAAAAATACTTGACAGGAATATTCAAGAACTATGGGACACCTTGAAGAAGCCAATTATGCACATTCATGGAATCCCAGAGCAAGAAACACAAAAAGCTACAACAGTAGAAAACTTTTCACACTATCATTTAAGAATATCTTCCATGTCTAAGGAAAGAGATCCCCATCCAAGTACAACACACAACACAGATATAACAAACAGATATAAAAAAAATAGAAACTTGTTATGGCAAATAACAGTCAAAACACTACATATACATGGCAAAGAGAACATGATGAAATCTTCAAGAATGGAACCAAGTCACATTTAAAGGAAAGACTATTAAAAATGTAAATAGGTATTTTTTGCCCCTCGTGGACTCTGTCTGAGTTCATTTCCTTCTCTCCTCTAGTAAACTCTGCATTAATCCTTAAAAAATATAAACATATTACTCTTATCTGTTACTGTGAGAGAACATCCAATATGGAACTAGACACAATAGAATATCATCTATCTGTAAATAAAGATGGAATCACGAAGTACACAAATAAGTGGATGGAGCTAGAGAAACTTAAACTTAGTGAGACAACTTAATTGTCATGTTCTATATACTCTCTCTCAGATGCAGACACTAATATTAAAACTTTGATTAGGATAGTTAGCAAACTTTAGCTGAGAAGCATTGTGTGACAATAGTTGGTTGTTTGCAGAGAACAGATGATTGTGAAATGCCAAGCAACAGATAAGCTCTCCAACCCTCTCTCCTCAAGAAGTACGAAATTTAAATTAACAAAAAATGAAGTCACTAAAACAGCACAAACACAAGGAGTGTTATTTGAAAATTCTCAAGTCCTTTGTCTTTTTGCATCTTCCTAAGAATCTTATGATTAATGGTACTGGAATATCTTTTCAAGAAATTTTATGTGTGTGTGTGTGTGAGAGAGAGAGAAAGAGAGAGAGAGTTAAAGAGGAAGAGAGAGAGGATCATTACATATATATCTACTTTGTTATTTTACATACAAGTGTACAGTTAATTTTTATGGAGATTTTCAAAATTTTTCTTCTTGGCAGAACAAAAATTTGGAGGAGTATCTGCCATTTCCCTACTGTTATGTTCAGAGATCTAGGTTACACGGTTGATTCCATTGTTAATGTGATCATTGCAATTTCTGTATTTTATATGGTCTATCCCATTGTGGTACTGACTTTCCACATTTTTCTCTTATTTTTGAAGTTATAGATCAAATCCTGCTTTCAAATTCAGGGAGACACTGAAGAGTGCTGCTTGTTCCTGAACTAATAATCTTCTAATTACCCTGGCTCCTCAGTTTGATCCTTTGATCATCTTTGTCTTCCACATCCTTTACCACATCAAATTTGAAATTTCAATAATTTTATATGAATAGAAAGATATGATTTCTAGGAAAAGTATTTATCAACTCTGAGGATAAACGATAAAGTTCCAAGGATGGCTAACAATTTTTTGTAACTAAAAATTTTTTGAGGAAACATTCACTTTGACTACTTAATCTATTTATTTATTTATTTTTTCCTAGTATTACAAGCACAATTAATAATATTCTCTTCCCCCATCCTTTTCCACTCCATCCCTTCCTCTTCCCTACCTTCTTTCTCCTCCCTTCATTCATCTATCCCATTCCCTCCCACCCTCATGTCCATCTGCTTCTATGATTCCAAGGCTTCCCTCTGGAACATCTGCTGTGGTGGGCATTCAGGCCTCTGTGACAGACCAAGTGTTCTTTCTTAGGCAGACCCACTGATAGGGGCACTTTCCTTCACCTGTCTAGCCCAAGCCTCTAAGGATCCTACTGCTTGAATTTATTTCTGCTAAGATCCTCAGTAGTGTATGGGGGAGTGTTGAATTGTCAGTCATTTTGTGGGTCTGGTAAGGAGAAATCTTATTACAGTGATTTCCTGGATGCAGCAGCCTTGTCTTGAGTTTCTTTTCCAGAGGTGGACGTTCCTATCTCTAGGCTCTCACAGTCTTACTGCTCCCTCTTCTGAAAGGTTCCCTGAGCCTTAGAATGGAGGGAGATATAGATATGGCTGACCTGATGCCAGGTGAAAATTGTAGGGTCATTGGTACTCTGCATTCTGGTTGGCTGCTGCTTTCTATTTCACTGTTCTTCCACTGCACTGTGTCCTGTCTGGGTGTTGAAATCCTCTTGTATCCTAAGATTTAAAAAAAACCCTGCATACTGATTATTTTGAAGGAAATGTGTATTAAAGTCCTAAATTTATTGTGTATTTAAAAACAATATCCTTTTTTCATGGATAAGAAACAGAATTTTGACTTTGCTGACTATCAGGCTACATTAGCTATCCTCATTTCTTCATTTCACTAGCATGAGGAATATTCTGGGAGATAGGGGAGTATTTAACTTTTTCAGAGGTATGATGCAGCCATTGTATTCTAAACTGACTTCAGGGAGAGGGAAGTGCTATCTGTATGGAATAAACTCTTTTTTTATTTTTAATAATATTTTTATTTAACAATTATTTATAATACATTTTTATTATTATTTCAGCTCATACAAACTTAATAGGTACACCAGTTCCCTCCCTCCCTCCTCCTCCCACCCTACGAACCCCCTGCTCCCCCTCCCTTCACCCCTCCCGCCCCATCCCCCCGTGCCTCCCGCCCCAATTCCCAGAGTCCTTTCTTGTGCATGCCTGACTCTCCTCTGGGCCCTCCTCACCGATGACGTACAAGAACCCAGTGGCATTTCCCTGAACCCCTTCCTGTGTTCCCCTTAAGCATAGGAACACTACTGTGGCTGTCAATCCCTTGCCTCCAAGGATCTTGGTGCCTTTAGCAGATGCTAGACTTTGTGAGGTCAATAGTGTGTTGGATATTGCACCGGGCATACAATGTCCAATTATGATTGCTTCCGCCCTAACTAGTGTGGAGTATCTTGCAAATCATTGCTCCTCCCATCCTTTTGCTCTTACAATCTTACCACCCCTTCTTCCAGAAATGTCCCTGAGCTTCAGGATGGGGAGAGATTAGTCTGGCCTAGTTCTAGGTGGTTGATATAGAGTCACTGAAGTTCTGGATAGTGGTTCGTTGATTTTCTTTTGCAATTTTGCTGCTCCTGTAATGCCCTTCACTCCATCATGATGGGCACTGTATGTCACCCCCTGGCCAGAGACAGAAAGCTGTTAAACTGGAGTCTTATTATAAGAGCACATTCAAGGGTAGATGTAATACTTATATACCCAAAATTGGAATCGCAGGGTCATATGGCTTTAGGCAATGGGAGGGGTCAATCACCCATTTGCAAAATGGTTACTTTTTACTCTGACGGACTATATGCCCTCCCCTTCTGGTGAGTTCATACCCCCTTAGTTGTAAATGATCAGGAACGAATTGTGAACTTAACTAGGTGTCACATTACTTTCTTGCAGTCCTTGATAGAGGCCTATTTTCTTTACTGTAACATGGTCACTTCTCTCCTTGTTTCTGGTGTGGCTCTCCAACCCTATCCGTCCTGTTCATAATCCTTGAAATTACTGTAGGTAATACATAGATTTAACTATGAATGTCTCAAGATGGGCTGGGTGGGTTTGGTATTAGGAGCCACGTATTAGGGAATACATACGGCGCTTAATTTTCTGGGTCTGGGATACTTCACTTAATATAATTGTTTCTAATGACATCCATTTCCCGGCAAATTCCAGTAATTCATCATTTTTGATGGCTGAGTAGTACTCCATTGTATAGATGTACCTCAGTTTCCTTATCCACTCGTCAACTGTTGGATATTTGGGTTGATTCCATGATTTTGCTACTGTAAACAGTGCTGCTATGAACATGGTCATGCTTGTGCTATCGAGGTGAACCTCTGCTTTATGGGGGGTTATTCCCAAAAGTGGGATAGCAGGGTCATATGGCATTTCAATCTTTAATTTCTTTAAGAATCTCCAGATGGCTCGCCAGAGTGGCTGTATGAACCTGCACTCCCACCAGCAATGTAGGAGAGTTCCCCTCTCTCCACATCCTCTCCAGCATTTGTTGTTGTATGTACTGTGGATTTTTGCCATCCTGACCGGGGTGAGATGATATCTCAGGAAAGTTTTGATTTGCATTTCCCTGATGGCTAAAGAAGGGGAGCATTTTTTAAGATATTTGTTAGACATTTTAATTTCATCCCTGGTAAAATTTCTTTTAAGTTCCAGGGCCCATTTTTTAATTGGGCCATTGGTTTCCTCGATGTTTAGTTTTCTAAGTTCTTTGTGCACTCTGGACAGTAGAGCTATATCAGATATGTGGTTAGTGAAGATTTTCTCCCATTCTGTGGGTTGCCTTTGAGCTCGTGTTACAATCTCTTTATCTGAACAGAAGCTCTTTAATTTCACAAGATCCCAACTGTTGAGAGTTGGTAGCAGTGACTGTGCCATTGGATGTCTATTTAGGAAATGTTGGCTTAGCCCAATCAGCTCGAAGGAGTTCCCTATCCTTTCAACTATGGTTTTTATAGTCTCTGGCCTGATATCAAGGTCCTTGATCCATTTGGAATTAAGTCTTGTACATGGTGACAAGTACGGGTCCAGCTTTAATCTTCTGCATGTGGAGATCCAGTTTTGCCAGCACCATTTGTTGAAGATGCTGTTCTTTTTCCATTGGATTCTTTGGGCCCCTTTGTCAAAGACCAAATGGCTGTAATTTTGTGGGCTTATATCTGGGTCTTCAATCCTTATCCATTGATCTGTGTGTCTATTTTGGAGCCAGTACCAGGCTGTCTTTATAACTATGGATTTGTAGTATAGACTTAGGTTTGGTATGGTAATACCTCCAGCAGTGTTTTTGTTACTCAGGATTGTCTTTGCTATCCTGGGTCTTTTGTGCCTCCATATGAATTTTGAGATTGTTTGGTCAACTTCTTTAAAGAATTGCTTTGGGATTTTAATTGGTATAGCATTGAATTTGTATATTGCCTTTGGTAGGATGGTCATTTTTACAATGTTGATTCTGTCAATCCAGGAACATGGGAGGTCTTTCCACCTTCTGGTGTCTTCTGCAATTTCTTTCTTTAGGGTTTTAAAGTTTTCATTGTAAAGGTCTTTTACCTCCTTGGTTAGGTTTATACCAAGGTATTTCATTTTTTTAGGGGCTATAGTGAATGGGATGGTTTCTCTCAAGGCTTTTTCACTTCTTTCATTCTGGGCATATAGGAAGTCCTCTGATTTTTGCACATTTATTTTGTATCTTGCCACCCTGCTGAACTTCTCAATTAGTTCCAGGAGCTTCCTGGTGGAGTTTTTGGGATGGAATAAACTTTTTGTTCATATAAATTTTCCATCTTTCATTGTTAGCTACCAAATAACTTCCTTAAAGCCACAACTCAGACATATGCGTGAATTTTCTGTTTTACTAGGAAGAAATATTTTTACTTCATATCATTCCCTCATTCTTGTAACTGAACAATGTTAGTGGACATGTAAGTATCCTTCATTTGTTGTTCATGCTACCTTTTCTTTTTTTTATTAATACATTTTTTATTATTATTTCAGCTCATACAAACTTAACAGGTACACCAGTTCCCTCCCTCCCTCCTCCTCCCCCTGTACGCCCTGCTCCTCCTCCTCACCCCTCTCCCTTCCCATACCCCAGTGCCTCCCACCCCAATTCCCAGAGAGTACTTTCTTGTGCATGCCTGATTTTCCTCTGGGCCCTCCTCTCCGATGACGTACAAGGACCCAGTGGCCTTTCCCTGAACCCTTTCCTGTGTTCCCCTTAGGTATAGGAACACTGCTGTGGCTGCCAATCCCTTGCCTCCAAAGATCATGGTGCCTTTAGCAGATGCTAGACTTTGTAGGGTCAATAGTGTGTTGGACAATGCGCAGGGCATGTAAAGTCCAATTATGATTGCTTCAGCCCTAACTTGTATGGAGTAACTTACATATCATTGCTCCTCCCATCCTTTTGCTCTTATACTCTTACCGCCCCCTCTTCCGCAAATTTCGCTGAGCTTCAGGATGGGAAGAGATTAGTCTGGCCTAGTTCTAGGTAGTTGATATATAGTCTCTGAAGTTTTGGATTATGGTTTGTTGATTTTCTTTTGCAGTTTTGCTGCTCCTGCAATGCCCTTCACTCTATCCTGATGGGTATTGTATGTCACCCCTGGCCAGAGACTAAAACCTGTTAAACTGGAGTCTTGTGATAAAGGCACATTCAAAGGTAGATGTAATAAAAGTGGGAAACCACAGTGAGGGAGGGGTCTATCACCAATTTGCACAACAGTTACTTTTTATCTGCCACACTATATGCCCTCCTCTTCTGGTTAGATCGTACCCCCTCAGTAGTAAATGATCAGGAACAAAAGTCTGTGAACTTAATCAGATGTCTCATTACTTATTTGAGTCCTTGATGGAGGCCTATTTTCTCTGCTGTAACATGGTCCCTTCTCTCCTTCTTTCTGGTGTGGCCCTCCTACCCCATCCCTCCTGTTCATAATCCTTGCAATTACCGTCTCTAGGTGGGCTGGGTGGGTTTGGTATTAGGAGCCACGTATTAGGGAGTACATACGGCGCTTAATTTTCTGGGTCTGGGATACTTCACTTAATATAATTGTTTCTAATGACATCCATTTCACGGAAAATTCCAGTAATTCATCATTTTTGATGGCTGAGTAGTTCTCCATTGTATAGATGTACCACAGTTTCCTTATCCACTCGTCAACTGTTGGACATTTGGGTTGATTCCATGACTTTGCTATTGTAAACAGTGTTGCTATGAACATGGTCGTGCTTGTGCTATCGAGGTGAACCTCTGCTGTATGGGGGGTTATTCCCAAAAGTGGGATAGCAGGGTCATATAGCATTTCAATCTTTAATTTCTTTAAGAATCTCCAGATGGCTCACTAGAGTGGCTGTATGAGCCTGCATTCCCACCAGCAATGTAGGAGAGTTCCCCTCTCTCCACATCCTCTCCAGCATTTGTTGTTGTTTGTACTGTGGATTTTTGCCATCCTGACCGGGGTGAGATGATATCTCAGGGAAGTTTTGATTTACATTTCCCTGATGGCTAAGGAAGTGGAGCATTTTTGAAGATATTTGTTAGACATTTTAATTTCATCCCTGGTAAAGTTTCTTTTAAGTTCCAGGGCCCATTTTTTAATTGGGCCATTGGTTTTCTTGGTGTTTAGTTTTCTAAGTTCTTGGTGCACTCTGGACAGTAGAGCTATATCAGATATTTGGTTAGTGAAGATTTTCTCCCGTTCTGTGGGTTGCCTTTGAGCTCGTGTTACAATCTCTTTATCTGAACAGAAGCTCTTTAATTTCACAAGATCCCAACTGTTGAGAGTTGGTAGCAGTGACTGTGCCATTGGATGTCTGTTTAGGAAATGTTGGCCTAGTCCAATCAGCTCGAGGGAGTTCCCTATCCTTTCAACTATGGTTTTTATAGTCTCTGGCCTGATATCAAGGTCCTTGATCCATTTGGAATTAAGTCTTGTACATGGTGACAAGTATGGGTCCAGCTTTAATCTTCTGCATGTGGAGATCCAGTTTTGCCAGCACCATTTGTTGAAGATGCTGTTGTTTTTCCATTGGATTCTTTGGGCCCCTTTGTCAAAGACCAAATGGCTGTAATTTTGCGGGCTTATATCTGGGTCTTCATCCCTTATCCACTGATCTGTGTGTCTATTTTGGAGCCAGTACCAGGCTGTCTTTATAACTATGGATTTGTAGTATAGACTTAGGTTTGGTATGGTAATACCTCCAGCAGTGTTTTTGTTACTCAGGATTGTCTTTGCTATCCTGGGTCTTTTGTGCCTCCATATGAACTTTGACATTGTTTGGTCAACTTCTTTAAAGAATTGCTTTGGGATTTTAATTGGTATAGCATTGAATCTGTATATTGCCTTTGGTAGGATGGTCATTTTTACGATGTTGATTCTGCCAGTCCAGGAACAAGGGAGGTCTTTCCACCTTCTGGTGTCTACTGCTATTTCTTTCTTTAGGGTTTTAAAGTTTTCAGTGTAAAGGTTTTTTACCTCCTTGGTTAGGTTTATACCAAGGTATTTCATTTTTTTAGGGGCTATTGTAAATGGTATTGTTTCTCTCAAGGCTTTTTCACTTCTTTCATTTTTGGCATATAAGAAGGCCTCTGATTTTTGCACATTTATTTTTTATCCTGCCACCTTGCTGAACTTCTCAATTAGTTCCAGAAGCTTCCTGGTGGAGTTTTTGGGATCACTCAGGTATACAATCATGTCATCTGCAAATAGGGATAGCTTGACTTCTTCCTTGCCAATTTGAATCCCTCTTATGTCCCTTTCTTCTCTTGTGGCTTCAGCTAAGACTTCAAGTACAATATTTAATAGAAGTGGTGAGAGTGGACAGCCTTGTCTAGTTCCTGATCGAATTGGGAATGCTTCCAATTGTTCCCCATTGAGCAAAATCCTTGCTGTGGGCTTGTTGTATACAGGTTTTTTTATATTGATAAAGGTTCCTTCCATTCCTACTGTCTCTAGCGTTTTGATCATAAAAGACTGTTGGATCTTGTCAAAAGCTTTTTCTGCATCTATCGAGAGTATCATGTGGTCTTGGACTTTGGACTGGTTTACATGATGAATTACATTTATTGATTTGCGTATGTTGTACCAACCTTGTGTGCCTGCCGGGCATGAAGCCTACTTGGTCCCCGTGAATGATCTTTTTAACATGTTTTTGAATCTGATTTGCTAAGACTTTGTTGAGAATCTTTGTGTCTTTGTTCATCAGAGAGATTGGCCTATAATTTTCTTTTTTAAGTGAATCTTTATTAGGTTTTGGGATTAAAACAATATTAGCTTCATAGAAGGAATTTGGTAAGGTTCCTTCCTTTGCTATTTGATGGAACAGTTTAAGGAGTATTGGTGTTATTAACTCCTTAAATGTCTGGTAGAACTCTGTGCTGAATCCATCTGGCCCAGGACATTTTTTGGTGGGAAAATTCGAGATTACTTCTTCAATTTCTTTATATGTTAGAGGACTATTTAAATAATTCATAACTTCCTGATTCAATTTAGGTAAGTTTGTGTTTACTTAGAAATTCATCCATCTCTTATGTGTTGTCAAACTTCACAGAGTATAAGTTTTTGTTTGAAATATGATTAATAATTCCTCTGGAATTTTAGGGTATCAGCTGGTATCGTAGTGATAACTCCATGTTCATTCTGATTTTGTTAATTTGGGTTTTCTCTCTCCTGCTTTTGGTTAATTTAGCTAGGGTGTATCAATCTTATTGATTTTTCAAAGAACCAGCTTTTTGACTGGTTGGTTGATTTTTTTCTATCATTTTCTTAATCTGATTTCAGATATTTCTCCCCTTATTTTGCTATCTCCTCTCTTCTACTACTTTTGGGATCAGATTGCTCTAGTTTCTCTAAAGCTTTAAGCTGCATTGTTAATGTTTATTTCTGATGTTTCCATTTTTTTGATGTAGGCATTAAGAGCTATGAACTTACCTCTTAGGACAGCTTTCATTGTGTCCCAGGATTTTGGTAAGTTGTATTTTCATTATTATTCACTTTCAGGAAATCTTGAATTTCCTTTTTAATTTCTTCCTGAATCCAGTTCTCATTCAGCATCATATTGTTAAGTTTCCAGGAGTTAGTGTATTTTCTCTGTTTGTGTGTTGTTGATGTCCAGCTTTAGGCCATGTGTGTGTCTGACAGGGCACAGGTTAGAATTTCAACTTTCCTGTACATGTGTAGATTGTTTGTGGCCTTGTGAGTGTGATCTATTTTAGAGAAAGTTCTGTGTTCTGCTAGAGAAAATGTGTATTTTTGTGCGGGGCTGGGTGAAAGTTCGATAGAGATCTGTAAGTCCATTCTTTAAGGGTTTGATTAAGGTCCAAAGTGTCTCTATAAGCTTTTGACCTGTTGATCTATCCCCTGTTGAGAGGGCGGTGTTGAAGTCCCCAAGAATTATCGTTTTGGGGGTTGATTTCTTGCTATAGACGCTGTAGGGTTTTCTTATGAATGTGGAGGGGCCCGTATGGGTGCTATATGTTCAGTTTATGAGTCTTCCTGGTGAATTGTACCTGTGACTAAAATGTAGTATCCATCCATGTCTCTTATAATTTTCTTGTTTGGTTGAAGTCCACTTTGTCTGATATCATAATGGCTACCCCTGCCTGTTTTCGTTTCCATTAGCTTGTAGAATTTTGACCACCTTTTATTTTTAGGGCGTGCCTATTCTTTTGTGGGAATGGGTTTCCTGCAGGCAGCAGATTGATGGATTGTTGATTTTTACCAAGTTTGTAATCTTGTCTTCCTTGATCGGTGAGTAATCCATTAACATTATTGTGTTTTATTAATGGTGTGAAACTATTTTGATTCCAGACATTTATTATATTTAGTAGTTTTTATAAGTATATTGCTCGCTTTAATGGTGTTATACTTGCCTCTGCTCTCCTGGTAATGCTGTTTTTTTCTTCACGCTTAAGTATCCTTTCTAGCATTTTTTGAAGGCCTGGTTTGGTGGACATGTATCCCTTCAAGTTGTCTTTGTGCTGGAAGATTTTTCTTTTCTCTCGCATCGTGGCTGATAGTTTTGCAGGTAAATCAGCCTGGGTTGACATTTTTTGCTCATTCAATACTTGAAGTATGTTCTCCCAGCTCTTCTGTGCTTTAGTGTTTCCATTGAGAGTCATTTGTTATTTTAATGCTTACCTTTAAAAGTGACTTGTTTTCTTCGCCTTGAAGCTCTCAGCACCAGTTCTTTTTTGAATATGGGGAGTTTTTGACTATTGTTGCCATGGCGAGCTTCTGTTTGGTCTATCATTTTGGGGTGCAGAAATGCCCTCTTGTAGGTACATTGGATGGGCCTCTCTTTTTTGATTGATGGAAGTTTTCCTTGATGATCGTTTGAAAATTTCCTCAGGGGTGGTATTTGAGATTCTTGCTTGGTATTCCATGATACGCCGCGTTTGGGGCTTCTTAGGGTTTCCCATACTCCTGATATTTCTCTCAAGCATCTTTTTGGCTTTAACAACTCTTCCATTTTGCTGGTTAATAACCCATTATCTTCAAGATCTGAATTCTGTTTTCTGTTCCTTAGTTCTGCTGATTTAAGACTCTCCTGTGGAGTTCTGGGTTGAGATAACTTGTCTGTTAGCTCAGTTTAAACTCTGTGAGTCTGCTTTTAACTGCTCTATGCCAGTTTTTTGATTTCTGACTGTTTTCTCAACTCCTCCATGCGTTGTTGTGTTCCTCCTCAAAGCGATTGATTCAATTATTAATTCCTCCCTGATTTCCTCTTTCATAGTATTGAACATGGTTACATGATCATATTTTGAAGGTCGTTATCCTGGGTCAGGCTTTTTGGCCATTTTCCATGGGTTTGTTCTGGATGGGTCTAACATTATGGGATTAATTCCTCAGTGGGAGATTTTTTACTTGAGTAATTGTTTCTCATGGGATTTGCACTTTAGACTTTGGCATTGTCGTTTTAAGCTCTTAAGATCTTTTAATTTCTGTGCGTTTTTCACTATACTGCATTATTTTGCCTGGGGCTCTGGGGTTGGGCGGGGACCGAGTTTACCTGGGTGGAGGGGCGGTGAGGCCTGGCTGGACAGAGCGCGCCTGAGTCCTGGGAGGTGGAGTGGAGGGGAAAGCGAAAATACTCTTAGTTTGCTGCAATCCCAGTTAAATTCCCCCACATTTTATGATCATAGTCCATTAAGTCTTCTGAAATTTATTTTAGCCTTATGATGTTTTGTTTTATTTGTGAGTGGTAAGAAATGTTTCCAAAAACTTTAATAGAGAGAGTGCAATTTCATTACCTTTAGGAATTTAATTGTCATTAATGTGGTTGTAGCAATTCCAGCCATTTTCATTCAGATCCATGAACAATAAATGCATATTCCAATACAATTTTTCAATTTATGACAATACATAACAAACAGTTGTGTTGTTTGGATTGCATATATGGCCATTGTTGTATTTTTATTTTCTTGTGTATATGTACATATGCATGCATGTATTTTATGTTTGGGGCACACATAGTGTGTATGTAAGTGTATATACACATGTGTGTGATGTATGTGGAAGCTGATATAGATACTGAAGGTGTGCATTCATCCTGTCTCTGCCTTGTCCATTGTATCATTGCCTTAACTGAACCTGGATTTTACAGATGGTAGTTAGTCTGGCAAATCCGTTTATCAATGAATCCTCCTCTTGCCTGCATTTTCCAGCATGGAATTAAGGGAACTGACACTACATCTGCCTGCCCATTTACTTAAATGGTGGGGAAACTGAACTCTGCTCTCATGCTTGATGGGCAAGCATTTACTGCGGCAAGCCACTCTCCACCTTTAAATATATTTACCGGAGAAATATATTGTTTTACAAATTTGTATTTTATATATATACATAAGGTTTACTCATAAATATAGTTCTACCAGAGATCTCTTTCAAACCAAATCATAGAGATAGTTTTCTGTTTTATATTTTCTTCCTAGAAGCATGTGTACTGAGAGAAAACAAATGACTTCTTTAAAAAAGAGCACATTTGGACTGGAGAGGTAGCCAGGGGTTGAGGACTCTGCCTCACAAGCCGAAGGGTTTGAGTTTGGACCCAGGCCACATTCTCGGTCCTGATGGCAGAGCCTGGAAGATCTCAGAGGAAGGAAAGCAAGAAGGATGGTAAACAGATTCCTGAAGAGCTACCTTGGATCCCACAGGGACACATACTTGCCTTTGACCTCTTTTCTCCTCTTCTCTCTCTCTCTCTCCTCTCTCTCTCTCCCTCTCTTTATGTCTCTCTTTCTCACACACACACGTGTGCACACACAAATAAATAAAGTTTAAAGGAATAAAAGCACATTTTATTTATTTATCTTGTGTGTTTACATAATAGGCATTATTAGCATAAGACGATAATCTTTTTTGAATGTTGTTCTTCTCTTTTCTACCATGTGGGCTCCAGGTGTTCAACCACCGGTCAACATATTCGGCAGAAGCACTTTTCTAATCAAACCATCTTGCCAGCTCCATAAGTGTCTTCTTAGCATTTAACACCATAACTTTTTCACCCAAGATTTAAATAGCCCTTTAAAATTGTGTGTTATTAATGAATAATGAAATTTATAAGCTGTGCTTCCTGTGCTTAAAAAAAAAAGATTGTCCTGGGCTAGGCTAGCGAATATTGTGGTAGTTTCAAAATTTCCTTGCTATAATAATCCTGAACTACTAAACCATTTAGAAAGAACAATGATTTATTCTCGATCATCGATTCTATGTTACAGTTGATCAGGGAAGTAGAGTTATATCACGCATCAGAGGACGGAACTGGCCAAACCATATCCATAGCAAAGAGACAGCAAAACTCAGTTCAATTAGTTTATAACCACCTTTGCCCACTACAGATGTTCTCTCTACTATTCTTATCCACTTCTCAGGAATGATCTTACAAACTATGGGATGAGTCTTCTCATATCGATTTATGCAATTAAGAAAATCTCTTATTGATGTTTTCCAGAAAACTACTTAATTAAATTAATCCTTGCCTACAAGGTCTTTTATATGACCTTTATCTTCCTGATGTTTGTTCTCTAACTCGGCAATTAGAGAGAAGCTTTTACAAAAACATAAAGCCTTGCGGAGCTAAGCACGGAGGCTAGCAGGAAAAGGGCACTGATAGGTAAGCCTGGAGCCTCATTTCGATCTGTGTTGCCTCATGCAGAGGAAAAATAATCAACTCACGCAACTTATGGATTTGTCTTTTGACCTCTGTAATGCGTGTACATGCACACATAAATGATAAATAATTTACAACAGCATAAACCACTTTGCTCTTGTGCTTAAAAATTATGTAACACCATTTCGTTCTACTTAGAATTATTCAAACTCTTTACTGCAATCCATAAGGATACAAAAGCCATTACAAAATGTTTAAAAATTATTTTGCTTGCCTTTTGGGTTGCATTATTTCCAAAAAAATTTTAGTTTTTTTATTATTTATTCAATTGTTCGTGTATGTATGGTGTTGTGTGCGTTGTGTGTATGTATCTGTGTGTGTTTGTAGACACCACGGCTGAATTCGGGAACCACCATGGACCGCCTCCACCTCCTCCTTGTTTACTCTGCCCCGGGTTCACAGGCTCCCCCTACCAGGACCGAATGCAGGCCACTGCCGCTTCCGCCCCGCATCTATACGTGGGGTCTTGGATCCCGAACTCATGGACCTTGTGTGCTTGACCCACGGCAGTCGGCCTATTATATCACCCCT
>JALPQD010000133.1:376604-574117 GCA_023101885.1 Typhlomys cinereus
TGCTGTGGAAAGTTTTAAGTTAGACTAAATGCATTTTTGTCCCACATTTTTTTTTTTCCTAATTACAAGTTCAATAGGTATCCCCATCCTCTCCCTCCCTCCTCCCCTCCCCAGTCATCCCCCTTGCACCTCCCCCTCCCCCCTTCCCCTTTCCTTTCACTCCCTCCTTCCTTTCCTTCTCCCAATGCTCCCCTTCCTCCCTCCCATTCCCTGGAGCATCCTTTTGTGTGAACACTCAAACTCCCTCTGAGTCCTCCACCCTAGTGAGGTGTAAGGATTCAGTGGCATAGCCTGGAGCTCCTTCTTGGGTTCCCCGTTAGTATGGGAACGCTATTATGACTATTAATCCCTTACCTCTAAGGATCCTACTGTCCCTGTGATCCATGCTTGTAATTGAGGCGTCACTGACAATGTGTTTTTTTAATGCATTTTTATATTGTAAGACGAGCATGAAACCAGGGAAAGAGAAGTATGGCCATAGCTAAAAGTTGTATTTTGGAATGAATTTAACAAAGGATGAAGTTGTCAGGGCTAATATTACTTGCCAACATGACCCGAGAAGATATGACTTCAGGTATACCTGAGAGGTATTCTCTGTATTGAAGTTGACCTCTTGGCATGACTAAAAAGGATTGTCTTGATTGCATCACTTGCTAGAAAGAATAGTCTAAGCAGAGAATCTAGAACTGTACAAGAATGAGAAAAACTGAGCACTAGTAAACACACCTGAGAGCATTATTTCACTGCCTTTGCTGCAATGTAATTTGATCATCTGCTTTAGGCTTTTGCCATTGTGATATTCCCACAATGATAAACCATAACCAGGAAGGTAGAACCAGTCAAGTCCTTTTGAAATTGCTTATACTGAAATTAAAATATTTTCTTCAGGGGAAAACTTCTGTGGTTATGTTTGCACAACTATCTGCTGATTACTTCCTCTATTGATATGAGGAACATAAAATGATAGGTACAATAATAGCCCAGTTTTGCGATGTTAATCTTCAAGATATCAACTTTGACAAGTCAGCATATATGGAAGTTGTTCCTAATGAGAATTTTTAAAAAATGTGCTGAGTAGAGATGTCCTCAACATTCAATAAACAATATGTTTGAAGATGATAGCACTCATTTAGATATATTTGATATTTTGAACAACATTAATTCAACTCAATATATGAATATTTCTCTTACTGAATTTTTTAAGAACTTTTGTTAGTGTGTGTGTGTGGTTGTATATGTGTGTGTGTGTGTGTGTGTGTGTGTGTGTGTGTGTGTGTATCCGAGGGTACATATGTCCCTGTAGAGGACTGAGGGTGACTTCAGGAATCATTCTGGATTGCTACTACTTCCTTCTTGCTCTGCTCTGGGATTTCCAGGCTCCGCCCACCAGGGCCAGAAGTACAGGCCACTGCCATTTCAGCCTGGCGTTTTACATGGGACCTGGGATTGGAACTCTGCTTGTGAAATAGTCTTAACCACTGATCCATCTCTCCAGACACATGACTGAATTTTTGAAGTTTTAGATAATTTAGATCATGAAATAAGGAAAAATCCTCTCCTAACAATGAATTGGTGGCTAGGAAAAATTTTATACTGGTGCTCAGTGGCCAATTTTACTCCAAGACAAATGATTGTATTCTATGTCTTCCAACCTTAAATTCAGAATCTAAGCAAGGTCCACTTTGAATGTACAACAAGACCATTGATTAAAGGCTTGTAGTAGAATGATTTCATTTCTTGACTGTTTAGACAAAGCCTTTACATCGAAGAGAAACTATAAATTTTGATACCATGTAACACAGTGACAGATATTTCAAATTAAAGCAACTATTTTCCCACAATTCACAAACTCAAACTGAAAGAAATTACAAAAGTGGAGGAGATAGTGCAGAAATGTAGCTCAACCTTTTAGAAAAATTCTTTTAGCTACTGAATTAATTAGTATCAAACATGTTCTTTTGAAGAAAAAAAACAACACACAAACACACAGGTATTTCTCAAATCTTGTCTTCAATCTCTAGAACCAAAAGAAAACAAAACAAACCTTATATTTTACTGGCAATAGAAATGTCAAGATACAGATATAATTATTGTATGTAAGTAGTTATTGCTATAAAGTAAATAATCATTAGCATATAAGAAGTAGATGTCAATATGTCCTGGCAGATCATGCAGTAATTTCCACATCAAATTTGTTCTTTATTTGTCATAAATTAATTGATCTTAAATTTATTTTGAATTAATATATACTTGTCTATATTTACCAGATACAGTGCAATATTTTAGTATCTGAATATAATATGTAATGATCAATTCAATGCAATTAACATGCTTCACCTAAAACAATTTATGATTCCTTTGTGCTGAGAACATTCAAAAACCTCTTTTCTACCTATATTGAAATATATGTTATCTTTAAACATAACCACCTACTATGTCATAAACCCTAAAACTTATTCATATCGAATAATAATATTGTAGTTATGAACCAACATCTTTTGTATTTTTTTTTACTCTTTGCCACTTGTGGTAATCACATTCAACTCTCTACTTTGATAAGATCATTTCTTTAGTTTTCACATATAAGTGAGAACATGTCTTAGATATTTCTGTGTTCTCCAAGAAAATAAGTCTTTTAGGTTCACGTTACTACAAGTAACAAGTTTTCATTTTTATTGAAGAAAAACACAAGTACGCACATGTGTGCGAATGCACACACACACACACACACACACACACACACACACACACACTCTCTCTCTCTCTCTCTCTCTGTGATAGTTAATCCTGGGCGTCAACTTGACACACCTGGTATTAACTAAGATCAGCTGAGACCACACCTGGCAAGATCAGTTGAGACCACTTGAGGAGATTATCCGGATAATGCAAAGATCAGTGGGAGCATATAAAAGGAAACACAGAAGACCATAGAGACTCTCCAGGAATGCTCCAGCCTCTCAGAAGAGTGTGACGTAGCCCGTCTTTGGTCAGCCAGCTATGCTGGTTCCACCATGAAAGAATGTTGTATTACTCACTTGCAGTACTTGATGGTGGCCTATCCTGTAACATGGTCCCCTCTCTCCTTGTTTCTGGTGTGGCCCTCCTACCCCATCCCTACTGTTCATAATCCTTGCAATTACTGAAGGTATTACAGAGATTTATCCTTGAGTGTCTCTAGGTGGGTTTGGTACTAGGAGCCACCTATTAGGGAGTACATACGGTGCTTAATTTTCTGGGTCTGGGATACTTCACTTAATATAATTGTTTCTAATAACATCCATTTCCCAGCAAATTCCAGCAATTCATCATTTTTGATGGCTGAGTAGTTCTCCATTGTATAGATGTACCACAGTTTCCTTATCCACTCAACAACTGTTGGACATTTGGGTTGATTCCATGACTTTGCTATTGTAAACAGTGCTGCTATGAACATGGTCGTGCTTGTGCTATCGAGGTGAACCTCTGCTGTATGGGGGGTTATTCCCAAAAGTGGGATAGCAGGGTCATATGGCATTTCAATCTTTAATTTCTTTAAGAATCTCCAGACGGCTCGCCAGAGTAGCTGCATGAGCCTTCATTCCCACCAGCAATGTTAAGTTCACAGACTTTCCTTCCTGATCATTTACACCTGATGGGGTATGATCTCACCAGAAGGGGAAGGCATATAGTCTGGCAGATAAAAAGTAACCATTTTGCAAATGGGTGATTGACCCCTCCCTCACTGCGGTTTCCTACTTTTATTACATCTACCTTTGAATATACTCTTATAACAAGACTCTAATTTAACAGGTCTTCATCTCTGGCCAGGGGGTGACATCCAATATCCATCAGGGTGGAGCCAAGGGCATTGCAGGAGCAGCAAAACTGGAAAAAAAATCAACGAACCATAATCCAGAACTTCGGAGACTCTATATCAACCACCTGGAAGCCAGCCTAATCTCTCCCCATCCTGAAGCTCAGGGAAATTTGCGGAAGAGGAGGCGGTAAGATTGTAAGAGCACAAGGATGGGAGAAGCAATGATATGCAAGATACTCCACACAAGTTAGGGCCGAAGCAATCATATTTGGACTTTACATGCCCTGAGCAATGTCCAACACACAATTGACCCCACAAAGTCTAGCATTTGCTAAAGGCACTAAGATCCTTGGAGGCAAGGGATTGACAGCCACAGCAGTGTTCCTACACTTAAGGGGAACACAGGAAAGGGTTCTGGGAAATGCCGCTGGGTCCTTGCACCTCATCGGAGAGGAGGACCCAGAGGAGAGTCTGGCATGCACATTAAAGGATGCTCCGGGGATGGGAGGGGGAGGCAGTGGGGAATGGGGAGGGAAGGGGGAAGGGAAGGGGGACATAGGGCATTGGGAGGTTGGAGAGAGGGAAGGGACTAGTGTACCTGTTAAGTTTATATGAGTGGAAATAAAAATAAATAAATAAATTTATTAAATGAACATTTTATATATATAAAAAATGTTTTATCTCCCTCTGGAACTGTAAGTCAAATAAACCTCCCTTTCTCCCTTAAGTTATTTGACTTTGGGTGATCTCCCACAGCAATAGTTAAGAGTAACCATTATACACACACACAAACACACACATTATATTCCTTTAAATCCATTCATTTATTTAGGGACATGGGTTAATCACATATCTTGGTCCCTATAGATAATGCTTCCATTGACAAGAGAGTGAATATGTAACTTCACCACACTAACTTTGCTCTTTCAGATATAGTAGTGAGTGTAATGGGTCACATGATATATCCGTATTACATTTATTAAAGAATATTTCCTTACAATAATTCTACATCCCACAAACATTGTACAGGATTTTTTTTCACATCCTTTCCAGCAGTTGTTATTTTATGTCTTTTGCCTTCTTGCTCCTGCATTCTTTCTCTCTTCTTCCTCTCCTCAATCTCTCTCTCTCTCTCTCTCTTTTTCTCTCTCTGGGTCTCAGCGCGGTGAGGCCCGTCTGGACCGCACATGCGTATCCCAGGGTGGCGGAGTGGAGGGGAAGGGGGGATGGGGCATCGGTGGGGCGCTATTTAAACCCGGGCCACCTGAGGGTGGGGCCGGGCGCAGAGGGGGTGCCCTCTCCTCCTCCCAGGCCCTGCGCGCGTGGCTCTGGCTGGATGGTGGGAGGAGCTGGGTCCACTCGGGCGGCTTGGGGTTCTGGGGGCGGGCGGGGACCGAGCTTACCTGGGTCTCGGTGCGGTGAGGCCTGTCTGGACCGCGCGCGCGCGTCCCAGGCGGTGGAGTGGAGGGGAAGAGGGGGCATGCTACCTTTTCTAAAGTAAGCTCCATTCCTGCAACTACCTTCATTCTTTCTTAGCCATACCCATTAGGAATTTCAAGTTCAATACACTAACAAACACAGGATTGATAGCTTGTTTTTGATCTATTCAGATAACATTATTCACAGAAGTAGCCCCCTTCCTAAAGTACAGGAATCACAAAGCAGTTTGTTGACATACAGATATGTCCATGCATTAAATGATAGAACTTAATGGATATATCGCATTAAATGGTTAAAGGGACTTTGCAAATGAGATTACTTTTTATTTTTTGAAAACCATCATTTTATCTTTAATGATTACCTGCTAAAGAGTGTGTAATCATTACATTAGGGAGTGCTTGACTAGCATGCCAGAGCCCCTGGCTTCTAAAAACAGTGTTGCAAGGTCATAATGACAGTCTCACATCATGTTAGTAAACACAATTGCCCAATTGCTTGTCTCAATCAGCACCTGAAGCATGTCCGCAAAACTCAGCCATCCTGTTTCACATCCAACATTATGAAGTGTTGGGCCTGGACAGGCAAGATGGTGCTGGGAGGAAGTGAACAAGGCAGAGCAGAGCACATGGGGCCTAAGATAGCGCTGGGAGCTAGTGTGTGGGCATAACCCTGTTTGCATCATAGGGAACCCTGATTGGTTCCTAAGAGTTCTGTAGTGTTGATCCTAGCCCGTGAAGCCTGCATGCTGTGCTGACCTTTAATATGATTGTCTGCCTGTTTTGTGCCCTCCCAGATTTTGCCTTTGTAAACTGCTGGGCTGTGTACAATAAACGAGTTCATGCTTTGACTTAACTCCCTGCTGTGCCTAATTGTCTCCTGAGATCTGGGAGGCAGAGGGGCAGGCAGTGCTTACCTCTCTCCTTTCCGGTGGCCAGGACCTGACTGACCCCTGCAATGAAGGTTGGTGGAACTTAAACAAAATGTGTCTAAATTGGGCGAATCACAGGCAGACAAAAAACAGCGACAAAAGGAATAGTTGTGCCTCATTTTAGGTAAATCCGGGGAGCCCAAGTCTTGAAGGCCTCACAGTCACCAGCAGTTTCAAGGCCACTCATCCTCAACCTCCCCAGCACCAAATTTTTTGGATCTCCCCCCCATTGGAGCATGGAGCAAAGGATCCCTGCACCTTCCCTTCCCTCTCGTCTGCTCCTGAGGCCACAGGGATCTCCCCCGAGACTCCCTACTACTAGCCGGGCTCAAATCTCAGCCTCTGCATGGTTACTCTTCCATACCTGGGGGCAACCTAAGGGGGGGCTGTAGATGGGATCAGGTGCACTGCAACCTCCACAGCACAAGGTGGCGCACTTCCTCCCAGGCAGGGGAGAGGACTACTCCAGCCTGTGGTCCTGAGACCACTGACAAGGAAGCCAGCAGGCCCCTGCCCGCCATTAGGCAGGCTCCCGCCCATGCGCCATTAGGCAGGCTCCCGCCCGCCATTACACAGGGTCCCGCCCGCCATTACGCAGGCTCCCGCCCGCCATTACACAGGGTCCTGCCCCAACTGAGGACCAGGGATTCCCCTGACTCCAGAAAAGCCACTCGGGTCCCGGCACCCCAAGGCCAGCCGAAGAGGAAAGGCAGAGAAACAACTCAGCCGCACTGCCCCGGCCCCACCCGGGATTCAGGGCTGCTGCTCCCACCGCGGAGGTGAGCTTCCCGCCACCTCCGCATCCTCGGGCCGCGCGTGGTCTGAGAGAGACCCCCACCCCCAGAGAGGAAGAGCCAGACCCCCCAGGAAGGGAGGAGGGGGACTGCCTTGGCACCCCGAGGGCCCAGAGGGCGGGAAGAGGCGGGCACGGAGAGGCCGGGTGGGAGGACGCCCCCTGCTGCGGTGGCTCAGGAGAAACTTTGGCCCCACAGAGCAGCCAGAGGACCCCGAAGGAACCCCGAAAGGAACGTCGGCTGCTCGACCTGCGCGAAAGCCTTTCCGGGAACAGTAAGTTCGCGTTTATGATTTGGTTGCCCGAGGTAAGGAAGCCGGAGGGCGCCCCACGCCGTCCACCGCCATCTTGTAAACCGTTAGGAGGGCGCCGCCGCCCTTTGTGTGCAATTAGGAGGGTGCCGCACCCTCTTCCATTTCATGGGCCATGAGGAGGGCACCCTCGCCCTCTGCCCGTAGGTGGATCCTTACCAGGGGTGGGCGGTACAGTGGGGGAAGGGGGAGCGTGGGTGGGTGCTGCACACCCGGGGCTCCTGGGTGGATGGGGCTAGGCCCGGCCCCGTAACTTGAGTTTCCCTTCTGTTCAAAACAGGACACTCGCTCAGTGCTCTGACCTGCCTCCCCTTGTCCAGCTGAACTCTCCAGTGACATGGATCCCACACCTTCTTCACCTGCACCTCAGCCACAAGGAGAGGATACCCCCCTGTCTCACTTGTTGACCTCTCAGGTCCTGAGCAATGTTAAAAATGAAGAAGTAATTGAACTTATCGATTACATACAGATCGAGTTGGACACACTTAATGAGGATGCCAGGGAGAAAAATTTTGAAAATAGAACAGAAATACAACCAAATCCGCCATCCGTTTTTCCAGAAGAGGTCGGAAGTGATGGCTGAAATCCCTGATTTTTGGCTGACCGCTCTTGTCAGCCATCCACGTGTATCTGCACTGATTGGGGAGGAAGAAAAAGAGGCCCTGCGGTATCTGACCAGAGTGGAAGTGGCATATTTTGAAGATATACTATCAGGCTACAAGATAGATTTCTACTTTAAAGAAAATCCTTTCTTTGAAAACGAAGTTCTTTCCAAAGAATTCCGTGTGAAGGAGAGTGGTTATCTGTTTTCCCAGTCCACTGAAATCCGGTGGAAGTCTGGAAAGAATCTGACCGAGAGACGCACAAGTCACACTCCGAAGAAAGCCAGCAGGAAGAGGCGTCCTGAAGAGCCTGAGAGATTCTTTACCTGGTTCGCAGATCATTCTTTCCTAGCACATGAGTTGGGAGACATCATCAGGGACGGTATTTGGCCAAATCCCTTGCAGTATACTTTCTTCATGGGGATGAAGAAGCAAAAGGCGACGACGGCAAGGATAAAAACGAATAAGTTTCTAGAGAGGCTGCGGAAAAGGATGATGAAGGTGAAGACCTGGAAGGAAAGGAATGAGAGGTAAACAGAAAGTCTGGAAGAGATTATTTGTTGTTAAATAGGATAACTACATTGGATTTCCCACATAAGTCAAATACAAGGGTATTACAAGACGAAGGCAGAAGGATCATATTTAGTAGTAGGAGATATAATTTGAGAATAGGATCATATTTAGTAGGAGATATAATAATTTGAGAAAAGTTTGCTAAAGCAAGAAATGCAATTCATTTCTAAAAACCTGGACAAGTAGGGAAAAGATTGTTCTTTCCAGCCTCCAGAAATAGCAAAGTCATACCGAGAATTGGATTTCAGATTTCTTAGGCCCAGAAAGTTAAAAGACTAAACACATGCTCTTTTAAGAACATGTGTTTTTAAATTATGCACCATTGTAGTCACATAGGAAACTAGCATAAGCAGTTACAAACAATTCACATCCTACCATTTACAGTAACAAATTTTATTATACATGTTGAATGATGTTTCCATATTCTGAAATGACACTTAATCTGAAGAAAATTTAGAATTATTTTTCCCCATAAATATTTTATTTACTTCAAATACAGCTCTGATTATCATGATGGTTATGACTATTAGTTATGATTATACTGAAGACCAGATTATACTGAAGATTAGATAATTATGAGTTCTTTCTGTACTTAATTATATTTAGTTATGGTGTGCTTTGTTAGTGACCATGACTACTAGATTATATAACTTTGAACATAATTTTTAATAGTAACTTTTTTTTTACATTAAGGTCTACCTTATCAGAGGAGAGAAAGAAGAAACTCGTGGACTTGAGCCATGAAGTACCATGAGGGGCAAGGGTGTTGTGGAGATTTCGTGGACTTCAGGAATGGAATCCATGAGGGCCATGGAGCTGGAAATGAACTCATGGAGTGCCATGGGAGGAAGGCGTGGTTAATAGTAATGTTTATGTAATAGTAATCTCTAGTTTTTTTTTTGTAATCTCTAGTTTTGATGGTTAATATTATTCTTAATCATTCATTCTAAATAGTGATGAATGTGAATTGTGATCGCTAATTAACCAATATTATTATCTTCAACTAGTCAGTGCTTATGCTACTGGATGTGACTTCCAGCCAGTGATGAATGCCAGACAGAGTGAAGTAACCTTTCATAGGTACTAGCTATGGTGTTCACTATTAGTGGTGTTCACAAGTTTGTATACGAAGTAGTCATAATACATGTTAAGAACTCGTAACTAATCAGTTTTTGGTTAAATTACTGTGTAATTTCAGTTAAAGTTGTTCATGATGATTAACATGATATATCTATCATTTGTGATTATGATTAAATGTGGTTATCAATCCGTGAAACTTAAAAGACCATGGCTATTTATTTGCAATTTCAACTAGACATTGATAATTATATGTTACTAAAGACTAGTTTTGAACACCAATTATTGCTACCTGTTAACTATTCATAGTAACCAGTTATGATTGATAGTTGCATGTTAAGCTTGATTGCTAGCTATCCACAATTGCTTGTTGCTATGAGTATGGTTAGTAGATTTTTTAAAAATTTTTTTTATTATTTATTCAATTGTGCATGTATGCATGTGTGCATGTGTGTGTATGTATGTGTATGTATGTGTGTGTGTAGAACCACGGACGAATTCGGGAACCACCATGGACCGCCTCCACCTCCTCCTTGTTTACTCTGCCCCAGGATTCACAGGCTCCGCCCTACCAGGACCAAAAACTCAGGCCGCCTTCTGCTTCCCCCTGGCGTCTATACGTGGGGTCTAGGATCCAAACTCAGGACCTTCTGCCTGCAAGGTAGAGGCTTAACCCCTGAGCCACCTCTCCAGCCCCCGGTTAGCATATTTTTTAAGTAATAACACATCACAGCTTTGTGCATCTGGGGGCCAAATGTCAAGTCACATCATAGAAACCTTAATCCTTGTAAAGGTTACTCTTAACTACTGCTGTGAGAGAGCACCCAAAGTTAAGCAACTTAAAGGAGAAAGGGAGATTGATTCACCTCATGTTTCCAGAGGGGAGATAAGTTTTTATGGTGGAAATGATATGGCTGGTGGCAGAAGTTGGAGACAGGCTAAGACATATCCATCCGAGAAGCTGAGAACTGCAAGACTGCCATCTGTAAGAGTAGACCTCTTCCAGAAGCAGGGTGGGACTATTCCAACTCAAGTCCCACCCCCTGTGACTGCCTTCCTCCCACAAGACTCCACCTCCTAAAGCTGCCATGATATTCCCAAACACATAAGACTTTGTGGGACACATTTGAAACCATGACTCCTACTATATTATATGCATATCTAAAATTGCTATTGGAAAAAATTATGTGAACATTTAGCTAAATAGGGTTATACATAGAAGGGAAGAAAAGAAACAATAGAAATACCTTGATTTGCAAACCATAGTCTCTTAAACTAAATTTCCTGTAATAAGTATGATACTTCTAATGAACTGCTGTTCAGAGTGGTCTCACAGGCTCCCAAAACATACACTTTTGCCATTCTTGATTATCCTCTAAACCCTGACAGTAAGGTCCTATTGCTGAAGACACCGTACAGAAGGATCACAAGACATGGATAAAACAAGCTGGAACATTTGAAATCTTCCTTCTTGTTGGCCAGCTCTCATAGTACCAGAAGGTACTATGCAGGCAACTGGGAAAGAAATGTAAACATTATCACCAGCTGTGAATTCTGTGAGCTACAATAACAACCACCCTGGCAACAGATGACCATGGTGCAACACAACAGTGACATGAATGTTATAGGGGTAATCAACTCCTTTCTGAAGGGAATTCTGCTTCAGAGGTTAGTTCATACCTAGAACTGTAAACCAAAATAAGAACCTGTGGATGGGAGTTCATATGTCCTATGGGTAAACAAACTACTAGTGCTTTGTTATCTGGACATTATATCAAACTGCTTCTATAGCACATATTATGCCTATAGATTATAGCAGTTTTCAGATCTGGGGCAAGAAGCTTCCTTTTGTAATGAAATGTGCTTAATTCAGAGATCCACAATTGATCGAAGTGTGGAGTACAAATGACTGTGAAGTACTCATTTCTAAAGAAGACATGTACAACACCTCCCACTTCAAGGACTCAAAGAGCATAGATGTGGGTGTGGTAAGAATATAAGATCCAGAAGATGTGGAGGGTCGCTGCCAAATAGATTGCTCTTAGCACAACAGGATTGTTGGGCTTATGAAATTAGTGAAACTATACTTATGCCTATAATACCTGATGAAGTTTGACCTATCAACTTTTCACCATGGAAGAGAGAGGACCTCATGAAGCACCACATCTCCCTAACAGACTATTGAGGGTTAATAGGGGCTTTGGGAAAAGGATCTACTTTTCCCAGTGGTATACCTACTGATATACTGTTCATGTTCCAACAAGTGCTCAAGTACATGCAAATATAGGCAACCCAAGTGAAATTCCATGGGCTACACATAGAAAAAATACATGAAAATGGAGAGTGGAATGGTTGAAAAGAATGTTTTGAATGAGATGAGGAAGGGTGATAGGAACAAAATATGTGATGAATATGAAAAATTGTGTTAATTTGTAAAACTATCAAAGGAGCACACATACACAAAACATGATTTTTAGGAGTGGCATCATCTACCCATGTAAAGTACCCCCCATTCAAACTCCTTTTTGTAAAAAAAAAGTAATTTTAATTAGTTTTCAAAGTAACTGGTTTCCAGGATCTTTTGTCTAAGGTCCTTCATTTCGGTTATTTCACTCATGTGTCTTTTGGTTTTTTTTGGAGTTCTTTTTTATTGGTAGATGAGCTTTTTCAATTGTGTTTTTTCTTCCATGAAGTGAATGAGATTTAACTCTTAGTTTTTAAGTATTTTATTTATTTATTTGAGAAAGGAGATAGAGAGAGACTAGTGCCTACCATGGTGCATGGATGAAGGTCAGAAGCTATATCTCTCCTTCCATCACATGGGCTTCCAGGATCGAAGTCAGGATATGTTGTAGTTCGCCTGCATGGTTGCTGATAAATGACCATCAAAAGGCTTAAGAGAACAAGAGTTTATTGTTTCTTACAATTGTCTGGTTACAGTTCTCAGTCCAGCTTGACAGGAGGGCTCATGCCAACACCAGGGCCGAGGGAACTAACCCCATCATGTCTACGTAATGGCTGAGAGAGGGACGGTCCTTATTTGCCAGACCAGCATGTCTGGCCAAGTGTACAAAAGAATGCCAAATCTCTCAACCAGCTGTCTGTATTTTATTCCAGGGCCTAATCTCCCCCACCATAGGCTGGACCTTCCTCATCAGCTAGACAATCTCCTGCAGGTTTGCTCTGTGCTTAACTCAATCACTAATTCTCTACAAATGTGCCTAGAGCTCAAACCCTCAACTGTGAAGTTGACACTTGTGCCTAACTATGACAGGATGCTACATTTGTTAGCAGGTACTTTACATAGTGAACTATCTTCCCAGGCCTCGCTTAGTGTTTTTTACTCTCTGTTTTGACTTATTTCTTTCCTTCTAGTTTTGGGTTTTTCTCCTTTCTAATGTTCTTTGAAGCATACCTATAGGCAAGTTTTCCATCATAGAACTGTTTATTTTGGATTTTTTATTATTTTATTCAACTGTGCACGTGTGCATATATATGTGCGCTCACGCACGTGCGTGCGTGCATGTGTGTGTGTGTGTATGTGTAGAAACACGGATGAATTCGGGAACCACCATGAACGCCTCCACCTCCTTCTGCTCCGGGATTCACAGGCTCCACCCTACCAGGACCAGAAGCACAGGCCGCCCCCGCTTCCACCCAGCGTCTATACGTGGGATCTGGGATCCGAACTCAGGACCTTCCGCCTGCAAGGCAGAAGCTTAACACCTGAGCCACCTCTCCAGCCCAGAACTGTTTATTTTGGAAACTACTAAGTTTTTAAAATATTTAGATTTTAGGTTACTGTACAAAAAATTGGTTTTGTTTTATAAGGTTCATATAGATGCCATTGTACTTTGTTAAAATTTGTGCTTGCTCCCTTATGATAACCCTGAGCATCCTGTCCCCATATCTGGCCAGTTCCCTTCTTCCTTTCAGTTAGTCTCCTTTTTTGTTTTTATGTGAGATATATTCTATCACTTGATTGTCAATGAGCTTTAAATAAAATTCTTGGTATCAAAGTTGAATCGTGTGCTAATGTGGCAAGGCAGAAATGAATTACATGGTTATTTCCTCAATAAATCATATTATCCAGTTCATTTACCCCAAGTAGAATTTCTTTTTCTTTCTTTTTTGAACTTGGTTAAAATAACATGTTTAAACAAGTACATGCAAACATGAGTCAGGTTTTCTGTCTGTAGGATCTGAGCAGTTTTTTCTTTTAATGTATTTAGTTTATAAACACTCTGTATCGTATGTCATATTATTTCATTAAACATTTTACAGATTAAAAAAGGAGATTTAGACAAAAAATAGAAATCCTAATATGTTTTAAGTTCACAACATTGGTAAGTGTTTGAGGGAATCTAGGCAGGAACAATGTTAAAATCACAGAAATATCGTTTCCCTCCCACCACCACCAGGAATCCTGAGAATGAAAACATTCGGAGGTGTGAGCTGCTCTCCACTTATTACCCTCTGTCTACTCTCCATAGACGCATAATTCTCTATATGATTTTTTGTGAGCATGAATGAAGATGGTGCTTTTGTGGAAAAGGCAAGTCTAACCCAACATCCACCTAGTACCACTAGAGGGCACTGTGAACCTCAGACTATGTCCTGGGGCAGTGGTGTTCCAGAGGCTTTTTTTTTTTTTTATATTAATACATTTTTTATTATTATTTCAGCTCATACAAACTTAATAGGTACACCAGTTCCCTCCCTCCCTCCTCCTCCCCCCGTACCCCCTGCTCCTCCTCCCCACCCCCTCCCTTCCCATCCCCCAGTGCCTCCCGCCCCCCCAATTCCAGAGAGTCCTTTCTTGTGCATGCCTGATTTTCCTCTGGGCCCTCCTCTCCGATGACGTACAACGACCCAGTGGCCTTTCCCTGAACCCTTTCCCGTGTTCCCCTTAGGTATAGGAACACTGCTGTGGCTGCCAATCCCTTGCCTCCAAAGATCTTGGTGCCTTTAGCAGATGCTAGACTTTGTGGGGTCAATAGTGTGTTGGACAATGCACAGGGCATGTAAAGTCCAATTATGATTGCTTCAGCCCTAACTTGTATGGAGTAACTTACATATCATTGCTCCTCCCATCCTTTTGCTCTTACACTCTTACCGCCCCCTCTTCCACAAATTTCCCTGAGCTTCAGGATGGGGAGAGATTAAGCTGGCCTAGTTCTAGGTGGTTGATATAGTCTCTGAAGTTGTGGATTGTGGTTTGTTGGTTTTCTTTTGCAGTTTTGCTGCTCCTGCAATGCCCTTCACTCCATCCTGGTGGGCATTGTATGTTACCCCCTGGCCAGAGACAAAAAGCTGTTACACTAGAGTCTTGGGATAAAAGCACATTCAAAGGTAGATGTAATAAAAGTGGGAAACCACAGTGAGGGAGGGGTCTATCACCAATTTGCACAACGGTTACTTTTTATCTGCCACACTATATACCTTCCTCTTCTGGTTAAATCATACCCCATCAGTAGTAAATGATCAGGAACAAAAGTCTGTGAATTTAATCAGATGTCTCATTACTTATTTGAGTCCTTGATGGAGGCCTATTTCCTCTGCTGTAACATGGTCCCTTCTCTCCTTCTTTCTGGTGTGGCCCTCCTACCCCATCCCTCCTGTTCATAATCCTTGCAATTACTGTCTCTAAGTGGGCTGGGTGGGTTTGGTATTAGGTGCCACCTATTAGGGAGTACATACGGCACTTAATTTTCTAGGTCTGGGATACTTCACTTAATATAACTGTTTCTAATGACATCCATTTCCCGGAAAATTCCAGTAATTCATCATTTTTGATGGCTGAGTAGTACTCCATTGTATAGATGTACCACAGTTTCCTTATCCACTCGTAAACTGATGGACATTTGGGTTGATTCCATGACTTTGCTATTGTAAACAGTGCTGCTATGAACATGGTCATGCTTGTGCTATTGAGGTAAACCTCTGCTGCATGGGGGGTTATTCCCAAAAGTGGGATAGCAGGGTCATATGGCATTTCAATCTTTAATTTCTTTAAGAATCTCCAGACGGCTCGCCAGAGTGGCTGTATGAGCCTGCATTCCCACCAGTAATGTAGGAGAGTTCCCCTCTCTCCACATCCTCTCCAGCATTTGTTGTTGTTTGTATTGTGAATTTTTGCCATCCTGACCGGGGTGAGATGATATCTCAGGGAAGTTTTGATTTGCATTTCCCTGATGGCTAAGGAAGTAGAGCATTTTTTAAGATATTTGTTAGACATTTTAATTTCATCCCTGGTAAAGTTTCTTTTAAGTTCCAGGGCCCATTTTTTAATTGGGCCCTTGGTTTCCTTGATGTTTAGTTTTCTAAGTTCTTTGTGAACTCTGGACGCAGAGTTCTATCAGATGTGTGGTTAGTGAAGATTTTCTCCCATTCTGTGGGTTTCCTTTGAGCTCGTGTTATAATCTCTTTATCTGAACAGAAGCTCTTTAATTTCACAAGATCCCAACTGTTGAGAGTTGGTAGCAGTGACTGTGCCATTGGATGTCTGTTTAGGAACTGTTGGCCTAGCCCAATCAGCTCGAGGGAGTTCCCTATCTTTTCAACTACGGTTTTTATAGTCTCTGGCCTGATATCAAGGTCCTTGATCCATTTGGAATTAAGTCTTGTACATGGTGACAAGTACGGGTCCAGCTTTAATCTTCTGCATGTGGAGATCCAGTTTTGCCAGCACCATTTGTTGAAGATGCTGTTGTTTTTCCATTGGATTCTTTGGGCCCCTTTGTCAAAGACCAAATGGCTGTAATTTTGTGGGCTTATATCTGGGTCTTCAATCCTTATCCACTGATCTGTGTGTCTATTTTGGAGCCAGTACCAGGCTGTCTTTATAACTATGGATTTGTAGTATAGACTAAGGTTTGGTATGGTAATACCTCCAGCAGTGTTTTTTTTCTTAGGATTGTCTTTGCTATCCTGGGTCTTTTCTGCCTCCATATGAATTTTGAGATTGTTTGGTCAACTTCTTTGAAGAATTGCTTTGGGAGTTTGATTGGTATAGCATTGAATCTGTATATTGCCTTTGGTAGGATGGTCATTTTTACGATGTTGATTCTGCCAATCCAGGAACAAGGGAGTGCTTTCCACCTTCTGGTGTCTTCTGGTATTTCTTTCTTTAGGGTTTTAAAGTTTTCGTTGTAAAGGTCTTTTACCTCCTTGGTTAGGTTTATACCAAAGTATTTCATTTTGTTAGGGGCTATAGTAGATGGGATTGCTTCTCTCAAGACTTTTTCACTTCTTTCATTTTGGGCATATAGGAAGGCCTCTGATTTTTGCACATTTATTTTGTATCCTGCCACCCTGGTGAATTTCACAATTAGTTCCAGAAGCTTCCTGGTGGAGTTTTTGGGATCACTCAGGTATATGATCATGTCATCTGCAAATAGGGATAGCTTGACTTCTTCTTGCCGATTTGAATCCCTCTTATGTCCCTTTCTTGCCTTGTGGCTTCAGCTAAGACTTCAAGTACAACATTGAATAGAAATGGTGGGAGTGGACAGCCTTGTCTAGTTCCTGATCGAAGTGGGAATGCTTCCAATTGTTCCCCATTGAGTATAATCCTTGCTGTGGGCTTGTTGTATGAAGCTTTTATTATATTGATAAAGGTTCCTTCCATTCCTACTGTCTCCAGCGTTTTGATCATAAAAGGCTGTTGGATCTTGTCAAAACCTTTTTCTGCATCTATCGAGAGTATCATGTGGTCTTGGACTTTGGATTGGTTTACATGATGAATTACATTTATTTACTTGCGTATGTTGAACCAACCTCGTGCGCCTGGGATGAAGCCTACTTGGTCCCCGTGAATGATCTTTTTGATATGTTTTTGAATCCGATTTGCTAAGACTTTGTTGAGAATATTTGCGTCTGTGTTCATCAGAGAGATTGGCCTATAGTTTTCTTTTTTAAGTGAATCTTTATTAGGTTTTGGGATTAAAACGATATTTGCTTCATAGAAGGAATTTGGTAGTGTTCCTTCCTTTGCTATTTGATGGAACAGTTTAAGGAGTATTGGTGTTATTAACTCCTTAAATGTCTGGTAGAACTCTGTACTGAATCCATGTGGTCCAGGACATTTTTTGGTGGGAAGATTTGAGATTACTTCTTCAATTTCCTTATATGTTATAGGACTATTTAAATAATTCACAACTTCCTGATTCAATTTAGGTAAGTTGTGTTTACTTAGAAATTCATCCATCTCTTTTGTGTTGTCAAACTTCACAGAGTATAAGTTTTTGAAATATGATGTAATAATTCTTTGGATTTCTTGGGTATCAGTAGTGATAACTTCATGTTCATTTCTGATTTTGTTAATTTGGTGTTTTCTCTCTCCTGCTTTTGGTTAATTTAGCTAGGGGTGTATCAATCTTATTGATTTTTTCAAAGAACCAGCTTTTTGACTGGTTGATTTTTTCTATCATTTTCTTAATTTCAATTTCAGATATTTCTCCCCTTATTTTGCTAATCTCCTCTCTTCTACTACTTTTGGGATCAGATTGCTCTAGTTTTTCTAAAGCTTTAAGCTGCATTGTTAAGTTGTTTATTTCTGATGTTTCCATTTTTTTGACTTAGGCATTAAGAACTATGAACTTACATCTTAGAACAGCTTTCATTGTGTCCCAGAGATTTTGGTAAGTTGTATTTTCATTATTATTCACTTTCAGGTAATCTTGAATTTCCTTTTTAATTTCTTCCTGAATCCAGTTCTCATTCAGCATCATATTGTTAAGTTTCCAGGAGTTAGTGTATTTTCTCTTGTTTGTTGTGCTGTGGATGTTCAGCTTTAGACCATGGTGGTCTGACAGAGCACAGGTTAGAATTTCAAGTTTTTGTACAAGTGTAGATTCGTTTTGTGGCCCAGTATATGATCTATTTTGGAGAAAGTTCCGTGTGCTGCTGAGAAAAATGTGTATTCTTTGGTGCGTGGGTGAAAAGTTCGATAGAGATCTGTAAGGTCCATTTCTTTAAGGGTTTGATTAATGTCCAAAGTGTCTCTATTAAGCTTTTTTGACCTGTTGATCTATCCCATGTTGAGAGGGCAGTGTTGAAGTCCCCAAGAATTATCGTTTGGGGGTTGATTTCTTGCTTTAGACGCTGTAGGGTTTTCTTAATGAATGTGGAGCGGCCCGTATTGGGTGCATATATGTTCAGTATTGTGAAGTCTTCCTGGTGAATTGTACCTGTGACTAAAATGTAGTATCCATCCGTGTCTCTTATAATTTTCTTTGGTTTGAAGTCCACTTTGTCTGATGTCATAATGGCTACCCCTGCCTGTTTTCTGCTTCCATTAGCTTGTAGAATTGTTGACCAGCCTTTTATTTTTAGGGCGTGCCTATCTTTTGTGGTGAGATGGGTTTCCTGCAGGCAGCAGATTGATGGATTGTGATTTTTAATCCAAGTTTGTAATCTGTGTCTCTTGATCGGTGAGTTAATTCCATTAACATCTAGTGTTATAATGGAGAAACTATTTTTGATTCCAGACATTTATTATATTTAGTAGTTTTTATAAGTATATTGCTTCGCTTTTAATGGTGTTATACTTGCCTTCTGCTCTCCTGGATATGCCTGTTTTTTTCTTCATACTTAAGTATCATTTATAGCATTTTTTGAAGGCCTGGTTTGGTGGACATGTATCCCTTCAAGTTGTCTTTGTGCTGGAAGATTTTTCTTTGTCCCTCGATCATGACTGATAGTTTTGCAGGGTAAATCAGCCTAGGTTGACATTTTTGCTCATTCAATACTTGAAGTATGTCTCTCCAAGCTCTTCTTGCTTTTAGTGTTTCCATTGGGAAGTCATTTGTTATTTTAATAGGTTTACCTTTAAAAGTGACTTGTTTTTTCTCCCTTGAAGCTCTCAGCACCAGTTCTTTATCTTGAATGTGGAGTGTTTTGACTATTATTTGCCGTGGTGAGCTTCTGTTTTGGTCATATCTGTTTGGGGTGCGGAATGCCTCTTATATATGGATGGGCCTCTCTTTTTTTAGATGAGGAAAGTTTTCCTTGATGATCATTTGAAAAATTTCCTCAGGGGTGGTATTTTGAGATTCTTGCTCTGGTATTCCATGAATACACATGTTGGGCTTCTTTAGGGTGTCCCATATCTCCTGGATATTTCTCTCAAGCATCTTTTTGGCTTTAACAATCTCTTCCATTGAGCTGGTTAATACTCCCACTTTATCTTCCAGATCTGAAATTCTGTTTTCTGCTTTGTTAGTTCTGCTGATAAGACTCTCTGTGGAGTTCTGGGTTGAAGATAACTTGTCTTTTAGCTCAGTTTTAAACTCTGCTTGTATCTGCTTTAACTGCTCTATGCCAGTTTTTGATTCTTGCACTGTTTTTCTCAACTCCTCCATGTGTCTGTTGTGTCCTCCTCAAAGCGATTGATTCGATTATTTAATTCCTCCCTGATTTCCTCTTTCATAGTATTGAACATGGCAATGATTATATTTTGAAGGTCGTTATCCTGGGTCAGGCTTTCTTGGCCATTTTCCATGGGTTTGTTCTGGTTTGAGTCTATCATTATGGGATTAATTCCTTCAGTGGGAGATTTGTTTACTTGAGTGTTGTTTCTCATGGATTTGTACTTAGACTTTGGCATTGTCGTTTTAACTCTTAAGATCTTTTAATTTCTGTGCGTTTTTCACTAAACTGAATTATTTGGCCTGGGTCTCTGGGGGCAGGCAGGGATTGAGCTTACCTGATTCGTGGCCAGGTGAGGCCCACCTGGACCGCGTGCGCGCGTCCCGGGGGGGCGGACTGGAGGGGGATCTGAGCAGTTTTGAAGATGAGTATTTATTTCTAATATCCATTTCAATACTATTAAAATAATATCATTATTACTAATCCATAGTTTAAATTCAAATGTGGATATCTGTACATAACTCAAATTAATAGTTGAAGTCCATTACATTACATTTATTATTTTTTAAAATTTTAATTCTTTTAGTGTTTCCTAAATGAATATACTGAATTTATACTTTGACACCTTAATTCCATCCTCATCTCTGCTTGTTTTCTCATTACAGCTCTTTTTCCATGCCAGTTTCCCTCCTATTTTCATGTCTTTTTTGCATGTATGCCCCACAGAGTTTCATCTGGTTTGTCTTTGATGGCATGTGCCTGAGTACTTGCTGGAGCATGAATTCTATATAAGCGGATGTACCATTGAGGAAAGCATCTTCTGTCCCTGCCCTGATCAGCATTAATCAGGATCAGTCTTTCAAGGAGTTGTGGGGTCTCTTGAGATTTTCCCTCTTCCATGAATAAATGATAGGATAAATCCTGTGCAGGCCTTGAGGAAATAGGTAGGTACGTAGGTAGGTAGTTAGATAGATAGATAGATGAGAGATAGATAGATAGATAGATAGATAGATAGATAGATAGATACGATAAATTAATAGATACAACATCACTGTCATGTCCAGAAGATAATGTCCGGCTTTACCCCTACTGTCCTTCAATCTCTTATAATCTTACATCTTCCAGGATGTTCCCTGATCCTTGGGGTGGGGTGGGGTAGATGTATCTTTAATGTCCTGTTTAATGCTGGGAAGTTTGCATTCACTTTATTTCTGCACTTTGGCCAGCTGTGATTTTCTGTAATAAACACCTTCTATCATAGGAGGAAACTTCTAGGATGAGTGCTCATTATATGGGTATAATGACAAATAATTAAAAGGCAATTTGAGGATTTGGGAGATGGCTAAATGGTTAATGTCTTTGTCTCCCAGGCAAAAAGACCTGAGTTTGTATCCCCAAATTCTACATAAAAATGCTTGGCAGAAATAGTGAAGGCAGCACTCCTGGCACTGGAAGGTGGAATCTGGAAAACTCTAAAGCAAATCAATAAGGTGGTAGGGCAATCCAAGGTGATTCCTGATATCACCTTTGGATTGCTACAGGCACACATTCTCAAATGTCCTGTGATATATATTACTATATACACACACATACAGGCACTCACACACACACAAATGAAAAAGACAGTTTGATATAGGGTCTTTATAAGTAAACCTTATTATTTTTACTCTCCTTATAGCCTATATTCTTCCTTTTTTTAAGATTCTTGCTCTAGTTCAACATTCATGGAATGTGGTCCCTACTGAAAAGTGGGCCTTAAATCCAATGAGAAAGCTATTGCTTGCTCCCTTGGTATTCATGCCACTTAATACATTCTTGATGTTATTCTTACCAGGGTAATTTGTGTTTTGCAACTATCATGAATTGATGATACTCTTGATTGCTTTTCTTCACCAGGAGCTTATATAGTTCTTTCTAGCACTATGAAAGTTGTCCAGCAAGGAGACAACTTCTAGACCAATTTCATTTTGCATTTTTGTCCACGTCCTAAGAGCCATGTGTGCTGCACTTTAGTAATAGGGTCTTACTGTCAGTTTCTAGAGGTCAACCAAGAGCAATTGCAAAAACTTATACTATGGAGGGAAGGGGCTTTGAAACCTCTCTGACCAACAACTTATCAGGAAGTACCACATATATGTTAATGGAAAATAATTTAATTGCCCATGGGTTCATTAATGTTGTGGTTGAATTTTGGTGTTACCTTGACAGTTGCAGACTGTTTGGGGTACAGTTGTGGAAGGTTAATGGTTAGAATGGCCCCTGAACAAGTCTACGGGTACTTGATTGATTGCTATGGAAAACCCAGCCCAGAGTGGGTGGTACTTTCCAGTGGTGGACCAGATAATAGGAGGAGCAAGGAGGAGGGACTTGCTCTTCCCTTATCATGTATCGACTTGCTGTGGAGTCCACTATATGCACATCGTTTGCTTTTTGAGCGCCCTGGCCTTTTTTGTTGCTGCTGCTGCTTCCGTCGTTGGCTGACTCCAAGCTTGTCTTTTACACTGCATTGTTGCTGTTCCCGCTGCCTTTGGAGCCTGGCCTCTAGGCCTTGTTGCTGTTCGCTGTTCATTGCTGACATCAGAGCCCAGCTGTTCTTTACTGACTAAGAGCCCAGCATCTTCGACCCTCCAGAGGAGCAAGGGCTTAAGACCTTCTTGGGATCTTTTGGCTTTGTGCAACATTCTGGTCAAGAGCAAGGTGGCTGCAGGCGGCTTCTTTGAAGGACACTATTTTTAATGTGAGTTATTTTAATAAACTTATTTATGTATATTGCATTGTATAGATTCTGTTTCTTTAGAGAACCCTGACTAATACAATTATAAAACATTTTTTGTTTTATCATATTTCCTTTCCCTGTGTTCCCCTGTATAGGGATGTCTGTTCTTGTTCTTTTAAAGCAAAAATGTTTTTTGATATAATAATATAAGAGGTTTCTATCTGGTTGTATCTATAATCTTAGTGCTGATATTCCCAGATCTGAAGAGTTTTTATGTGAAACCTGAATATCATAGTCATAATGTCGGTACTAACAATCTGATAGCAAAAATTGACAATTTATGCCCCATTTGTAAAACTACTTAAAAACATGAATTTTTTAGTCTGTTTCTGGGTTTGATACATAATCATGCCAAGAACAATTACTAGTAGAGTAAAACATCAGTGTTTGCATACACACATACTGACTTTTCATAGAGATCTAAATACATGAACCTAAGTTTTACGGCTCACATAACCTTCCTTCCTTCCTTCCTTCCTTCCTTCCTTCCTTCCTTCCTTCCTCCTTCCTTCCTCCATCCATCCTTCCTTCCATCCTTTCTTCCATCCTTCCTTCCTCCCTCCCTCCCTCCCTCCCTCCCTCTTTCCCTCTTTCCCTCCCTCCCTCGTCTTTCTTTCTTTCTTTCTTTCTTTTTTTTTCTCTTTTTCTTTCTTTTCTTTCTTTCTTTCTTTCTTTCTTTCTTTCTTTCTTTCTTTCTCTCTTTCTTTCTTTTCTTTCTCTCTCTCTTTCTTTTTTTCTCTCCCTCCCTCTTCCTTCCTTCCCTCCTTCCCTCCTTCCCTCCTTCCCTCCTTCCCTCCTTCCCTCCTTCCCTCCTTCCCTCCTTCCCTCCTTCCCTTCCTTCCTTCCTTCCTTCCTTCCTTCCTTCCTTCCTTCCTTCCTTCCTTCCTTCCTTCCTTCCTTCCTTCCTTCTTTCCTTCTTCTTCATGGTCTTACTGTGTAGCCAAATTTGGCCTTTAACTTGCTATGTAGACCAACATGGCCCATGACATTCCTCTTGCCTCAGCCAATCAAGTAGCTGGGACAACAGGAAAGGACCACCATGTTTGGACATTTACTTCCCTTTCAACGTTTTTCTGTATATGACCAATGGATGCTTCAACCTTATTTTACCATTTCACTTTTCTCACAATACTAAAATCAATATATCCAATCAGTTTGTTAATGCTTTCATATTGACATGCTAGAGTGCTTGAATTATTTATGCTTAATTCTATATGTTTCTAATATACTAAGCTGTCATGTGGAAGATGCTTGAAAATTACTATAAAAAGAATATTTTCTGTGCAAGAAAATATGGCAACAATGATGCTGTCTATATACATTCTGTTCTAGTTACTTTTCCGTTGCTTTGGTAAAACCCTTTAACTCAAGCAATTTAAGGGAGAAAGGAATCACTGTTTGGGTTAGGATTCCAGAGACGCTAGAGTCCTTTATTACAATCTATAATGCATGGTGATAGAGGCAGGAAGCTGATTCATAATAAAGTAGCCACCAAAGGGCAGAGAGGCAAGGAAGAGGAATTGGAGCCAGGTTACCAAACCTCAAGACATTGCACCCTGCCCCTGCAAGTTTGTATCTCCTAAAGTTTTCATAACCTTCCAAACAGTGCCACTAGCTAGTGACCAGGTATTCAAACACATGGACCTGTGGGTAGAAATTCACATTCAAATTATGACAGCCTTCCTAGGTTTCTTTTTAAATTTAATTTTGTTTATTGTTATTGTGTGTATATGGGTATGAAGTATGCATGGATATGTGTGCCATGGTGCATTTGTGGAGGTCAAAGGACAATTTTTTGGAATTGCTTCTTTACATACATTTGGGGGATTGAACTAAGGTCATAAAGTTTACATGGCAAGAACCTTTACCTGCTATCTCATTGCACTGGCTCCTAGTATTATATTCTATTGTAACAATTAGCTTAAACACATTTCTGTGCTTATACTACTACATGCAAATTAAAGATAAGAATTATAAGCACATTAAGGAGTGAGTAAATTTGTATATTTTAATCAAGATAAAAAATGACCAATCAATGGTAAGATGTTCAGAAAGCAAATATACTCAGGAGAAACATCTTTGGTCCAGGGGCTACAGCCTACTAGTCTACTTCTTCAGGATCATAAAACTGATACTCAGTCCATATGTGTTAGTACATACTTGTAGTTCCAGAAATTTGGAGGTGAAGGCAGGAGAGTCAGAAATTTAAGGGCCACCTTTGACAATGTCCAAAAATGTAATAAATAAAAACAGCAAAAATCTGATATTCAACAGTGGAAAATCAATGAATTGCATGAGGTATTCACCATTTTAGTTCTCTTGGTGCTGTGAAAATTACCCAACAGAAGCAAAGTAGGGGAAAAAAAAGGTTTTATTACTGGTTACAGTCAGTGGCAGGAGCTTAAGACATCGCATTCACTACCATGAGAAAAAGTAATGACTGAATGCATTCTTGCTTGCTTGTTTGTTCTTATCCACTTTAATACGCTCTACCAGTTCCCTAGGGAATTGTGACACCCACAATGGGCAGTTCTTCCCACTTCAATTAAATCAGACAAGAACTCTCCTATAGGCATGCTATAGGTCTGCTGCAACTAGAAAGTTCCTCATAACTGTGCCCAGAGGATCACTTTATAGTTGTCAGGTTGACATTTGAGACTGATAATCACACCACATAATTATAAAATGAACTGTTACTTTATTTAGTTCAAGCTTTGACTAATGAAAGCAACCTAAGACCATTAGTGTAGGATAGGTTCTGCTTTAATATTTAGTATATTGGCTGTACTTTGAACATGATAGTTTCATCTTTTTGTGGATTTGTTGCTATATAATATGACTGGAACCTAAAGAAATCTGTGTTTATGAAGTTCAGTGTTCAGTTTTTGCATAGTAAGTGAGGTAGACAAAACAAATACTAATTCAAAATAAATTTCAAAACAAATACTAATTCTGTCAGAAATTCTGTGGAAAATTCTATGTAGGATGTGTAGGCATCAACTCTTTAAATTCTATGTGATAAAAGCTATAGTCTTGTTGGTCTGGAAAAAGAGAGTACTCAAACCAACACAACATAACTTTTTGTTATGAAGAGCTTAGAAAAATATAATTAAAATAAATGTCATAAAATATAAACATTACAAATAAAATGTATATGAGGATTACTTTTAAATAGGTAAATGATAACTTGATGTGACATGAAAAATATCTGTCAAAATGTCAACTTAATACAATTCATGATTACCTTTCACATATATTTTTGTATATGAACAAGATAATATTTGTTTATTCATGCAATATTTCCATTTTCATGTACATTTCCTTGTGGGGTACATGCAAGTATATTTTTATGTTCATATTTGTGAGTACATGTGTATGTGTGCATATGCACATCTGTATGTGGGTACATTTGTTGGAAACCTGAGGGTGATACTTTGAATCATATTCAATCACTCTTCTACCTTATGCTTTTAATACAATGTCTAATCAAATCCCAGAGATCACCAATAGGTCTAATCTCACTAGCTGGCTTGCTCTGGGGATTCATAGTCTCTGTCTTCTGGGACTGAAATTACAGCAGATCACAATGTCCAGCTGGCATTTTTACTTTTACATTTTACATATTTTTACATTTTTACTGGATCCGGGGATATGAACTCCAGTTATTTTGCTTGTATGACAAGTATTTTAACTGATAAGCCATCTCCTCATCCCAACTTATAAAGTATTGAAAGTCAAAACACTCAAAATATTTTAATTAATCTTTATGAAGGAAAATACATATCAAATAGTTAAAACTGCAATATTCATCTAGAAATTTCATTTGTTCTGAAAAGAAAACACAAATATAAGGAAAATATAAATCCAGAAGAAAAATCTCAAAGGTTACTTATTTTTTAGTTATTATTATTATTAATATTAGTGTTCCTGTATGATAAATGTGAACACATGTATACCATAGCATGAGGGAAAGAGATCAGAGAAGAACTTTGTGGAGTCAATTCTCTCCTTATACCTTTAGGTGAGTTTCAGGAAATCAAACTCAAGTTCTGAGACTTGCTCAGCAAGCACCTTTATCCACTGAGACATCTTGATAACCTTTAACCATAATAATTCCAAGACTATATAAAGATTAAGTCTGTGGTCATGTTATACAGTCATTTGAATTCATTCTTGGTTTCAAAATGGTTTAAAATGAAATAAATTTTATTTGCAATTTTGATGTTAAAAATACCTATTTAATCATAAGTTACTGCATAAAAACCTTAGTAAATTATTTCACTCAACATTTATTTATAAGAGTGATATCAGAAATTCATAGATCAGAAGAATGGCATTTGGGGGATGAAAATATAGCTTACTCTGAAATATGCTTGCCTAGTTTTCTGTAAGTCCTAAATTCAATCCCAGCACTGTATGACACTGTTAGTGATGATGGTACAGGCCTTTAATTCCAGCATTGGGAAAATATAAGCAGGAGGATCAAAAGTTCAATGTCATTTTTGCAGTTATTCTGAATTGTTGCCTATACATTCACAACCAGACAACTTAAGGGAACAAGAAGTTTTATTCTGGCTTATTCTTGGTTATAGTTCCTTGTTTGGCAGGAAAGCTCATACAAACACCAGGAGCTGAGGGAACTGACCACACCATAGCACAGAACCACTGAGAGAGGGAAAATCCTCACTTGCCAGACCAGCATGTCTGACCATGTCTGCACAAAAATGCCAACTTACCTAATCAGTTCCCTCCATATTATTTACCTAACTAGGGACTAGACCCACTCACAATGGGCTGGGACTCACCATCAATCTCCTACAGGCTTTCCGGAAACGTAACTACCAATTCTTGTAAATATACCCTGAACTCTGAACTTCCAACTGTCAAGTTGACATACCTGTATCTAACTATGATGGTCATTCTCAGCTACACCGAGTTTAAAGCCAATTTGAGTTACATGAAACCATGTAATAATATATATAAATGAATTCTTCCTAACACTAAAACATTTCTTTTAGTCTGTATAATTTCTAGAGCTATTTAAATAAATTACATTATACACTTAATACTTTTTATGTTTGTAAGAATTCTGCTATACAAGAATTTTTATGGCACTTTAGAAGTATGTCACAGTTGATTATTTTCTAATATTTTTACTATTACAAGATTTTGATCTGTTTTTATATCACATGTGGTCAAATTTAAGACTTTTTCATGTTTTCTAATCAGTCTTTCTTAGTATAATGTGTTCTTTTATACCCCATGTTGAACTCGGATGACTAGAGATGTGCCCACATGTTGTACAACGATACGAGTTTTTTCAGTGTTGTCTCTTCAGGGATATTTCTACAGGTAGACTTCAGAAGGAGTTCAAAGCTTGTGAAGGCTACAGGGCTCTCCATTAGTGAAAACTATAAATGTCCATCCTGACTACAGGGGCTGTTGATTTCTTCTTACTTACCTTTTCTCCAAAGAGAGAAATCTTTCCTGGTCCAGAGATGATGTGAATTGATATGATAAGATGGTTGAAGCAAGATGTTTTTCTCCCTTTTACACAGTTATTCTTATCCTTTCTAGGACATCTGTCATCTCTTTAATATTCTCCAGTACTATCCTTTCAGAATTTTTATTAAAATGCAGCTACTTATGTTTTTTTAAGTTTTTTTTATTATTTATTCAATTGTGCATGTGTGCATGTGTGTGTGCATGTGTGTGTGCATGTGTGTGTGTGTGTGTGTGTGTGTGTGTGTGTGTGTGTGTGTAGAACCACTAGCGAATTCAGGAACCGCCATGAACCGCCTCCACCTCCTTGTTTACTCTGCCCGGGGATTCACAGGCTCTGCTCTACCAGGACCAGAAACGCAGGCCATCCCTGCTTCCGCCCGGCTTCTATACGTGGGGTCTAGGATCCGAACTCAGGACCTTCCACCTGCAAGGCAGAGGCTTAACCCCTGAGCCACCTCTCCAGCCCCTATTTATTTATTTTAAAAAATTTGTGCATAAAAAGAGTACTCAGAGTTTCTTGTTCAATAATTTTTTTATCAAGAAAAACAAATGAATAAGACTGTTAAATGAGGAGGGCCATGAGGAGAAAAGAGCTGATTTTTTTTCAAACTTTATTCATCTTGTATGTGTGTGTGTGTGTGTGTGTGTGTGTGTGTGTGTGTGTGTGTGTGTATGTATGTGTATTAGAGGGCATCTTGTGTGCCTGTGGAGGCTCAAGAGTGACTTTGGGAGTCATTCTGAATTGCTTCTACAGTTCTATTTGCTTCTCTCTGGGATTTCCCATGCTCTACCTTCTAGAGTTGGTACAGGCCACTGCCATTTTGGTCTGTGCTTTTACATGGCATCTGGGATCTGAATTCAGGTCCTTCTACTTGTAAGTCAAGAGTCTTAATCTCTGAGCCATCTTTCTAGTCCCAAATTAGACAACTTGAAAGTAAAGAAATTTAGAAGTCAACATATATAGATACATGGACTGATAATTTGGTAGATTTGATGTTGGGACCATGGCATTTTTATCTCATTTCAGTGTTTTCAAATTATCAGATAAGTAAGACAGGAGACAAAAGTGTTAAGATATCAAAGAAAGATAAGAAAATGACACTCATCTTGAACAGTGGCTAATAAGAGAATGATAAAATAAATGAAACAGGATTTTGATTTTTTAGAGAACACTCATCGCACAATGAGTTAATGAATGAGGGAATTGGAAAGATGCCAAGGCTGCTTCAAAGAACAAAAGAAGCTGATGCATGTGCATGTTTTAAGTGAAATAAGGCAAGTTACATGGGAAACTGGACAGTATCAGTGTCTTACAAGTGTGCACTTCTGCTTTTTAAAGCTCTTTTTATTCTTTTAGAGTGAAACAGATTTTTCAAGTTTTTTATGACATTAATATCAAAGTTATAGCAATAAGTATGTTTCTGCATTATTCTTTAACTATTCTACTCAGATCATGAAAATATAAGTTAGCAAAAGAACAGATTTTAATTCAGTTTAAGAATTCATCTCTCTCTATATATAAATACATGTAAAATTCATAATTTTTCATGAACTGTAATTATGATTTAAAAATCATGATTCTCAGAGCTGGAGAGATGTCTCAGTGGTAAAAGCCCTTGTTTCACAAGCAAAAGAATCTGAGTTTAAATCCCACATAAAATTGCTGGGCAGAAGTGGCAGTGGCCTGCACTTCTGTCCCTGAAAGGCAGAGCCTGGGAAACTCCAGAGCAAAGCAATAAGGAGGTAGAGCAATCCAGAATGATTCCTGAAGTCACCTTTGGGCCTCCACAGGTAAACACACTCAAAAGCCTTCAGATACATATACACACATAAATAAAATAAAATAAAATAAAATAAAATAAAATAAAATAAAATAAAATAAAATAAAATAAATTAATAAAAATCATGAGTCTACAAATCTGAGAATAATTGGAAAATTAGGACCCTATTAGAATTTTTTAATGAAGGAAGAAAATGTCTGCTAAATAAATATTAAGGTGCATTGGTAGTAATAATAGAAAAAGTATATTTTGCTTAAACTAAATGCTTAATATATTAGTCATATCACTACTTAATCAAAAGTTCTAATTTATTTATAAATAAAATAAGTAAAACCAATAAAATTTGAATGATAGCATAATTATGAATTATGATGAACTTTAGGTGAAATGTAATTGGATACACAACTGACCACTTCCACAAGAATCCATTTGAATATATCTTGCTTGTTTGTTATACTGTTTAAACATTCCAATTTTTCTGAACAATTTTTAAACAGTAGAGAGTCTGTGAGCTGATGTAGTCTCAGAGAGGGGGTCAACAGATGCTGGTGAATTCATTGACAAACTGAGTAGAAAATAATGCAAAATGCTTAAATATTTATTATTTTTAAAGCCTATGAATGTACACAGCACCAGCCTTATTTTAGCATAATCCTTCAAGCTGAATATGGGTAATCTGAAGGAATTCCATGTCAACTCTCTCACATGGACTATATCTATTCTAGTTTAAGTTTCTTTAAAAAGAAAGAATAATTTAAAGATATTTGCACAATAATTTGAAGAAATAGCATTAGGTATGATTTTTACATTTCACAATTTTCCTTCTAAATAAGAGAGTAATATTGTAGTCTTTTAATGTATATAATGTATGTCGAAATTTCATATACATTTTTCTCTTTTAATGTGTAGATCCTTAGTTTCTTTATTTTTCATTTTGATAGTTTCATACATATATGCAATGCACTGTGAGTATTTTCACCTGTGTTCCTATATGTTGTTTACTTGATTGTAAACACAAATACAAATGCTGACACTTTTCAGTATCAAGTTTTAAAAAGATATTTAAAATGTTTTCATTTATAACATTTTGAAAAGTTCTTGAATATGTGTGTTTCTACAGTGCTCAAAAGGTTCATATTTAAAGAAATACCTCAGTGATTAATAGTTATTGAAGAGTTTTGTAATTATAAACAGTCTGGTTAGCTTTACATAGGAAATGGAAAAGATAGGAAGCTAGGCATGACAGTGAACAGAACTATAACAAAAGAAAGCATCACTGTAATTTAGTTAATGAACAAACAGAGTTAACAGTTTTGAGCCTTCCTCTGGGTTAAAAAGATAATAAACAGTGACAGCAGAAACTTGTACTGAATTTTGATAAGATTTTATGGAAAGGAAAAAAATGTTTCAATAGGAAGCTATGCACTATCTGGATTCCTGATGACCCCTCTCTGGGCCATCTGATCTGGAAATTATTTCACAATCCTGAAGTTTGGAAATAGCTGATTATAATGAAAAATAATTATTGTTTATAAACTTGAAATTGTCTTTTGTCTAGTAGAAATCCAGTGGACTTCCCTTTTTTAGTCTCTGCCCTCCCCTGGAGAAAAACTTTGCATCTAATTATACATCAACTATAATATCCTGGTTTATATTTATTTTGGTTCTAGAGTCAAACCTTTTCCCTTATAATTAAATAAAGTATGCAATATGTATGATTTTTAAAAAATATCAATAGGAGAGTCACGCTTTTACTTCTTTTTCAGATTAATTTTTAGTGTTTTTCCACTGACATTCCAAATAGACTTAAGCAACAATACCAGATAAATGCCAAAGCCAAAGAAATATACTTCATGGAAATTTAACTTTACAAAAATATTTTCTTGGTGTACTGGTTACTCTTTGTGTTGCTATGAGAAAACACCAAAAGTTGAGCAACTTAAGCAAGAAATGGAGATTTATTTAGCTTACGGTTGCAGAGGGGGAAATACAGTATTTCAAAGTGGAAGTGGCATGGTTACCCAAAAGAAGCTAGAGGCAGGCTAAGTCACATATCTATCTAGGTGGCTGAGTAAAACTCCAACTATAAGAGCAGACCACTCCTGCAGGTAGGATGGGACTAATCTACCTCAAAGTCCATCCCCTGTTAGTGCCTTCCTCTAGCAAAGTTCCACTTTTTAAAGGTGCCATGACTTTCCCAAACACATGAGTCTGTGGGGATCATATTCAAACCATGATATTCCACTGCTGACCCCCAAAGGCCTCATTGTCATCTTATTATGCAAACTACACTCAGTCTAACCTTAAAAGTCTCAACACAGATTACATCAGTAGTCCTTAAGCAGTTTTAGAGAAGCCTTGTTGGGACATTCTCTGAAAGTCTTCTAAGGTCATCCTTCTGTGCTGGTATTACTCTATTTTAATTCTTCAAAGAGATAAGATCATCAACTTCCCCCAACCCTCTGTTCATGAAAGGATATGGAAATGAGTTCTCCATTGTGGATAAGTCCCACCATGGGGTTGGGCACAAGGTCAACTAGGTTGGGCCCCAATATAAACAGACGAATGAGAGGTAAAGGACCAAATGCTCCCAATTAGGTTTGTAGGAACTGGAGCTAACTAATGAGGAAAAGCCATTTTTCCTGCGGCTCTCTAGGTCCTAGCCTGGCAGCCTTCTTTAGCTCCCTTTCCCCTCATGGTACTCTACGTTTAGAGTCTGTGAATTCTTATTTGACTCTTCTGTCATCTCTCATGGATTCCATGCTTGGAGTTCATGAGTTCTCCAGGGCTCTCTTGCCTTTCATAGATTCACATCTGTGAGTTCCATTCTTTCTCTCCTCTAATAAACTGCTTTAATCCTCTACCTGTGTTCTGGTTTCAATCTTCAACTCCTGAACACAAGAACCTGAGCACATATAGACCCCAAAGCGACCATGCATCAGTCCCAACACAGTCCAAAATTCCAAAGTCCAAAACCTCTTGTAAAATCAAAAGACAAGTTACATATTTCCAACAAACAATGGCACAGAATAAACATTCCCACTGGAAAATGGAGGAATGGGGGCATATACAGGAAAGATCAGTCCATAACAAGACTGCAAACTGGCAGGACAAATTCCAAATCCTGTAGCTCCAAGTCCAACAGATGAACCTATCATTGAAATCATCTCAGTTCCAAAGAGCTTTGGTTCTACCCCTTCAGAAAAGCTACCTGTATAACATCATTCTCTTGGGATGGGTCCTTCCAGAGCATATAGCTCTTGTTGGCAGATGTTCTACAATGATTTTGGCATCTTTGACATTTTCAGTTCTTAATAACAAGCCAGGCTATAACTCCACAGCACAAACTACCCTTGTTGTCTGCCACATATTATCTGGCTCTTGCCATTTTCTGAAATCTTGGAGGAGGGATCCATGCAATCCCCTCTCTTACATCTTTGATTCCTCTAAAGTCAGAATCATGTGGATGACTTTGCCAAGTCCTGTTCTCTGAGCTTCCTATAGGTAAAATTTCTCTTGGGCCTTTGCTTTAGAGGAGAAAAGGAATTTTCCTTTGGAACAGTGCCCTTTAGCTCTTCCCTTCCAAAATGATTTGAATTCTTATGGGTGGGATCATACCCTGAGGAATTTTCAGTGGGCAACCTCTCCTTTGATCCAAATGAAAAACAGGTTTGATTTACTAATGGCACTAATCTGTTTAACAATAGTCAAGATTTTGCTCTCCACCTCTTCCTGATTCAGCTCTTTAAATTTGTCACTGCATTTTTCCTCATTAGACCTCACAGTTTTTGTTTCTTTCTGCCTAATTCCTTGTTCTTTTTCATAACTCTGAACAAGAGTGCTAAAAAGCAGCCATGCCACATTGTCAAGACTATATTGACTTGAAATTTCCTTCACCAAGCACTGGAGTTTCACTTCAAGCAAGCTTTTAGGATGAGGGCAAAACTTGATTAAACTTTCTGCCCAAACATGGCTCCATTTGCCACTCATCAATTTTGCAGCACAGTTTCTGATTCCTCTCTGGACCATCACAAGCTGAGCTTCCACTGTCTGCATCTCTACCAACATCAATCTCTTCAAAGTTCTCACTAGAATGGCCTTATAGGTACCATCTCTAAGATGCAAAGACTTTCCCAACATAAAGTCCCAAAATTCTCCATACCACACTAGCCACATCACAATTGCCGTATTATTGGGTACCAAGTTCTCTCAGCTTTACAAACAAAAACTTCACAAATTTCTCTCAACTTCAAAGCAATTCAGGTTGTGGTACTAGATGATCTTAATCTTACAACAGTACTCCACTACTTGGTACCAATTTCTGTACTGGTTACTCATTGTGTTGCTGTGAGGGAACACCCAAAGTCAAGCAACTTAAGGAAGAAATGGAGATTTGTTTAGCTTATGTTCTAAAGGGAAGATACATTCTTTCAAGATCAAAGTGGCATGGCTGTCTGGAAGACTGGAGGTAGGCTACGTCACATCCATCCAGGAGGCTGAGAGCTACTAGACTACCAACTGTAAGAGCAGACCTCTCCTGGAAGTAGGATGGAACTAATCCACCTCAAGATCCACCCTATATTACTGCCTTCCTCCAGCAAGGCTTTACTTTCTAATGGTGCCATGACCTTCCTAAACACATGAATCTGTGTGGGACACATTTCAAACCATGACACTTGGCTATTTGTGATAATGTAAACTAGCAATATTGTTGACTCTATAATTTTCCTTTGTACTTATGTTTTCTTTGGTTTGTTTTGGGCTTACTTATAGATAAGCTATTTACCAGCACTTTCAGTGATTATTGTGAATTTGATTTGATCGGGTGGTATGATATTACAAATATGGCTTTATAGTCTGATCAATGATCTTTATGAATGACCTGATAGCTTGGAAAAAAACCAGGAATTCAAGGTGGTAACATTTTTTTGTTAATTCATTGTTTGCTTGCATTCTACCTTTACAAGCATATTGAGTATTCATCCCAGCATCCCTCCCTCCCCATTTTCTTCCATCCCCTCCATTCCCTTCACTATTCCCTCCAACTCCTTCCCACTTTTCCACATGTGTGCTTCTATGGACCACAGGGTTTACTCTGGCCTGTCCGCTCCTATGGAGGCTTGGCCCTCTATGATATATCAGGTTACCTCTCTTCAGGCCACCCCACTGCTATTTGCATTTATATTCACTTATCCAGCTTTAGATTCAAAGGTTTCCACTGTGAGTTCCCATAGTATAACAGCTGCCTACAAAGCAGTTTGATGTACTGTCTTCTTACCTACAGGTTTATTGGCTGTCTTCTCTATTGGACCTTTTTTTTAGGTTCTTGTTCTAGTTTATGGTAACAGATATATACCATTCTGACAAGTAGGTCTTGGATCAATTCAGAAAGCTTGTTGGTTTTCTCCTTGATACTCATGCCATAATTACACTGGTGGTCACCCATTTGTATGTTGATTTATAATGCAACTTACAGATTTCATGCCATTGATGGGGCTTGTGTTTTTTTTCCCTCACCAGCTTCTGCAGTATTCCTTGGTACTATGTAAGCTATCTGATGACTCCTTGTATTTTTGTATTTATTCTTTATAAATGACTGAAATTTTATTTTGTTTTTTAATAGTGAAAAGCAGAGATTTATTGAATGTGACTGACTTCATCGGTAAGAGGAACAAATAAAGGAGTACAGTGATCTAACCCATCCACCCTCAGGGTAGTGAACTGAAGTTTAGGTTTAAATGCAGAAGTATGTGTCACCTTGGCAACCTTGTCAAAGTGTGGTCCTACTTTTAATTGATCCAATATTGCTATTCCAGGTTTCCAGGTAGCATAGCAAATTGTCAGAACAATATGTCAGAAATATCTTCAAGGGAGGCAAGTTACTCCTCTATTACAATCAGGGTTTTAGTCTTTCCATTCTGGCAGCATAAGATTCTTGGGGAAAATTTTAATTCTTTGAGGTTCATTGTGTCATTAGTCTGATGGACAATGGGATGGCACAAGTGTCTCTTTAGGTCTTCTTCTGACTCAGTGATTATACCACTATGAGCTGTCAAATGTATTTCTTCCCACGTGTCCCATTAGTCGTAAATGATTCTGATAGAGAAAAGAAAATATCTTGGTCAAAATCCATTCTAGATTTTGTAAGAGTCTGACCTCCAGGCCAACTCAACCTTAGATTCCAAAAAACAAAATCTTAGGATTTTCTTTTCTTTTCTTTCTTTTCCCCAATCAGATGTCTTGACCACAGCAGCCTAACTATAACCACAAAAGTCAACTCCACCCAATGTAGCTGTCAAAATTTCCTAGACCAGTCATAATGGCTATTCCACTTAAAAGAAACTTTTCCCAGGGTAAAATTAAAGTCTAACAAGACTAGAGAGATGGCTTAGGGGTTAAGACTCTGCCTCACAAGCAGTTCCTGAGTTTGCATCCCAGGTACCATGAGAAAACGCCTGGTAGAAACAGGGCCTGCACTTCCAGTTCTGGTAGGCAGAGTCTGAGAAATCCCAGGGCAAAGCAAAAAGGAGATAGAAGCCATATAAGATAATATCTGAAGTCATTCTTGGACCTCCATAGGGACACACAGTGCCCTCTGATGCACACACACACACACACACACACACACACACACACACACACACACACAAATGAATGAATAAATAAAGTTTAAAATGCCTAAGAAATATGTTAAAAAATGTTCCACCTCCCTAGACATTAGGGAAATATAAATCAAAACCACCCTGAGATATCATTTCATCCCAGTCAGAATGGCTAAAATAAAAAACACATACAACATCAAATTCTGGAGAAGATGTGGGAAGAAGGGAACTTCTTCATATATTGCTGGTGGGAATACAAACGTCTACAACTGCTCTGGGGATCATTATGGCAGTTCTTAAAACTGGTAAAAATTGAAATGTCATATGATCCAGCTATATCTCTCCTGGGAATATCCCCAATGAGTACTTCATCCTACTATAGAGACAAGTGTACATCCATGTTCACTACAGCTCTTTTCACAATAGAAAAGTCATGGAATCAGGGGCTGGAGAGGTGGCTCAGGGGTTAAGCCTCTGCCTTGCAGGCAGAAGGTCCTGAGTTCGGATCCTAGACCCCACGTATAGATGCCAGGCGGAAGCAGGGGCGACCTGTGTTTCTGGTCCTGGTAGGGCAGAGCCTGTGAATCGCGGGGCAGAGTAAACAAGGAGGAGGTGGAGGCAGTCCATGGTGGTTCCTGAATTTGTCCGTGGTTCTACACACACACACACACACACACATACATACACACACACGCACACATGCATACACGCACAATAGAATAAATAATAAACAATAAAAAAATAAAACCACAAAAATATTTAGAAAAAAAAAGAAAAGTCATGGAATCACTTTAAAAAGTTAAAGATTGAAATGCCATATGACCCTGCTATTCCACTTTTGGGAATAATCCCCCATACAGCAAAAATTCACCTTGATAGTACAAGCGTGACCATGTTCATAGCAGCACTGTTTACAATAGCAAAGTCATGGAATCAACCCAAATGTCCAACAGTTGATGAGTGGATAAGGAAAATGTGGTACATTTATACAATGGAATACTACTCAGCCATCAAAAATGATGAATTAATGAAATTTGCCAGGAAATGGATGGAAGTAGAAAAAATTATATTGAGTGAAGTATCCCAGACACAGAAAATTAAGTGCCGTATGTACTCCCTAATAGGTGGATCTAGTACCAAACCCACTTAGTGACCCACTCAAAGATAAATCACTGTAATACCTACTGTAAATGCAAAGATTATAAACAGGAGGGAAAGGGAAGGAGGACATGACCAGAAACAAGGAGAGAGGGGGTCATGCTACAGGAGAGAATACAGGCCACTATCAAGTACTGCAAGTAAGTATTGAGCCATCTGGTTAAGCTCACAGACTTTCCTTCCTGTCACTTGCAACTGATGGGGTTTGGTCTCAACAGAGAGGGAGGATGTAGAGTCTGGTAGATAGAAGATAATCATCCTGCAAATAGGAGACCCCTCCTCACCACGGTCTTCTACTCATTCCCTCTACCTTTGAAACTACTCTTATAATAAGACTCTCTTTTAACAGCCTTTTCGCTCTGGCTAGAAGGTGATATCCATACCCATCAAGATGGAGCCAAGGGCAGTGCAGGAACAGCAAAACTGGAAGAAGAAGAAAAAAAGAATAACCATAATTCAGAACATCAGAGACCCTACATTAATCACCAGGAACCAGGCCAGCCTAATCTCTCCCCATCCCAAAGCTCAGGGAAATTTGAAAAAGAGAGGGCGGTAAGATTGTAAGAGCCTAAAGATGGGGAGGAGCAATGATATACAAGATACTCCACACACATTAGGGCTGAAGTAATCATAATAGGTCTTTGCATGACCTGCACAATGACTAACATGTCATTGACCCCCCCCCCCAAAGTCTAGCATGGATCACAGGCTCTAAGATCCCTTAGAGGCAAGGGATTAACAGCCATAATAGTGTTCCTATAATAACGGGGAACACAAAAAAAAAGCCCTAGGCAATGCTACTGAGTCCTTATACCTCATCAGAGAGGAGGACTCAGAGGGAAGTTTGACATGCACACTAAAGGATGCTCCAGGAATGTAGGGGGGGACTGGGAAAAAGGGAGAATGTGGAACCTATCGAGTTTGTATGAGTGGAAAAAATAAATTAAAAAAATTAGAAGGAAAAAAGTCATGGAATCAGCCTAAATGCTTAACAGTAGATGAATGGATAACGAAAATGTAGTACATATACACAAGGGAATGTTATTTAGCTATCAAGAAAAATGAATTAATGAAATTTGCTGGTAAATGAATGTAGCTGAAAGAAATTATACTGAGTGAAGTGTCCCAGACACAGAAAAACAGACATCCCGTATTCTCACTTGTGAGTGGAACCTAGTACTAAGATGTCAAAATGATATACTCAAGGTTAAATTTCTATAATAGCCATTATAACCACAAACGAACATAACCTGGGGAGTAAAAGAAAGAAGACCCCAAGAGAATGGAGACAGAGGAACATAAATATGAAAAGTGCTCAGAGCTCAATCAAGTTGTACCCTATTACGATGGAAGACTAGTGAGGCAGAAAACCACATCAGGCTGGAGTACAGAATATCAGAGAGCCTGGAATCCCCAGTCCTAATCAGTCCATTAAAATCTTATACCAAACCCAAGCTCACAGAACCTGGAAGAGGAAGGGATGGTAAGATTGTAAGAGCCTAAATGTGGAATGAGTTACTCCTTAACATATTCCAGCCAAAACAGGGTTGCTGTACCCAGAAGGTCACTGCAGTGACAACTTCTACCATCAGATCTACACAATGGCTGACTTATCAACATTACCCCAAAGACTAACTAGGATCTTAGAAGAAACAGCTGCTCTAGAGGTTCTCAGTGACAGGTTCTGGACCAGGGAAGAGGAACCTCACCACTCGAGACTTTACCCACTGAAGAGTCACATAAAGTTCAACAGAAATTTGACACCCTTACCAACACAGGCACTCCAAAGGGAGTCCTATGATACTCACAAGCAAAAGGACAGGAAGGAGTGGGGATAGAGCAGTAGGGATGAAAGAGGGGAGGGTGGGAGAATGATGAATGGATGGGGAGTATAGGAGGGGAGGTAAGTGGGAAGGAGAAGATAAGGGAAAACATAAAATCAGTTTGTTTGTAAATAAATCAATTAATATAAAAAAGAAACTAGTTGTTCATGCCTGCATGCCTCCTCCCTCTAAACTCTTACCCTGTAACAGTCCCATTTATCCCTTACCTTGTGGCTGCTCTATACTCCTGTAAAACAACCCAACAATTTTGCATCAATAAACTGCTTGTGCTTAGAGAATGGTCTTATTGATGGCCTTGGTCATTTACAAGGGGTTTGAAAAATGGCTCAGTTGTTAAGCTTTTGCCTCACAAGCTAAAATACCTGAGTTCAGATCCAAGATCCCATGGAATATGCCTGGTAGAAATGGCGGTGGTCTGTACTTCCAGCTCTGGAGGACAGAGTCTGGGAAATCCCAAAACAAAGCAATGAGGAAGTAGAACAATATGGAATGATTCCCAAAGTTACCCTTGGTCCTTAACAGGCACACACAATACCTTCATCTTCACATACCTAGAAATGCACACCTACTCACAAAAATTTAAGACACATTATTGTATATGTTTATAGTGAAGAACATAGACTAGAGTACAATAATAAGCAAGGTTGAAGCTTCAAACCCTCTAGGTTAGGTCTGAAGTCTGTTAGAGACCATCAAGAATTACAATAATTCTCCCACTGCACCACATGCAAGGGAACTAATCTGATATCCCCTAAAACCAGCAGCCATGGAATGCACTGTTTGGTTAAGCCATGCTGGGTGAGATGGGCTAAGTTCTATGCAATATATCTAAATAACTAAGAAGGGTAGAGGAAGGCAAGGCAGCTACAGCGTCTGGCAGAACTGAGTAACTGAAAAGGTTTAATACCACAGGTCTGAAGCTGCAAATCTAAAAAGGTTCTGAAGGGACCAAACGATATGCCTACTAACTTAAAAGTGGTTTTTCTTTTGCCTTAACTATATTTTTGAGTTTTTGCTGAGTGGAAAAATACCATGTCCAGCCTGTGACATCTGTCCCTGAGTCTGCTGAGCCAGATAAGGGATAAAGGAGCAAAAGTCAATTACTCTCCTGACAACAACTACTTGAAACCAGACCCTGCAGATAATTTCTACAGGAAAGTAACTGACATAACCCAGGATAAGAACAGGCTCCATCTGCGTCATTCAACTGTCCAATCCCAGGGAACTCTAAACTTAGATGGTGAGGATATTATTTTTCTATTAAATGCTGGGGTCACTAATTCTGCCTTATCTAAATTTTGAAACCCTCATCTTAGCCTCTGTTATCTCAATTATTAGTCGCTCTTCAGTTTTCCTACACTCTGGGAGATCAGGTCTTTAGCCAATCCTTTCTAATCTTGCCCTTCTCCCCAAATAACTTGTTAAAAAATATATCCAAGCTGGAATCCAGAATACATTTGTACCCCAAAGTCACCTCAAATTCATTTCCTTGGCCTGCTGCTGTGGCCCATCAGAACCCACCATTCTCTCTATCCTCCAGAATATTCCCTTTAATAACCACTCAAGTTTCCTCCTTAACCTGGAACAGAGAATCTTATATTCTTTCAAGTTTTATAAGATTGAAAGACTCCTATTTCCCATGCAAGCCTCAATATCCCCTCAAGCCCAAGTCTCTCACAGGACTCATTTCCAAATTTCTAAGGGTTAACATACTTAATAATATTTACCATATCATAGTCCCATTCTTCTTGTTAAGAAGCCAGACAGATATTACCATCTAGTGTAAGATCTTAGGATCACCAATGAAATCCCCGTTCTTGACTGAAATTTCAGAATTGAAGTTATAAATCTTTTCTGTATAAGGAACTCAGAAAAAACACAATGAAAGTCCAACAGTAACTTTTCTTTGCCTTTATTTTTCAGTGCTTAAATCTGAAAATTTAAAATCTTAATATTTTTAGTATATTTATTTATTTTTTTCCAATCATACAAGCTTAATAGGTACCCTGGTCCCCTCCCTTCCTCCAATCATCCCCAAATCTTAATATTTAACAAACTTATATTGATTTTTATTGATTTATTTTCTGTTATAATTTGTTTCAGATTTTCATACATTAGTTCAATGAATTTCTGTCGTTTTCGCTTTTTGTTCTCTAATCCCCCCACCTCCCACCATTTCCCACTATAAACCTTTTTCTCTACTTGTCTCAAAGTTACTTTAATGTCTTTTTGGATGTGTTGCCAACTGAGTTTTGTCTGGGTTGCCTTTGATGGTATATGCCCAAGTACTTGTTAAAGCATGAATCATGTAACAGTTAGTATACTATTGAGAAAAGCCTGTCCTTCCACCAGCATTAACCCTTAATAATATCTCAGGGAGTTATGGAGCCTCTTGAGATCTTTATCTTTCCATGGTGAAATGCTTATAGGCCAAATCTTGTGCAGGTCTTGTGGAGGTACACACAGCTGTAGCTAAGACTTAAAGGGTCACAGGGTCTTCTGCCATTGTATCACAAAGACCTGAGTCAGATTACATGTGGTAAAGTTGGAACAGCTGTTAGGAGGCCATGAGAGGCAAGTGGGAAGATGTGAAGATAATGTCTAGGTTATGATGAATATCCTCCAAGGTATTAGAGATGCCAGAGACATGGGATGTTTGCCAAGGAGGTCTATGCAGAAAGTAGTGTCAGATTAAGGGACGGATGTGTGTTGTGGACAGCAAAGCTAGAGATGCAGAACCTTTGAAACTGAGGTAACTTCATCAAGCATGCCAGAATCTGGACATGAACATGCAGGACTTGGTATTTTCCCTGATGAATTTTAGTCATGCTTAGGTCTGACCTTTGTTAGCTGTGCCCCCATTTCTCCCTTTTGGTATGAGAATGTTTCCTCTGTTCCACTGTGTGTTAGACGTTTGTAATATGCTTTTAAATCTGTAACAATTAAGAGATTACATTGAGTCTCAGAAGATACTTTGGACCTTTGAAAGTCATTGAATTTGTTAAGGACTATGGGAACTTTTGAAATTAGATAGAACACACTATGTGACAGCAATGAGCCTATAGAGTCCAAGGGGATGATGCCCAGGTTTAAGTGTAGTATACTCCGCGTGGGCTCATGTGTTCAAGCACCTTTTTCCCAGCTGGTGGTGCTATTTGGCAAGGTTGTTCAACCTTTAGAAGGTAGAGGCTTGCTTGAAGTCACTGTGGAAAAGTCTTGAGGTGTTGAAGCTCAGCTCCACTTCCTGCTCTCTGCTCTACTTCCTCTGAGTGAATGCAGTTCAGAATAGCCAGCTGCCTCCTCTCGCTTTATTACCATGTCTTCTTCATGATAGAATAGATTCTATTTCTCTGGAACTGTGAGCCAAAATAAAGACTTACTTTCTTAAGTTGTTTAAAAAAAAAGAAAGAATTGTTTTTGTTGGGGTATTTGTGTGTGTGTGTGTGTGTGTGTGTGTGTGTGTGTGTGTGTGTATGTGCGTGCTTGCATGACAGTGTGTGTGTGTGTGTGTGCGTGTGTTTGTGAGAGGGCCCTGTGTGTGATTGTGGAGGCTCAAGGGTGACTTCAGGAGTCATCCTGGATTGCTTCTACCTCCTTTTTGCTTTGCTCAGTGGATTTCCTAGGCTTTGCCTTCTAGAGTAGAAAGTACAGGCTGCAGCCCTTTCTGCCTGGCATTTTTGTTTTTACATGGGATAGGGAATCTGAATTCAGGTCCTTCTGCTTGTGAGGTAGAGTCTTAACCCCTGAGTCATATCTTCTGACCCCTTATTGGATTATTCTGTCACAGCAACTGAAACAAAACTAAAACAAAACCCAATCCTGTTCATTTAGAATCAAAATAAATATTAGAATGTTGCATTTTTTAGAATGTTGAATTTTATATAAATATTTCATTATGTTTAAGAGATTAAAATATTTTAATATGACACTCTAAGTATATTATAAAAAAATTGATAACAACTAAAGTCACCAAATAACTAGTATGAAACTAACAACTCTCTCACAAAGAATTATGACATGACTTTAGTATTTTGCATTTAAATTGTGGTCCAAATAAGGCCGATACATTGGGACTTTTAAAATATTTCTCATCTCTTAATTGGTTGATTTTTGATACATTTTTTCTTCTTATAATATGTTTATTGAAGAACATAATTTCCTCATATCTGTATTTGACAATTGCACCTCAGGGGTGTCATCTAACATGTTTCTTTGCCCTCTTCATTTGTAGTGATAGGTAGTAAGATCCAGAAACTTAATCAGATTCAGGGTTGTTTTTTCCTGGGATGAGCAGATGTATTTCATAGGTGGCACTAAATTATTCAATCAGAACATATGTTATCTTTCTTACTGTCATTTTTTGCAGGTTAGGAGCCATTGATGTTAAATATCTCTAGCCACCAAATAATTAAGATAAAAATTGTTATTATGGTTGCAGTATTTCTTCTGTAAAGAAAACCTTCATCTCATCTACTGTTTGACTGTTTCGAGATACAATTTATTAAAGACAGGAAATAGGACAAAATCTTGATCCTTTCCCTTTGCAAATTTTCAAGATTGTTTTATACTGGCAGCTTCCATTTTTTTTGTACTACATGAGTAAATTTATTTAAATAATTAAAATTGTTTGAAGTTCTAACAGAATTCAGCTAATGTGTGTTGAGTATTATTCACTTGTATTGAAACAGTGATGTTATTTTGCTTTTGCTGCTTGACATGATATAATTATATTTTATATATATATTTTTTATATTTCTTTTTTTTCTTTTTATTTACACTCATACAAACTTAACAGGTACACCGGTCCCTTCCCTCCCTCCAATGCCCACCCCCCTGTGCATCCCTTCCTCCCCCTTCCCTCCCCATCCTCCAGTGTCTCCCCCTCCCATTCCCGGAGCATCCTTTAATGAGCATGCCAAACTCTCCTCTGGGTCCTCCTCTCTGATGAGGTACAAGGACCCAGTGGCATTTCCCAGAACCGTTTCCTGTGTTCCCTTTAAGCATAGGAACACTAATGTGGCTGTCAATCCCTTGCCACCAAGGATTCTAGTGCCTTTAGCAAACGCTAGACTTTGTGGGGTCAATAGTGTGTTGGACATTGTGCAGGGTATGCAAAGTCCAAATATGACTGCTTCGGCCCTAACTTGTGTGGAGTATCTTGCATATCATAACTCCTCCCATCCTTGTGCTCTTACAATCTTACCGCCCCCTCTTCCGCAAATTTCCCTGAGCTTCAGGATGGGGAGAGATTAGGCTGGCCTAGTTCCAGGTGATTGATGTAGAGTCTCTGATGTTCTGGATTATGGTTTGTTGATTTTTTCAGTTTTGCTGCTCCTGCAATGCCCTTCACTCCATCCTGATGGGTATTGGATATCACCCCCTGGCTAGAGATAAAAACCTGTTAAATTAGAGTCTTGTTATAAGAGTATATTCAAAGATAGATGAAATAAAAGTGGGAAACCGCGGTGAGAGAAGGGTCAATCACCCATCTGAGAAATGGTTACTTATTATTTGCCAGACTATACGCCCTCCACTTCTGATAAGATCATACCCCATCAGTTGTAAATGATAAGGAAGGAAAGTCTATGTACTTAACCAGATGTCTCATTACTTACTTGCAGTCCTTGATGGTGGCCTATTTGCTCTGATGTAACATGGTACCCTTTCTCCTTGTTACTGGTGTGTCCCTCCTTCCCCATCCCTCCTGTTCATAATCTTTGCAACTGCTGTAGGTATTACAGATATTTATCTTTGAGTGTCTCTAGTTGGGCTGGGAAGGTTTGGTACTAGGAGCCACCCATTAGGGAGTACAGATGGTGCTTAATTTTCTGGGTCTGGGATACTTCATTTAATATAATTGTTTCTAATGACATCCATTTCCCAGCAAATTCCAGTAATTCATCATTTTTGATGGCTGAGTAGTACTCCATTGTATAGATGTACCACAGTTTCCTTATCCACTCGTCAACTGTTGGACATTTGGGCTGATTCCATGACTTTGCTATTGTAAACAGTGCTGCTATGAACATGGTCCTGCTTGTGCTATCGAGGTGAACCTCTGCTGTATGGGGGGTTATTCCCAAAAGTGGAATAGCAGGGTCATATGGCATTTCAATCTTTAAAATTTTTTATTATTATTTATTCATCTGTGCGCATCTGCGTGTGTATGTGCCCGCACGTGTGTGTGTGTGTCTATGTGTGTGTGTGTCTGTGTATGTGTAGAACCACGGACAAACGCGAACCACCATGGACACCTCCACCTCCTTCTGCCCGGGGATTCACAGGCTCCGCCCTACCAGGACCAGAAGCGCAGGCCGCCCCCGCTTCTGCCCGGAGTCTATACGTGGGATCTGGGATCCGAACTTAGGACCTTCCGCCTGCAAGGCGGAGGCTTAACTCCTGAGCCACCTCTCCAGCCCCTCAATCTTTAATTTCTTTAAGAATCTCCGTATAGACGCCAGCTGAAGCAGGGGCGGCCTGCACTTCCGGTTCTGGTAGGGCGGAGCCTGTGAATCCCAGGGCAGAGTAAACAAGGAGGAGGTGGAGGAGTCCATGATGGTTCCCGAATACGTCCGTGGTTCTACGCACACGCAGACACACACGCGCGCACACATACATACGCGCGCACACATACATATGCGTGCGCACACATACGCGCGCAAACATACATATGCGCACACATACATACGCGCGCACACATACATACGCACGCGCACATACATACGCGTACACATACACACGCTTAATTGAATAAATAAAAAAATTTAAAAAATTTACAATTGAATAAAAAAAATTAATAATAAAAAAAAAGAATCTCCAGATGGCTCGCCAGAGTGGCTGCATGAGCCTGCATTCCCACCAGCAATGTAGGAGAGTTCCCCTCTCTCCACATCCTCTCCAGCATTTGTTGTTTGTATTGTGGATTTTTGCCATCCTGACCAGGGTGAGAAGATATCTCAGGGAAGTTTTGATTTGCATTTCCCTGAAGGCTAAGGAAGTGAAGTATTTTTTTTTTACATTTTTTATTATTATGTCAGCTCATACAAACTTAATAGGTACACCAGTTCCCTCCCGCCCTCCTCCTCCCCCCAACCCCCTGCTCCCCCTCCCCTCACCCCTCCCTCCCCATCCCCTAGTGTCTCCCGCCCCAATTCCCAGAGAGTCCTTTCTTGTACATGCCTGATTCTCCTCTGAGCCCTCCTCTCCGATGACGTACAAGGACCCAGTGGCCATTCCTTGAACCCTTTCCCATGTTCCCCTTAAGTATAGGAACACTGCTGTGGCTGCCAATCCCTTGCCTCCAAGGATCTTGGTGCCTTTAGCAGATGCTAGACTTTGTGAGGTCAATAGTGTGTTGGACATTGCGCAGGGCATGCAAAGTCCAATTATGATTGCTTCGGCCCTATCTTGTGTGGAGTATCTTGCAAATCATTGCTCCTCCCATCCTTTTGCTCTTACACTCTTACCGCCTCCTCTTCCGCAAATGTCCCTGAGCTTCAGGATGGGGAGAGATTAGGCTGGCCTAGTTCTAGGTGGTTGATATAGAGTCTCTGAAGTTCTGGATTGTGGTTTGTTAATTTTCTTTTGCAGTTTTTTGGCTCCTGCAATGCCCTTCACTCCATCCTGATGGACATTGTATGTCACCCCCTTGCCAGAGACAAAAAGCTGTTAATCTAGAGTCCTGTTATAAGAGCACATTCAAAGGTAGATGTATTAAAAGTAGGAAACCACAGTGAAGGACGGGTCTATCACCCATTTGCAAATCGCTACTTTTTATCTGCCAGATTATATGCCCTCCTCTTCTAGTGAGATCATACCCCCTCAGTAGTAAATGATCAGGAATGAAAGTCTGTGAACTTAATCAGATGTCTCATTACTTATTTGAGTCCTTGATGGAGGTCTGTTTTCTCTGCTGTAACATGGTCCCCTCTCTCCTTGTTTCTGGTGTGGCCCGCCTACCCATCCCTCCTGCTCATAATCCTTGCAATTACTGTAGGTATTACAGAGATTTTTCTTTGAGTGTCCCTAGGTGGGCTGGGTGGGTTTGGTACTAGGAGCCACCTATTAGGGAGAACATACCGTGCTTAATTTTCTGGGTCTGGGATACTTCACTTAATATAAATGTTTCTAATGACATCCATTTCCTGGCAAATTCCAGTAATTCATCATTTTTGATGGCTGAGTAGTACTCCATTGTATAGATGTACCACAGTTTCCTTATCCACTCGTAAACTGATGGACATTTGGGTTGATTCCATGACTTTGCTATTGTAAACAGTGCTGCTATGAACATGGTCGTGCTTGTGCTATCGAGGTAAACCTCTGCTGTATGGGGGGTTATTCCCAAAAGTGGAATAGCAGGGTCATATGCCATTTCAATCTTTAATTTCTTTAAGAATCTCCAGACGGCTCGCCAGAGTGGTTGTATGAGCCTGCATTCCCACCATCAATGTAGGAGAGTTCCCCTCTCAGGAAATGGAGTATTTTTTAAGATATTTGTTAGACATTTTAATTTCATCCCTGGTAAAGTTTCTTTTAAGTTCCAGGGCCCATTTTTTAATTGGGGCATTGGCTTCCTTGGTGTTTAGTTTTATAAGTTTTTTGTGCACTCAGGATAATAGAGCTTTATCAGATATGTGGTTAGTGAAGATTTTCTCCCATTCTGTGGGTTGTCTTTGAGCTCCTGTTACAATCTCTTTATCTGAACAGAAGCTCTTTAATTTCACAAGATCCCAACTGTTGAGAGTTAGTTGCAGTGACTGTGCCACTGGATGTATGTTTAGGAACTGTTGGCCTAGCCAGCCCAATCATCTCGAGGGAGTTCCCTACCCTTTCACCTATGGTTTTTATAGTCTCTGGCCTTATATCAAGGTCCTTGATCCAGTTTTAATCTTCTGCATGTGGAAATCCAGTTTTGCCACCACCATTTTTTGAAGATACTGTTCTTTTGACATTGGATTTTTTGGGCCCCTTTGTCAAAGAACAAATGGCTGTAATTTTGTGGGCTTATATCTGGGTCTTCAACCCTTATCCATTGATCTGTGTGTCTATTTTGGCGCCAGTACCAGGCTGTTTTTATAACTATGGATTTGTGGTATAGACTAAGATTTGGTATGGTGATACCTCCAGCAGTGTTTTTGTTACTCAGAATTGTCTATGCTATCCTGGGTCTTTTGTGCCTCCATATGAATTTTGAGATTATTTGGTCAACCTTTTTAAAGAATTGCTTTGGGATTTTAATTGAATAGCATTGAATTTGTATATTGCCTTTGGTAGGATGGTCATTTTTACGATGTTGATTCTGCCAATCCAGGAACATGGGAAGTCTTTCCACCTTCTGGTGTCTTCTGCAATTTCTTTCTTTAGGGTTTTAAAATTTTCAGTGTAAAGGTCTTTTACCTTCTTGGTTAGGTTTATACCAAGGTATTTCATTTTTTTAAGGGCTATAGTAAATGGGATTGTATCTCTCAGGGCATTTTCACTTCTTTCATTCTGGGCATATAGGAAGGCCACTGATTTTTTACATTTATTTTGTATCCTGCTACCCTGCTGAACTTCTCAATTAGTTCCCCGAGCTTCCTGGTGGAGTTTTTTGGGATCCCTCAGGTGTAAGATCATATTATCTGCAAATAGCGATAGCCTGACTTCTTCCTTGCCGATTTGAATCCCTTTTATGTCCCTTTCTTGCCTTATGGCTTCTGCTGAGACTTCAAGTACAATATTGAATAGAAGTGGTGAGAGTGGACAGTCTTGTCTAGTTCCTGCTCGAAGTGGGAATGCTTCAAGTTTTTCCCCATTGAGTATAATCCTTGCTGCGGGCTTGCTGTGTACAGCTTTTATTATATTGATAAAGGTTCCTTCCATTCCTACTGTCAACAGCATTTTTTTCATAAAAGGCTGTTGGATCTTGTCAAAAGCTTTTTCTGCATCTATCGAGAGTATCATGTGGTCTTGGACTTTGGACTGGTTTATATGATGAATTACATTTATTGATTTTCGTATGTTGAACTAACCTTGTGTGCGGGGGATAAAGCCTACTTGGTCCCCATGAATGATCTTTTTGATATGTTTTTGAATCCGGTTTGCTAAGACTTTGTTGAGAATCTTTGCGTCTGTGTTCTTCAGAGAGATTGGCCTATAGTTTTCTTTTTTAAGTGAATCTTTATTAGGTTTTGGGATTAAGACGATATTAGCTTGCTAGAAGGAATTTAGTAGTGTTCCTTCCTTTGCTATTTGATAGAACAGTTTAAGGAATATTGGTGCTATTAACTGCTTAAATGTCTGGTAGAACTCTGTGCTGAATACATCTGGTCCAGGACATTTTTTGGTGGGAAGATTCAAGATTACTTCCTCAATTTCCTTATATGTTATAGGACTATTTAAATAATTCACAACTTCCTGATTCAATTTAGATAAGTTCTGTTTACTTAGGAATTTATCCATCTCTTTTGTGTTGTCAAATTTCACAGAGTATAAGTTTTTGAAATATGATGTAATAATTCTCTGGATTTCTTGGGTATCAGTAGTAATAACTCCATGTTCATTTCTAATTTTGTTAATTTGGGTTTTCTCTCTCTTGCTTTTGGTTAATTTAGCTAGGCGTTTATCAATCTTATTGATTTTTTCAAAGAACCAGCTTTTTGACTGGTTGATTTTTTCTATCGTTTTCTTAATCTCAATTTCAGATATTTCGCCCCTTATTTTGCTAATCTCCTCTCTTCTACTACTTTTGGGATCAATTTGCTCTAGTTTCTCTAAAGCTTTAAGCTGCATTGTTAAGTCATTTATTTCTGATGTTTCCATTTTTTTTGATGTAGGCATTAAAAGCTATGAACTTACTTCTCAAGACAGCTTTCATTGTGTCCCAGAAATTTTGATAAGTTGTATTTTCATTATCGTTCACTTTCAGGAAATCTTGAATTTCCTTTTTAATTTCTTCCTGAATCCAGTTCTCATTCAGCATCATATTAAGTTTCCAGGAGTTAGTGTATTTTCTGTTGTTTGTTGTTTTGTGGATGTCCAGCTTTAGGCCGTGGTGGTCTGATAGGGCACAGGCTAGAATTTCAACTTTCCTGTATATGTGGAGATTTGTTTTGTGGCCCAATATGTGATCTACCTTGGAGAAAGTTCTGTGTGCTGCTGAGAAAAATGTGTATTCTTTGGTGCATGGATGAAAAGTTCGATAGAGATCTGTAAGGTCCATTTCTTTAAGGGTTTGATTAAGTTCCAAAGTGTCTCTATTAAGCTTCTTTTTTTATTAATACATTTTTATTATTATTTCAGCTCATACAAACTCAATAGGTACACCAGTTCTCTCCCTCCCTCCTCCCCCCCCCCCGTACCCCATGCTCCCCCTCCCCACCCTCCTCCCTTCCCATCCCCCAGTGCCTCCCGCCCCAGTTCCCAGAGAGTCCTTTCTTGTGCATGCCTGATTTTCCTCTGGGCCCTCCTCTCCGATGATGTACAAGGACCCAGTGGCCTTTCCCTGAACCCTTTCCCGTGTTCCCCTTAGGTATAGGAACACTGTTGTGGCTGCCAATCCCTTGCTCCAAGGATCTTGGTGCCTTTAGTAAATGGTAGACTTTGTGAGGTCAATAGTGTGTTGGACAATGCACAGGGCATGTAAAGTCCAATTTTGATTGCTTCAGCCCTAACTTGTATGGAGTATCTTACATATCATTGCTCTTCCCATCCTTTTGCTCTTACACTCTTTCCACCCCCTCATCCGCAAATTTCGCTGAGCTTCAGGATGGGGAGAGATTAAGCTGGCCTAGTTCTAGGTGGTTGATATAGAGTCTCTGAAGTTCTGGATTGTGGTTTGTTGATTTTCTTTTGCAGTTTTGCTGCTCCTGCAATGCCCTTCACTCCATCCTGGTGGGCATTGTATGTTACCACCTGGCCAGAGAAAAAAGCTGTTAGAGTCTTGTGATAAAAGCACATTCAAAGGTAGATGTAATAAAAGTGGGAAACCACAGTAAGGGAGGGGTCTATCACCCATTTGCAAAATGGTTACTTTTTATCTGCCAGACTATATGCCCTCCTCTTCTGGTGAGATCACACCCCCTCAGTAGTAAATGATCAGGAACAAAAGTCTGTGAACTTAATCAGATGCCTCATTACTTATTTGAGTCCTTGATGCAGGCCTATTTTCTCTGCTGTAACATGGTCCCTTCTCTATTTGTTTCTGGTGTGGCCCTCCTACCCCATCCCTCCTGTTCATAATCCTTGGAATTACTGTCTCTAGGTGGGCTGGGTGGGTTTGGTATTAGGAGCCACCTATTAGGGAGTACAAACGGCACTTAATTTTTTGGGTCTGGGATACTTCACTTAATATAATTGTTTCTAATGACATCCATTCCCCGGCAAATTCCAGTAATTCATCATTTTTGATGGCTGAGTAGTACTCCATTGTATAGATGTACCACAGTTTCCTTATCTACTCGTCAACTGTTGGACATTTGGGCTGATTCCATGACTTTGCTATTGTAAACAGTGCTGCTATGAACATGGTCGTGCTTGTGCTATCGAGGTGAACCTCTGCTGCATGGGGGGTTATTCCCAAAAGTGGGATAGCAGGGTCTCATATGGCATTTCAATCTTTAATTTCTTTAAGAATCTCCAGACGGCTCGCCAGAGTGGCTGTATGAGCCTGCATTCCCACCAGCAATGTAGGAGAGTTCCCTTCTCTCCACATCCTTTCCAGCATTTGTTGTTGTTTGTATTGTGGATTTTTGCCATCCTGACCAGGGTGAGATGATATCTCAGGGAAGTTTTGATTTGCATTTCCCTGATGGCTAAGGAAGTGGAGCATTTTTTAAGATATTTGTTAGACATTTTAATTTCATCTCTGGTAAAGTTTCTTTTAAGTTCCAGGGCCCATTTTTTAATTGGGCCCTTGGTTTCCTAAGGCCCAATTTAGTTTAGTTTTCTAAGTTCTTTGTGCACTCTGGACAGCAGAGTTCTATCAGACGTGTGGTTAGTGAAGATTTTCTCCCATTCTGTGGATTGCCTTTGAGCTCGTGTTACAATCTCTTTATCTGAACAGAAGCTCTTTAATTTCACAAGATCCCAACTGTTGAGAGTTGGTAGCAGTGACTGTGCCATTGGATGTCTGTTTAGGAAATGTTGGCCTAGTCCAATCAGCTCGAGAGAGTTCCCTATCCTTTCAACTATGGTTTTTATAGTCTCTAGCCTTATATCAAGGTCCTAGATCCATTTGGCATTAAGTCTTGTACATGGTGACAAGTACGGGTCCAGCTTTAATCTTCTGCATGTGGAGATCCAGTTTTGCCAGCACCATTTGTTGAAGATGCAGTTCTTTTTCCATTGGATTTTTTGGGCCCCTTTGTCAAAGACCAAATGGCTGTAATTTTGTGGGCTTATATCTGGGTCTTCAATCTTTATCCATTAATCTGTGTGTCTATTTTGGAGCCAGTACCAGGCTGTCTTTATAACTATGGATTTGTAGTATAGACTTAGGTTTGATATGGTAATACCTCCAGCAGTGTTTTTGTTACTTAGGATTGTTTTTGCTATCCTGGGTCTTTTGTGCCTCCATATGAATTTTGAGATTGTTTGGTCAACTTCTTTGAAGAATTGCTTTGGAATTTTGATTGGTATAGCATTGAATCTGTATATTGCCTTTAGTAGGATGGTCATTTTTACGATGTTGATTCTGCCAGTCCAGGAACAAGGGAGGTCTTTCCACCTTCTGGTGTCTTCTGCTATTTCTTTCTTTAGGGTTTTAAAGTTTTCATTGTAAAGGTCTTTTACCTCCTTGGTTAGGTTTATACCAAGGTATTTCATTTTTTTAGGGGCTATAGTAAATGGGATTGTTTCTCTCAAGGCTTTTTCACTTCTTTCCTTCTGGGCATATAGGAAGGCCTCTGATTTTTGCACATTTATTTTTTATCCTGCCACCCTGCTGAACTTCTCAATTAGTTCCAGAAGCTTCCTGGTGGAGTTTTTGGGATCACTCAGGTATAAGATCATGTCATCTGCAAATAGGGATAGCTTGACTTCTTCCTTGCCAATTGAATCCCTCTTATGTTCCTTTCTTGTCTTATGGCTTCAGCTAAGACTTCAAGTACAATATTGAATAGATGTGGTGAGAGTGGACAGCCTTGGCCCGAGTGGACCCAGCTCCTCCCACCATCCAGCCGGAGCCGCTCGCGCAGGGCCTGGGAGGAGGAGAGGGCACCCCCTCTGTGCCGGGCCCTGCTCTCAGGTGCCCCGGGTTTAAATAGCTCCCTTCTGACGCCCCATTCCCCCTTCCCCTCCACTCCACCGCCCACCCCCAGAGCCCCAGGCCGCCTGAGTGGACCCAGATCCTCCCACCATCTGTTAAGCTTTTGACCTGTTGATCTATCCTATGTTGAGAGGGTGGTGTTGAAATCCCCAAGAATTATCATTTGGGGGTTGATTTCTCGCTTTAGACCCTGTAGGATTTTCCTAATGAATGTGGAGGGGCCCATATTGAGTGCATATATGTTCAGTATTGTGAAGTCTTCCTGGTGAATCATACCTGTGACTAAAATGTAGTATCCATCTGTGTCTCTTATGATTTTTTTTGGTTTGACGTCCATTTTGTCCGAAAGCATAATTGCTACCCCTGCCTGTTTCCTGGTTCCATTAGCTTGCAGAATTTTGGACCAGCCTTTCATTTTTAGGATTTGCCTATCTTTTGTGGTGAGATGAGTTTCCTGAAGGCAGCGGATTGATGGGTTGTGGTTTTTAATCCAAGTTTGTAATCTGTTTCTCTTAATTGGTGAGTTAATACCATTTTCATTTAATGTTATAATGGAGAAATTATTTTTAATTCTGGACATTTTTTATGTTTAGTGAATTTTGTAAGCATATTGTTTGACATTTATGTTTTGGTGGTATTATACTTCCCTTCTGTCCTCCTGGATATGCTTGTTTTTTTCTTCAAGTTTGAATATCATTTCTAGAATTTTTTGAAGGCCTGGTTTGGTAGACATGTATCCCCTCAAGTTGTCTTTGTGCTGGAAAATTTTTTTTTCTCCCTCGATCATGACAGATAGTTTTGCCGGGTATATCAGTCTGGGTTGGCATTTTTGCTCATTTAATACTTGAAGTAAGTCTCTCCAAGCTCTTCTTGCTTTTACTGTTTCCATTGAGAAGTCATTTGTTATTTTAATAGGTTCACCTTTAAAAGTGACTTGCTTTTTTTCTCTTGAAGCTCTCAGCACCAGTTCTTTATCTTGAATGTGGAGTGTTTTGACTATTATTTGCCGTGGCGATTTTCTATTTTGGTCATATCTGTTTGGAGTGTGAAAAGCCTCTTGTATTTGGATGGGCTCTCATTCTTTAGTTGAGGGAAGTTTTCATTTATGATAATTTGAAAAATTTCCTCAGGTGTAGTATTTTGGGTTTCTTGCTCTGGTATTCCATGAATGCGCATATTAGGCTTCTTCAGGGTGTCCCATATCTCTTGAATGTTCCTTTCAAGTATCTTTTTGGCTTCAACAGTCTCTTCCATTGAGCTGGTTAATTCTCCTAGTTTGTCTTCAAGATCTGAAATTCTATTTTCTGCCGCTTTTGTTTTGCTGATAAGACTCTCTGTTGAACTTTGGGTTGTAGATGACTTGTCTTTTAGTTCAATTTTAAACTCTGCCTGAGATTGTTTTAACTGCTCTATGCCTATTTTTGTTTCTTGAACTGTTTTTCTCAACTCCTCCAAGTGCCTGTTGTGTTCCTGTTCAAAGTGGTTGATGCAGTTGTTTAACTCCTCGTGGATTTCCTCTTTCATAGTATTAATCATGGTTATGATCATACTTTGAATGTCCATTGTCTTGGGCCTGGCTTTCTTGGCTATTTTCTGTGAATTTGTTCTGGTTGGAATCCATCATTAAGGGGTTAATTCTTTCAGTGGGAAATTGGTCTTCTTGGGTTTTGTTTCTCATGGATCTGCACTTTGACTTGGGCATTGTTGTTTTGTCTTCTAGGGCTTTTCAGTTCCTGTGTGTTTTTGAGTGAACAGATTTAGTTGGTATTACTACACCTGGGCAGTTATTACTAGTGCTTTCCTTGGAGTTGGGTATGTTTGTCTTTTGTTATTTTTATTTCCCAGTTGAAGCTATAAGGCTGTTAGTACATCAGTTAAGTCAGGTTAAGTAGACAGGGGGTGAATATTAGTATGGTAGTGCACTTTTACGATTTAGTATCTTGGTGATATATGAGGGTGAGTGGTGTACTGCCTGGAGTTGTATATGTTTTGGGGGTGGCTGTATGGAAAAGTTAATCTATAGTGATTAATATTAGAAAGGAATAGTAAGGTGAAACAAAGGAGGTTTACTTATCTTTGGCCTGAATGTGAAGAATCTCTCCCATGTGATAGGATGATTGTAGAGGTTTTCAGATGTATTGCCTTTGACCCTTAGAACTTCGCTTTAGTTTCCTTTGGACTTTATTGAATTTTGAGTAGCAGTGTGTGTTCCGTACACCATGTGCGTGGATCTCCGGTGGGCCAGAGAGGCAGAGGGGCTGATGTTGAAGTCAGAATTTTTCACCTGGGACCTGGGACTTGTCTTAGTGGCCCACCCAAGCTCCAGGGATGGAAGAATGTGAGCAAGTTCTGTCCAGTTGAGCGGACAGGTGGGTGGGAGGAAGAAAGGGGCTGGGGCCCAGGGTGTGGCCCAGGCTAAAACCGGAGGCAGCCTGGGTGTCGCTGGGACACGGGGCGACCTGGGGGACTGAGCTTACTCACCTGTGGATGGCGGACTGGGAAGGGCGGTCGGGCGGATAAGCAGCTCCCATTTTTTTTTAAATTTCTTCCACTCACACAAAGTTGATAAGTACCCCATTCCCTTCCCTTCCTCCACCCCTGGCAGCTTCCAATTTTGATTATATTTTAAATAAACTTTTCTTATGATCCATTTGATCAATATGGTTCAGTTCATGCAGTTATCCTTATGAATTCTGAATGTGTCCCTATTTGACCAGTGATAATCCTTTTTAAGCATCTTTATTACTCTAATTATAACTTCCTAATTTTTGTAATGACAAGATGTTACAGGCTTATCTTGAACATTTCCTGCCCAGGACCTTGATTTTCACTAAGTAGCAGCCCTTCATTTCAGAGACTATTTTTTAAGACCATAATCTGGGTACTAGGAGTATTCCTTCTCCCTATGTTGCTCATTATTTTTAAGTATTTTCAGTAGGCAAAGCTAAGGATCTATTTTCAAGTTCATACTGGCACTTAAAATTCAAATGCCAGGTCCTCAAGTTTTAAATTAACCTCTTTGATTTTCTATTTGTATCTGATTCTCTAGTGTTGATAATCATAGTTGTCAGTCTCCAAGAATGATAAAAAGAAATAATTAAATTAATTTTTCTGGGAAATGACAACTTATTTCTTAATCCATTTAAAAGTCTTTTCTCTATTTGTGAATATCATGTTGATATTAAATATTAAGCCTTTGCTAATAATATGGACTGAATTTGACTTTTTATTCCTTTGCTTATAGAACATTTTTGGGAAAATTTTAAATACATAGTTAAATTTTATCTATTGTTTCCCTTACTATTCCGCATTTCAAGTCATAATTAGAAAACTTCCTCCTCCTTCTTCCAAATTGAAGTATAATTAGCTTGTCTTTTTTCATATAAAACACAAGTAAATGTACATATATTTTATCAAGAAGTCTATTTTGTTGTTGTGGTTCACACCTTCAATCTCAACAGCTGGAAGACAGAATCAAGAGAAATAGGAGTTTAATTTCATCCTTAACTGCAAAGCAAGACTATCCTATGCTACATGATACCCTGTCTTGAAAACTTAGCCCAAATACTCCTTACTTTCTTGATTTGCCTCCTGAAGCACTGATTGTTTATCCTGGACTTATCATTGTAGTGCATACTTAAAGAATTTCCTGGAACAATAAGTTACTCTTCTTTACCTAATGGTAATTATCACAATACACTTTACCCACACACAGCAGGCTGAAAAAAAAAACCTTGGGTTTAAAATGACAGAAATATCCTATGAAAATATAAGTTCCTGAAAATATAAGTCTAAGGAACTGTATTTTCCCCATGATTTTGCAAAATAAGTTTGGGATGCATGTATTGCTAATCTGCTTAACACAAACCCTTTATTGACTGGTTACTCTTTCCTGGCACATTTCCTTACTGATAGCTCCTAGCATTACTGCGCAAAAAATTGTACTCTAACCTTTGTCTTAGGATTTTCTTCTTGGAGATCCAAAATAAGACACTTCTTTTATTTTATTAAATTTGCATAGCATAATTGGATTTTTATTCTGTTCATTAATCTATTAATTCATGTTTTGATGTTATATTATTTTTTATAGAAGCTCTACAGTGTTTAAACAGCATAAAATACATTCCACATTTTATTTGCAGATTTTCCTAGATGTACTTTATTAGTCTTATGTATATATTTTGTAATTATATTGTCTAGCTATGTAAAAAATAGTATGACATTTTTACTGTGATTGCACTAAATTAAATATTAAATTGCAATTGAATTTATAATTTGCATTTTGCTATATGTATTAGTTTACTCTTTTATAACAAAATAACATATATATTCTCAAATAAAAGAAATTTTTACTGATTGTGGAGACTGAGAAGTCCAAAATATAGATGTTCATTGACTTGGTTCTTAGAGACAGTGTTCTTGCTGTGTTCTCACATAGTGGAGAGGTGTAGCTCTCTACTTACAGGGTCACAGCTCCTATCATGAGAAACCTACCATAAACTACCTAGTTATCTCTCTAAATAGGCATAATTGGGATAACAAATAGAATCAAACTGGGAATTTTAGCATAGGTATATATATTTTGGTGGAATTCAACATATAGCACCCTGTCTGTGGTTTTCCATAATTCCTGGCTTTCTTACATCCAAAATACATTGTTTCCATCCCAATATGTTCACAAGTCTTTGTTTATATCAGTATTAAATTTAAGGTCTAAATTCCACCTTCTTCTTCTAAAACATTTATTTATTTATTTATCAAAGAAAGACTGCACATGCATACCACAGAGAACATGAGGGTATCATAGGATAACTTTTGGAAGTTGTTCTCCCAATAATGTGGGCTCCAGGGACAGAACTCAGGTTAACAGGTTTATACATATGGGGATTTACCCAATGAGCCTCACTGGTCCTAAATCCTTACCAAATTCTAAAAATGATATATGGATGAATATTAAGATCTAATTCATTTTCAGATTAAATGTCTCATTTGTGAATCTGACAAATCATGCAAATTGTATGCTTTCAAAATAAGTTAAAGATAACAATTTGAAAAGTTTTCATTGTAGAAATCTTTGACTTCTCTTGTTAAGTTTATTCTTAGTTTTCCTTTAGGTTACTTTGAATGGAATTGTTTCCTTGATTTCTTTCTCAGCATGCTAATTATAGCTATACAGAAAAGGCCACTGATTTTCACATATTGATTTTATATCCTGCTGCTTTGGTGAAAGTAGCTGACAAGTTTAAGTGTTTCCTGGTCAAGTCTTTAGGGGAGCTACAGTATACAATCATGTCACCTGCAAATAGGGATTATTTGACTTCTTCCTTTCCTATTTCTATCCTTTTTTAAAATCTCTTTTCTTACTTTTTGTCTAAAACATTTATCACTATACTGAAGAAGGACAGAAAAAGTGAAAAAACTTGGCTGATTTCTGTTTTTAGGGGGATCGTTTTCTTTTCCTTTTAGTATAATGCTGGCTATACGTTTGCCTTACAGCCTTTTGTATGTTAGGCACATTCCCTCTGGTCCTAATTTTTATGAGAATTTTTAAGAGTCATTGACCTTAGTAAGAGGCATTTTCTGCATTTATTAAAATGATCATGTGATTTCTATGCTTGTTTCTATGTGCTGAATCACAGGACTGACTCCTGTGTGTTGAACTCTCTTTTCATCCTTGGGCGGGAAGCAAAACTGATCAAGATATATGACTTTTTAAATGTGTTTTTGAATTCAGTTTGCCAATATTTAATTAGAGAATTTTTGTTCTGTGTTCATTACAGCAATTGGTCCACTTGCATTTTTACTGTATGTCATTATCCAATTTTGATGTCAAAGTAACACTGACTCTATAGAATTTGTTGATTAATGGGGAGTGTTCTTATTCTTTTATTTTTTACAATAATTTGAAGATCATTGATGGTATCTCTTCTCTAAATATATAATTAGAAATCAGCAGTGACTATATCTGATCCTGAACTTTTACAAAAACTTGAATTACTACTGATTTAATCTAATTGTTTATTATAGACCTGTGTACATCCTTTTGTTTAATTTAATAAATCATATATGTATAGATTTATAGACTTATTTCAGATTTTCCAATTATTTGGAATCAAATATTTGATGGAAGGGATGAATATCAGACATAATGTCAAAAGAAACTACTTAAAAACGATCAACGTGTTTATTACATAGTTTTTTCATATCTTTTATAATTTTTTTAAGGGAACAAGGGATTTATTTTCTTACCGATAATCTGGTTATAGTTCATAGTTCAGTTTGATGAGAGAGCTCCTTTGTCAGATTCATAAATAGCAAAGATTTTTTTCCCATTTTATGGGTTGTCTTTTTTTTTTGTTTTTATTTTTTATTTCTTCCACTCATACAAAGTTGATAAGTACCCCATCCTTCCCTTCCTCCACCCCTCCCTGGACCTTCTTGCTCCCTTCCCCCTTTTCCCCTTCCTTTTTCCCCTCCCTCCCTTTCTCTCAGTGGCCTCTCCCCCCTCTCCCATTCTGGAACATTCTTTAGTGTGCATGTCAAACTTCCCTCTGGGTCGTCCTCTCTGATGAGGTGTAAGGACTCAGTGGCATTGCCTAGAGCTCTTTTTTTGTGTTCCCCTTTAGTACAGGAGCATTATTGTGGCGGTTAATCCCTTGCCTCTAAGGATCCTAGTGTCTGTGATCTATGCTAGACTATGGGGGTTCAATGATATCTTTTATAATTTTTAAGCCTTATCGTGTGTGTGTGTGTGTGTGTGTGTGTGTGTGTGTGTGTGTGTGTGTATCAGAGAGTATGGTGTGTCCCTGTCGAGGGTCGAGGGTCACTTCAGGAATCATCCTAGATTTTTTCTATCTTTTTAAATTTAATTTTATTATTTTTGCTTTTTACAGCTCAATGAGTGAATATCCTTTCCACCCTCATTATTCCCTCTCTTCCTTCCCTTCTTCCCTCCCTCTTCTCCCTTGGTGGATCAAACCTGCTCCCTGCTGTTCTCTTTACCGTCAACTTGTATGGATCCTGTGGGTCCCCTATGAATCATCTTCTCTAGCAGGTAGTGGGGGTTCAGGCCTCTGTGGCAGACCAAAAGGCCCTACCTTGGACAGACCACTGATGTGGGATGTGGGTAGTCCCCTACCTCTGTCCAATGCCTCACCCCTAAAAATCCTACTACTTGATATAATTTCTCCTGAGATCCACAATAGTCTATAGGTCATGTTCATATGTCAGCCTTGGTGCAGGTCTGGTAGATTCCATTCTCACTGTAGTGAGTTCCAGGCTAGAGCAGTCCTGTCTTGAGTGAAGTGTCCAGCAGTGACGCTCCTCATCTTTAGGCTTTTACAGTCTTACTGCTCTTTCTTAGGCAAGGGTCCCTGAACTTTAGGAAGTGGAGATATTTGGCTAGCCTGGTTCTGGGTGAACATTGTAGGGTCACTGGTATTCTGAATTCTGGTTAGCTGTCATCTATTTTGCTGTTCTTGCTCTGCACAAAGCTGTCTTAGTGTAGAGATTCTCTCCTATTCAAGAATACAAAAAGTTTTTTAAAAAGGGTCTTTATATGAGAAAAAAATTTAAAGGAGAGAAGAGAGCAGGATTAGGACACCTTTTGCTTTACTCTGAGACTTCCCAAGCTCTGCTCATCACGGCCAGAAGTGCAGGCTGTCTCCATTTCCAAACCTGGCATTTTTTTATGTGGGACCTGGGATCTGAACTTAAGACCTTCTACTTTTGAAGCAGTCTTAACCCCTGAGTTATTTTTCTAGCCCAGTTTTTCCATATTTTTATTGGTATTATTAAATGTCCCACTTTCCATTTCTAATTTTATTATTTCGTGTCTTCCCTTTTTGTTTAGTTTTAGCTTGATGGACTTGATTATCTATATAAAGAACTGGTTCATTGATTTATTGATTGTATCATTCTACTGATCTCCATGTCATTTATGTTTGTTTTGATATTTATAATTTCTTTCCTTCTAATTTTAAAATAGGTGGCTTTCTTTTGTTTTCCTAGTATTTAGACACATTGCTATTTATTTCGCTCTCTACATTTTTATGTAGATATTCATAGCTACAAACTTTCTCCATAGAATTGCCTTAACTATATCTGAAAGGTTCTTGTAGGTTGTATTCTTATTGTTACTTAATTCTAAGAACTTTTTGAATTTAATTTCTAATAGGAATATTAAAATTATTGAAATTATGCTGTAGTTCACTAATACTTTTAAGGTTTTCCCCCTGTTTTTTACTTTTAGAATTTTCATAGCGTGTGAGTAAGCGTATCCACGAGTTTTTTTTCTCTCTGATGTAAGGCTTGCAAACACTCTTCAGGCTATATCTTGGGAATTTTAGTTAGTCATTTCATTTCTTTCCATTTCCTCAGTGATCATTATCTTTTGGTGACTGGTGCCCCAGTTCTTTGACAATTTCATATACTTTTGCTTCATTTTATCCTCTCCTGAAAATTCTTTCTGTTATTAGTTTTAACAATTGATGATTGCTACAATAGCTTGTTGACATTTTGATTGATTTCATTGTTTCTAAAGACCAGCATAGGAAAATTTATATTTCACCACTATCAAGTCTCTTGATTCATGAAGGTTGTGTAGATTGCAATTTATTTAGGCAATCTTAGATTTCTTTCACATGTTTTATAGTTTTTTAGCACACACACACATTTATATATATAAACAAATATATATGTATATATATATATGTATATATATATATATATATATATCTTGTGCACATTTAAAAAATTTTCCTGTGTCAATTAGTTATAAATATCAACTTTGCAATTAAAAACTGAGCTTTGAACACACCTATGAAGAATTATTTAGTTATGGCAATCTCTGAGCAAGTCTATGGGAGATTATTGATTACCCCGCTCATAGTGGGTAATCCTTTTTAACAGGTGGGGCCTTTTGATCCAGTCCTCATGCATGAGAAGCTGGTGATGGGACCAATCTTGTAAAGGTCTTATGCATGTAATTGCTACTGCAATGAGTTCATAAATACAATACTCAAGTCATGTCTAGAAGTCATTGTTTCATATTATTCCTCCCCACCTGTGGCTGTTCTTTCCACCTTCTGTCCACTTGGTGTGTGTGTGTGTGTGTGTGTGTGTGTGTGTGTGTGTGTGTGTGTGTGTATCCTGTTTAGAGTTGATTATGCCACATTCAATAGTTCTCTGTACTTTCAACAGTTGTGAATCTTTGTATTAACCACTGCCCACTACAAAAAATTTTTTTTCTTTGAGGAAGAGGCAGAACTTACAAAGTGTATGAACTTAAGTATTTGGAGGCAGTTTGACACCATACTCATTAGGCAACCTAGAGTACTAGGTTATCCCCTAAGGCCTATGGCCTCCGAAACCTTGGGCTCTTGGCCAGGTTTACACTACCAGACAAGAGTTTCTTTCTAGGGAGCCTCAAATCCAATGAAAAAGTACTTGTTTACCCTCATAGTAATCATGCCACTATTACACTGGTGAGCATATCTTGCCAGGAACATCGTTGTTGTAGATTTTGGAGTCAATCACTTAGGACTGTTGCTTCCTTTTCTCCTCCCAGCAGCTTGCATAATTCCTTCTAGCACTTTCTAGCTATTCACCAGATAGGAATCTGACTCTGTTCCAACGTGATTTCACCGTGTCCTGCAATTCAAGTGTCTTGAACACGTTTTTAACACTCTTTTGTTTTTAATAATAAAAACTCATAGAAAGCATGTGTACATTTAAGTTTTGTAGTACAGTACGTCAAAAGCACTTAATTAGTGTGAGACGCTGGGTTCGATTCATCTCACCCCAGTCAAAAATGTTCACAGAACTTTACATATAAATGTGTTTTCTTTCTGTATGTAAAAAAAAAAATCCCCGGTGGACACTGATTTGTTTTAGCAGACAACAAATCTAGTTGGGAGTTATCAAGGATTCTTATTATGCTGCTTTGGATCTCTACTACACATGTGTAGCTAATGGATAATCTTTGTTTTATGAAATTACCCATGATGCTTTGAGGCATGCACTAGTCAACTATTTATTTTATTGAATTTCCCTCACATTGTCTCCAATTGGTAAGGACTTCTATCTATCCATGGTTCTTTGGGAAGAAATGGAGTGAATCAGAATTTTAGTGGCCAGAGCTATGACTTGGATATTTTTCTATTGGTATTTCCTGTTTGGCTCAAAATAATGGAAAGAAAATTGGTAACTTACACTGTATGCTTCATTTTTCCACTTCAGCATGTTCAACCCATTTGTCATGACTCTCTGACAAGTCTATGGGAGATTAGCTAATTGTTTTCATGTAGTTGTTCTTTGTTGTGCTAACTTCTTTTTTTACTTAAAACAGCAGAGGTGGTTTTATTGGACTTGTGCATGAAATGTTGACAAAATTATTTTTCACACATGCTTTTGATTTGGAATATGTCTTTGCATTCCAAAGAATTTTTTCTTTTCTTTTTTAATTCCGATAGTTTAACTGAAATGTGCAGTAGTGACTGTAAGCATCAAGACATTTCTCCCAAGTATGTGGTATGCTTTTCAATGTGGTCATGTGTTACAGTGATGTTTTGCTTCAAAAGTCAAAATATACGTAAAGTTATGGCATCATGACCACTTCAATTTACATATGTATATTGTATAATGCTCACACAATGAAGTTACCAAATTATTCCTTACAAAAAGTATTATGACGCTGTCAAAAATAAGTGCTTTAGCATAAATAGATTCTTAATCCTTTCTGTTCTAAAAAATAGTGACTTTTCATTTCCTTTAAAAACTTCAGAAAAAGAATGCTTTTCTCAATATTATGTACTATGTTTTATCTGATTTTGAATTTATTTCTAATTTTTCAAATTAATTTCCATTCTTTCTTGAGTCATTATCTTAATTTTTAATAGTCTGTCTTATTTATGATATTTCACATTTTCCATCATTTTCTTCACTTAGCTTATTTTGAAATATTGGGTTGTGATTTTTATCTGTTTTATGGAGGCATCTTTCTGGAGTACTTTCTGTTCTGTGGAAAGTTCTTAATCTCTTTTATATTCTCTCTTTTCCCACCTGGATAAATCCTCACTGTATAACTCAGGCCGCTCTGGAACTTATCGTAGAGTCAAGGCTGTCCTCAAATTCTCAATCGTTCTTTCTCTTCCTGGAGTTATAGTCTATAACATCATTCATTTTCATTTGATCACTTAATCATGACATTATTCTTCTGAGTATTTGGTAAAAAGAATGAGTCAGAACAATTCTTTATGGCTAAAGCTGTAGAACATCTTCTATTGTTTTCTCAAAATGCTAAAACAAATGTATGGTCTTTTCTTTAAGAGCTGCTTCTGTTCCCAACTAAACATTTGCCTGAATTTTGCTTACTCTTACTGAATTTGGAAACTTTGCATTTCTTTTAAAAATCTTATATTAAACTTAGGGATTTTACTTAACATTAGATATTGTTCCAGGAGTTTCAGATGCTTATTTTCATACGGTTTTAAGGCACAGAATGTTCCAAACCCTTCAAACTTTTTTTGATTCATTTTTTCTCTCTAAATTGGAGGTATTCCCATGGAGAACTACTAGACTCAAATTGATCTAACAGAATTTAACACAGTGAACAAATGTTGACCACTTTGAGACATTTAAATTTTGACATGTATTAGATATGTTATCACTTTGTACCATTTATATATACATGTTGGTGATTTTTGTCTCAAGCTTGAATTTTGGGGTTTGTAAGAGACACTTGTTCTCTAGTATTGTTTCAAATATTTTATATGATTTTGTTTGTTTATTATGCTAATGTATCTAGGATTTTGTGATCTTTTTTGTGTGTTTCTAGGGATCGAACCCACAGACTTGCATGTTCTAGGAAAACATTTTATCACTGAGTTACATCCCCCAATATTGGGTTTTCTGAGACACAGTCTTCTTATGTAGCTTGATACTGAGTTTATTATGTAATTGACCTTGAAATAGAGATCTTCTTACTTCAGTCTTTCAAGTGATGGAATAAAAATAATATTACTATACTCACTAGTATTTTCTTTAAATATATTTAAAACCAAGAGATATGGTGCCTCTAATATGCTTTATCTTTTTCAAAATTATTTTGACTCTCAAAAATTTTTAGAGTCCCATGAAAATTTCAAGATTGCTATTCTATATCTTTCTAATTTTTTATTTTTTTAAAATTTATTTATTTATCTATCTATCGATCTATTTATTTATTTATTTATTTATTCATTCACTTATTTATCTATCTATCTATCTATTTTTCTATCTATTTATTTATTTATTTAGTGTTCATCCTGGATAGTTTCTACTTCCTTGTTGTTTTGTTCTGAAATTTCCCAGGCTTTGCCCACTAGAACCTGAAGCACAGGCCACTGCCATTTCCATTTGGCATTTCCATTTGTACGTGGGACCTGGAAACTGAAGCATAGGACCTTCTGCTTCTAAGGCAGAGTCCCAACTCCCAAGCCATCTCTCCAGCCTTCTTTCTAAAATTTTTAAACTTCATTATTTCAAGAAAAATTTAAAATAAGAGTATACTTCACAACATTGTATACGAAACAAACTGCAAGCAGAAATGTAACATCACAGAGCATTCCACAACACACAAAGATTGAAATTCAAAAGAAATTCACACCGTCCAAAAATCCAACCAAATCCACAGTTCCCGCCTATGAGGATCACATCACCATACAAATCTTCCAGCACAGTAAGCAGAACTCATTATCTATAATGTTATCTTTCACTGAATCTTTGACCATCTCTACTGTGATCACAACATACTGAACCCTCCTCCAAATCCCACACCACAGAAGTTGTCAGCTGAATGAAACATTTCAGGCCCATATGTAACTATAAGAAACTGAACATGTATAATAAGCTCCATAATCACATCAGAATTCCAAACCAAATACCATGAGTTTAATGCTACCATTCACATATAGGAAAGAACATGTGGTATTTATCTTTCTGTGTCTGTGATAACTTAATACTATATTTTTTAGATACATCTATTTGCCAACAAATTCTTCAATGCTATTCTTCTTAATAGCTGAATAGTATTCCATTGTCTATATGTACTGCAGTTTCATAATCCATTCTTTTGTTGATGGACATGTTGGTTGATTCCACTTTCTTGTTAATGTAAGCAGAGTTGGAATGAACATGGAAGAACAAGTGTTTTATAGTAAGACATAGAGGCCTTTGGGAATATTCACAATAGAGTTATCTATGTCATATGATAGTTCCATTTTTAGTTTTCCGAGGAATCTCTACATTGCTTTTCAAAGTGGTTGTACCAGTTTACACTCCCATCAGCAACTAATAAATGTTCCTGTTTCTCCACATCTTTACCAATATCCAATTTTTTGTTTTGTTTTGTTCTTGCTATTTGTTTTTTATTCAAACTTTAGTCTCCATTGGCAATTATTTCATCTCATCTATACTTTTATTTTTTATTATTTTAATTTTATTATTTATTTATTGTTATTATTTATATAAGCTCAATAGGAAGTACCCCCATACCTCTCCTTCCCATTCTCCCTCTTCCCTCTCTTCTCCCCTTCTGTCCTCCCATTCTGTTCTCTTTCCCCATCCCACTATTTCTCCCCCTTTTCCTCCTTCCCTCCCTTTTCTTGGCGTTTCCAGCCTGCTCCCTCTTACTCTCCAGATCATCAGCTTAGATGGGCCCTGAAGTTCCCTCTGAATCATCTACACTAGTGAGGATTCAAGACTCTGGCATATCTTGGGGCCCTTTCTTGGGCCACCCACTATTTTGGGAACTCCATTACATATGTCTAACTCCTTGCCTCTAAGGATCCTACTGTCTGACGCCATCTAAACTGAGTTCAAGGCTAGTCTATGAGGGATTGTTGATGTGTTAGCCATTGTGCAGGTCAGGTAAGGTCAAATCACATTGCAGCAGTATCCTGGCTATCACAGCCTAGACTTAACTGGAGTATCTTTTCTATCAGTGATCCTCTCCATCTTTAGGCTCTTACAATCTTGCCACCATCTCTTCTGCAAAGTTTTCTGAGCTTTAGGATGGGGAGAGATTTGGCTGGTCTGGTTCCAGGTGAGCATTGTAGGGTCATTGGTATTCTGAATTATAGTTGGTTGTTATTTTCAGTTTTTTGGTACCTGCACTGCACTGGGCTGAGTCCTGTTTGGGTGTTGAGCTCTTCTAACCAAGATAACAGGGTTTTAAAAGATGGTCTTAATATAAGAAGAGGCTTAAAGGTAGAGGGAAGAACAGGAGTAGGACATAGTATTGAGTGGGGTCAATCTCCCCATTGCCAGTTGGTTACCATCTAACTGCCAACCCCTATCCCCTCCATGACTGGGAGATATGCCCAGCTCTTCAAACTGGTCCAATTCCAAGTGAACAGCAAGAGAAGTGAGAGTGAGATGTGTCAGATGTCTCACTACTTACAGGTCATTCATGACTGTGGCCTAATTTCTCTGTTGAACTGTACTCCTTTGTCTCCTTTCTCTTGAGGTCTTCTTTTCACTTCTCTCTTAGTTATAATCCTTTGCTGTTATAATGGGGGTTAAAGAGATTTATCTTTTGTTCCCCGCATTTTATTTTTCTCCCAATCATACAAGCTCAATAGGTACCCCAGTCCTCTCCATCCCTCCTCCCCTCCCCACTCATTAACCCTTGTACTTTCCCCACCTTATCCACTTTCACCCCCTTCCTTCCCTCCCCTTTCCCCAATGCCTCTCCCTTCCTCCCTCCCATCCCCTGGAGCATCCTTTTGTGTGAATGCCAAACCTCCCTCTGAGTCCTCCACCCTAGTATGGGTTCAGGACTCAATGGCATAGCCAGGAGCCCCTTCTTGGTCTCCCAGTTACTGTGGGAACTCTATTATGACTGTTTAATCCATTGATTCTAAGGATCTTACTGCCTGAAACCTTCTCCCCTGTGATCCATACTAGCCTTTGGAGGGTCTTTGACATGTCAGCCATCATGCAGGTCAGGTAAAATCCCAGTCTGGCTGCTGCAGCTCTAACTTATGTAGAGTACCTTGCATATGGTTGGTACTCCCCATCTTTAGCTTTTTACAATCTTGCCGCCCCCTCTTCAGCAAGATTCCCTGAGCTTTAGGATGGAGAGACATTTGGCTGGTCTAGTTCCCAGTGAATAATGTAGGGTCTTTGGTGTTCTGAATTATGGTTTGTTGTTGTTTTCAGTTTTGCTATTCCTGCACTGCCCTTGGCTGCATCCCAATTGGTATCAAAGGTCATCTCCTATCCAAAGATAAAAGACTGTTTAAATGAAGATCTTAATATAAGAGGAGACTCAAAGGTAGGTGGAAGAATAGGAGTAGGACACAGCAGTGTGTGTGTGTGTGTGTGTGTGTGTGTGTGTGTGGAGTGTCAGTGTCCCATTTGCCAGATGATTACCATCTATCTGCCAGTCCCTATATCCTCCCTGATTGGTGAGATCAGACCTGTTCAGTCCCAAGTCACCAGGAAGGGAAGTGAGAATGAGCTGCATTAAATGTCTTATTACTTATATGTAATACTTGACCATGGTCTATTTTCTTTTTTTTAATTTTTTTTTAAATTTATTCAATTGTGCGTGTGTGCGTATGTATGTGTGCGTGCGCATGTGTCTGTGTGTGTAGAACCACGGACGAATTCAGGAACCACCATGGACGCCTCCACTTCCTCGGCCCCGGGATTCACAGGCTCCGCCCTACCAGGACCAGAAACGCAGGCCACCCCCACTTCTGCCTGGCGTCTATACGTGGGATCTGGGATCCGAACTCAGGACCTTCCGCCTGCAAGGCAGAGGCTTAACCCCTGAGCCACCTCTCCAGCCCCATGGCTTATTTTCTTTACTGAAATGTGAACCCCTATTTCCTTTCTTTTGAGGTCTTCCTTCCCCTTCCCTCCTGTTTATAATATTTTGCAATTATAGTGGGTATTACAGAGATTTACCTTTGATTATGTCCTTAAGTGGGTTTGACAGTAGGATCCACCTATTAGGGAGTACATACAGTGTCTAATTTTCTGTGTATGGGATACTTCATTCAATGTAATTTTTTCTAATTCCATCCATTTCCCGGCAAATTGCATTAATTCATGTTTTTTGATGGCTGAGTAGCATTCCATTGTATGAATGTACCACATCTTCATTACGCATTTCATTGAGCATTTGGGTTGATTCCATGACTTCCCTATTGTAAATAGTGCTACAATGAACATGGTTGTGCTTGTGTTACTGCAGTGAATATTTGCATTATGGGAGATTATTCCCAGAAGTGGTATAGCAGGGTCATATGGCATTTCGATCTTTAACTTTTTTAGAAATCGCCATACTGATCACCAGAGTGGTTGTATAAGCCTGCATTCCCACCAGCAATATAGGAGAGTTCCCTTTTCTCCACATCATCTCCAGCATTTGGTGCTGTTTGTACTGTGCATTTTTGCCATCCTGACCTGGGTGAGATAATATCTCAGGGAAGTTTTGATTTGCATTTCCGTCATGGCTAAGGATGTGGAGCAATTTTTAAGATATTTGTTAGACTTTTCAACTTCGTCCCTGGAGTTCAGAGGCCCATTTTTCAATCTGGCCATTTATCACAGAGTTTTATCTTTAAGTATGTCACTAAAATATTTTGGAACTAGGATCTACTTATAAGGGAGAACATGTGGAGTCTAACTGTGCCTGGGATACTTCCTTCAGTATTTCTTTTAATTTCATCAATTTACCGGAAAATTTCATCCATTCAATTTTTTGATGGCTGGGTGGTATTCCATTGTAAAAATATACCACATTTTCATTATCCATTTGTCAACTGTTTGGCATTTGGGTTGAGTCCATGACTTTGCTATTGTAAATAATGCTGCAATGAACATGGATGTACTAATGTCACTATAGTGAAATGATGCATTTTGAAGGATTATTCCCAGCCAGGGTCATATTGCATATGGTATTCATAACTTTTTTAGAAATCATCATACTGGTCTCTAGAATGGTTGTACAAGCTTGAATTCCCACCAGCAATGTATGAAAGATCCCTTTTTTTTGATTTTTGACCAACTGAGTAGGATGAGATGATATCTCAGGGTAGTTTTGATTTGCATTTACCTGATGGTTAGGGAGGTAGAACATTTTTTTAGGTATTTGTTGGACATTTTAATTTTGTTTCTGGAAAAGTTTCTTTTACGCTCCATAGCCCATTTTCTAATTGGGCATTTATTTATCTCCTTGGTGTTTAATTTTTTAAGTTCTTCTGGCACTCTGAATATTAGACCTCTATCGGATATGTGGTTAGTGATTTTCTCTCATTCTGTGGGTTGCCTTTTTGCTCGGTTTACAATCCCTTTTTCTGAACAGAAGCTCTTTAATTCCATAAGATCCCATTTGTTGAGTGTTGTTTCTAGTGCCTGTGTTATTGGGTTTCTGTTTAGGAACTGTTGGCCTAGCTTGAGGGGATATCTTACTCTTTCAATTAGGGATTTTACAGTCTTTGGCATAGTCTTTGGCATAATATTAAGGTCCTTGATGCATTTGGAGTTGATTTTTGTGCATGACAAGTAGGAGTCCAGTTTTAAAGATTTTTTTTTAAACAGTCTTTTTTTTTTTTATTCAACTGTGCGCATGTGCGTGTGTATGTGTGTGCGCGTGTGTGTCTGTGTGTGTTGTGTGTGTGTCTGTGTATATGTAGAACCACGGACGAATTCGCAAACCACCATGGACGCCTCCACCTCCTGCCCCGGGATTCACAGGCTCCGCCCTACCAGGACCAGAAGCTCAGGCCGCCCCCGCTTCCGCCTGGCGTCTATACGTGGGATCTGGGATCCGAACTCGGGACCTTCCGCCTGCAAGACGGAGGCTTAACCCCTGAGCCACCTCTCCAGCCCGGAGTCCAGTTTTAATCTCCATGTGGATCTCCAGTTGTGTCAGCACCATTTATTGAAGATGCTGTTCTATTTCCATTGAGTTTTCTGAGCTGCTATGTCAAAAATCAGATGACTGTGATTGTATGAGCTTATATCTGGGTCTGCAACCCTCTTCCATTGACCTATGTGTCTATTTTGGAGCCAGTACAATGTTGTTTTTATTGCTATTGATTTGTAGTATAGAGTAAGGTTTGATATGTTGATACTTCTGGCAGTGTTTTTTTTAATCAGGATTGTTTTTGCTATCCTGGGCCTTTTGTGCTTCCATATGAATTTTGAGATTGTTTGGTCAATTTATTTAAAGAATTGTTTTGGAATTTTGATTGGTATAGCATTGAATCAGTATATTGCCTTTGTTAGGATGGTCATTTTTATGATGTTAATTCTACTAATCCAGGAGAATGAGAGGTCTTTCCATCTTGTGGTGTCTTCTGCAATTTCTTTCTTTAGGGTTTTAAAGTTTCATTGTAAAGGCCTCTCACTTTCTTTGTTAGATTTATACTAAGGTATTTCATTTTTCTAGGGGCTATGGTAAATTGAAGTTTCTTTCAGATCTTTCTCACTTTTTTCATCCTTGGTGTATAGGAAGGCCACTAATTTTTGAACATTAATTTTGTCATCTTCTACTGTGCTATTGACTTATTTGTTAGGTACAGGAGTTTCTTTGTGGAGTTTTTAAGATCCCTCAGATATATGATCATGTCATCTGCAAATAGAGATATCTTGACTCCTCCTTTTCTGATCTGAATCCCTTTTATCTCCCTTTCTTGTTTTATGGCTTTAGATAAAAATTCAAGTACAATATTGAATAGAAGTGGTATGAGTAAATAGCCTTGTCTAATTCCTGATTGCAGTGGAAATGCTTCAAGTTTCTCCCTGTTTAGAATAATCCTTGCTATAGGCTTGTTGTATATGGTTTTTATTATGTTGATATAAGATCCTTCCATTCCAATTGTATCCAGGATTTTGAAAAAAGGATGTTGGATCTTGTCAAAAGCTTTTTCTGCATTTATCAATAGTATCATGTGGTCTAGAACTTTGGATTTATTAATGTGATATATTACATTTATAGATTTGTGTATGTTGAACCAATCTTGTGTGCCTAGCATAAATCCTACTTGATCATAGTGAATAATCTTTTTAATATGTTTTTGAATCCAGTTTGCTAAGATTTTGTTGAGAATCTTTGTATCTATGCTCATCAAAGATGTTGGCCTACACTGGGTCCTTGTACGTCATCGGAGAGGAGGGCCCAGAGGAGAATCAGGCATGCACAAGAAAGGACTCTCTGGGAATTGGGGCAGGAGGCACTGGGGGATGGGGAAGGAGGGGGGAGGGGAGGGGGAGCAGGGGGTTCGGGGGGAGGAGGAGGGAGGGAGGGAACTGGTGTACCTATTAAGTTTGTATGAGCTGAAATAATAATAAAAATGTATAGAAAAATATATAAAAAAGATATTGACCTATAGTTTTCTTTTATAATTGTATCTTTATTAGGTTTTGGGAGTAGTATAATATTAGCTTCATAGAACAAATTTGGAAGTGTTCCCTCCTTTGCTATTTTATGGAATAGTTTAAGGAGTAGTGGTGTTAGTTGTTTTTTAAATGTCTGTTAGAAGTCTGTGCTGAATCTATCTGGTTCAGGACATTTTTTGGTGGGAAGATTAGAGATTACTTTGTTAATTCACTCATTTGATAGGGACTATTTAAAAAATTCAGTACTTCCTGATTCAATTTAGGTAAGTTGTGCTTACTCAGAAATTTATCCATTTCTTTCTGGTTGTCTAATTTTATGGAGTATAAGTTTTTGAAATGTGACCTTATAATTCTCTGAATTTGGTATCAGTTGTAATTACTACATTTTCATTTTTAATTTTGTTAATTTAGGTTTTCTCTCTATTGATTTTGGTTGATATAACTAGGGTATACCAATCTTGTTGATTTTTTTCAAAGAACCAGCCTTTTGTTTTGTTGATTCTTTGTATCATTTTCCTTATCACAATTTTTGATATTTTCTCCTTGATTTTGCTAATCTCCTCTCATCTACTGCTTTTGGGATTGGATTGTTCTTGTGTCTCTAAAATTTTAACTTGCACTGTTAAGTTGTTTACTTGTGACTTTTCCATTTTTTGATATATGCTTTGATAGCTATAAACTTACCTCTTAGGACAGTTTTCATTGTGTCCCAGAGATTCTGATAGCCAACATTTATTCTTACTTTTTTGACCTGAGTCAATCTAACTGTGGTAAGATGGTATCACATTCCCTTGATGATCAAGGAAGTTGAACATTTTTAAAGATGTTTGTTTGATATTGGAATTTCTTTTTGTGAGAAGTCCCTTTTTAGCTCGAGGGCCAATTGTTCAATTTTTCTTTCTTTCTTGGGGTCTAATTTTTTGAGTTCTTTGTATATCCTGGAGATTAATCCTTTGTCACATTCAGAGTTAACAAAGATCTCCAGTTCTATGTGGGTTTTTTTTTGTTCATTTGAGAGATTCTTTTGCAGAATAGAAAGTTCTTAATTTCATGAAGTTTCACTTGTAGATTGTCTTAGTTCCTGAGCATTTGGGGGTCCTGTTTAGAAAAATCTTAATCTGGATTATTAAGATCAAGCATATTCCCCATTCTTTCTTCTAAATGTTCTAAAGTTTCAAATTTAACACAGAGGTTCCTCATCCACTTGGAGGTGATTTTTGTGGAAGGTGAGAGGCAACAATCAACTATCATTCTTCTATGTGCAGATGTTCAATTTTTCTAATACTTTTGTTGAAGATACTGACATTTTCCCAGTGTATATGTCTGGCACCTTTGTCAAATTCTAGTGACTGTAGGTTTATCCTCTGTTGTAATCCACTGATCAGTGTATTTATTTTTGTGACAGTTTTTATTACTATGGCTCTGCAGTATAGCTTTGAAATCCAGCATACCACCAGCAGTTTTTTTCTTGTTCAAGATTATTTTGGCCTTCAGTGCCTTTTTTCATTCCACATGAATTTTGAGACTTTTTTCTACTTCTGTGTGGAATTTCATTGGAATTTTGATAGGGATTGCATTGAATCTGTATATTGCCTTTGGTAGGATGGTCATTTTCACACTATTAATCTTACAAATCCATGAGTATGAAAGATCATTCCACTTTCCAGTGTCTTTTTAAATTTCTCTCAGTAGCGTTTTATAGTTTTCATTGTACAGGTCTTTCATTTCCTTGGTTAAGTTTGTTCCAAATTATTTTTTGAAGCTATATAGTGAATGAGATTCATTCCCTCATTATTTCTCTTTCAACTTCCTTGTCTTTGATATATAGGAAGATTATTGAATTTTGTAGATTGATTTTGTAGCCTGCAACTTTACTGAAATTACTAATTAATTCAAGTAGTTTCTTTGTAGAACCATATAGATCTAAGTATATAATAAGGATACTTTAACTTCTTCCTCTCCTATTATGTCCCGTTTATCTCCCTCTCTTATCCTATTGTTCTGACTAGAATCTCAAACACAATATTAAACAGGAGTGGTGAAAGTGGGTAGCTTTTTCTTATTCCAGATCTAAGTGGAAATGCTGCAAGTTTTTCCCTATTTAGAATGATGTTTGAATGGGGCTGGAGAGGTGGCTCAGGGGTTAAGCCTCTGCCTTGTAGTCAGAAGGTCCTGAGTTCGGATCCTAGACCCCATGTATAGACGTTGGGCAGAAGCGGGGGTGGCCTGCGTTTCCGTCCTGGTGGGCGGAGCCTGTGAATCCCGGGGCAGAGTAAACAAGGAGGAGGTGGAGGCGGTTCCCGAATTCGCCCGCAGTTCTACACACACACACACACACACACACACACACACACACGCATACACGCACAATTGAATAAATAATAAAAAATTTTAAAAAAGAATGATATTTGCCTTAGGCTTCTTGTTTATAACGTTTATTATGTTGATACGTATCCCCACAATTCCTCTTTTCTCCAGAGCTTTATCATGAAGGGATGTTGAATTCTGTGAAGAAACCTTTAGAGAATCTTTTGAGGAGATTATGTGGTTTTTGTCTTTAAGTCTGTTAATATGATAAATTAGAGTATATTCAAAGGTAGATGTAATAAAAGTAGGAAACCTCAGTGAGGGAGGGGTCAATCACCCATCTGCAAAATGGTTACTTTTTATCTGCCAGACTATATGCCCTCCCCTTCTGGTGAGATCATACCCCCTCAGTTGTACATGATCAGGAACGAACGTCTGTGAACTTAACCAGATGTCTCATTACTTACTTGCAGTCCTTGATGGAGGCCTATTTTCTCTGCTGTAACATGGTCCCCTCTCTCCTTGTTTCTGGTGTGGCCCTCCTACCCCATCCCTCCTGTTATAATCCTTGCAATTACTGTAGGTATTACAGAGATTTACCTTTGAGTGACTCTAGGTGGGCTGGGTGGGTTTGGTACTAGGAGCCACCTATTAGGGAGTACATACGGTGCTTAATTTTCTGGGTCTGGGATACTTCACTTATTATAATTGTTTCTAATAACATCGATTTCCCGGCAAGACTCTAACAGCTTTTTATCTCTGGCCAGGGGGTGACATACAATACCCATCAGGATGGAGTGAAGGGCATTGCAGGAGCAGCAAAGCTGCAAAAGAAAATCAACAAACCATAATCCAGAACTTCAGAGACTCTATATCAACCACCTAGAACTAGGCCAGCCTAATCTTTCCCCATCTTGAAGCTCAGGGAAATTCACGGAAGAGGGGGGGTCCTTGTACGTCATCGGAGAGGAGGGCCCAGAGGAGAGTCAGACATGCACATTAAAGGATTCTCTGGGGATCGGGGCTGGGGAGGCACTGGGGAATGGGGAGGGAAAGGTGAAGGGAGGGGAGCAGGGAGGTCGGGGGGAGGAGGAGGGAGGGAGGGAACCGGTGTACCTATCAAGTTTGTATGAGCGGAAATAGTAATAAAAATGTTAAAAAATATGATAAATTACATACATTGATTTATGTGTGCTAAAACTTCCTTGTGTTTCTAGAATGAACTCAACTTGATCATAATGTAATTTTTGATATGTTTCTGGATATGGTCTGCAAAAATTTTATTAAATTTTTTTTTTCCAATTTGTATCAGTTTATTCCATTTAGCGTGGACTTGGATGGTTTACATACTACTTAGTGTCAGCTGTCCATGTTTATATGCAGATCACAGCATATTCTCTGAAGAGCATATAATATCTTCATCTTCACACATTTGTGACTACTTTATTAAAGACTTTTACATCTGTGCTATTTAGTGAGATTGACCTCTTTTTGATGTGCTTTTGTTTAGTTTGGAATCAGAGTGATACTCATCTCACAGAAAAAGTTTGGGAGTATTCCTCCTTTTTGTATTTCTTGAAATAATTTGGGGAATAGTATTGATAGTTTTTCATAATATTAGTAAATTTTTTAACTTTCCTTTGGGGATATTGTAAATGGGTTTTCTTTAATTTTTCTTAGTTTATTTATTTTTCCCCATTTTATTTATTTTTTTACTTTTACCATCATATTGTGTATTCATCCCAGTTTCCCTCCCTCCTTCCTCCATCCCATCTTCTCCCTTCTGCTCACTTTTTCCTCCTGTGATAGTTAATCCTGGGTGTCAACTTGGTCACACCTGAAATAAACTAAAATCAGTTGTCAGACTACCTAAAGAGATTATCCAGATCAATACATTTACAGTACAAAGACCAGCCTTAGATCTGATTGGAATTTCCCAGTAGTGGACCAGATAAAAGGAACCATAGAATAGAAGACTAAAAAGTGTGTCTCTGAAGCTGTGCTAGAAAATGCTCTTTTAGCTTTGATCCTCTACCTCCAACCCTCCAAGTCTTCAACATGACTTAAGACTCTCTAGCAATCCTCCAGCCTTCAGCTGTCATCTACTGGACTACTGGACTGAGCAGCTACTGGCAGCTATGGATTACCTCAGCCTTATATTGTAAGCCAGTTCAATAAATTCCCTTTTTATATATTCATTTTGTTGATTTTATTGCTCTAGAGAACACTGACTAATACACCTCCCATTCCACCACACTCTTCCACCTGTATGCTTTTATGGACTTCAGGGTTCACTCTGGCTTGTCTACTCCTGTGGGGACTCAGGCCTCCGTAGTATAACAAGTTACTTCTCTTCTGGCCACTGAACATGTGGCCTGATATGTGCATTTCCCTTCACTCATCCAGCTTTAGATCCAAAGGTTTCCACTGAGAGTTCCCATTCTATGGGTATAACAACAGCTACTTACAGAGCAAGTTGATGTACTGTCTTCCTGCCTATTGGTTTATTGGTTGTCTTCTCTATTGATCTATTTCCTTCCTTTTTTTAGGTTCTTCTTCTAGTTTACAATAACCGGGGTGTGTACCATTCTGACAAGTGGGTCTTGAATCCAATCCGAAAGCTGCTGGTTGTCTCCTTGGTGGTCATGTCACTATTATACTGGTGCTCACCTGTTGCCATGGTGATTTATATTGCAACTTAAAGATCTCATGATGTTGATGGGGCTCATGTTTATTTCTCTCCCCCAGCAGCTTCTACAGTATTCCTTGTATACCATATAAGCTATCCAGCAAGGAGAAAGTCCTCAGACCAGTTCTAATTAATATATTTTGCCCATGTTTTGCAATCTATTTGTGCTGCATCTTCAGTAATAGAGTCTTACTGACAGTTTTTGGAGAGCAACCAAGAGCCATGGCAAAATCTTATAATGCTTGGGGTCTTTAAGACCTCTCTGACCAACATTTTATCAGGAAGTGCCACATTCCTGTTACTTCTAGTATAATTTTGTCCCTGGGTTCTAAGTGGATCAGCTTAAGGCTTTCTTCCCCTGTTTTCCTCACTCTATGCTCCTGTGCACAGGGACTGCTCCTTCTTGCTGCTTTCTTTAAAATACACTTTTTGACATATTACTATCATAGAATGTTCCTTTGGGGTTGCTTTCCACAATCTTTGGATTTTTCTGTAAGTCCCTCTGTCCCTCTTATCTCTAAGGTCCCTCCTGTGTTCCATCCCTTTATTCACTGGTATTTATTTTTCTCAATTATTCTCTCCCTCACCCTTGTCCCAGGATCCTAAATCTCTCCTTTAAAAGTTTCACCCTAACCTTCCCTTCCCATCTTCCTACTCTAATTTTTAAAATTTTCTGGTTCTTACACTGATTCCAATCCACATACATTGACAAGGATATCAGTTCACTAATCCTCATATAAGAGAGAATATGTGGTGTTTAACTTTCTTTGTCTGAGATACCTCACTCAATATGAAAGTTTCCTATTCCAATTCATTTACCAGAAAATTCCATAATCGCATCCATTCTGATGGCCAATATTCCATTGTGTATATGTACCACATTTTCATTATCCATTCCTCTGTTGATGGGCATGTTTCAATTTTTTGCTATTGTGTCTCTTAATTTATTATTTGGCTATAAAAAGCATATTCCTAATGCTGGTTGTGGGAAGCAAGCTATTTTTTTCAATGGTATACCCACTGATATATCATCCATGTTCCAGCATGCATTTAGGCACATGCTAATGAAATCAACCATGAGGAAACTCAGTTGGTCTCACATACACATAAAGACACAAAAGTAGGAGTGAGATTAGTTGGGAAGTAGGTCTTCAATGGGAGGAGAGCAGGTGGAATCAGGTAATGTGGGGTGAAAATGACTTAAATTCATTATATTCATGTGTGAGACTGTCAAAGAAGAAAAGATTTAAATAAAAAATTACGAATGAATAATACTAAAAGGAGTGTCTCATAAGTGCCACAGTACATGCCCACCGTAAGTAAATACTCATTATTAGTATAAAATGATATTTAAACATTTTGTCAACATAATGTAGAATGAACAAAAGTCACAGAAATGAGCTACAGGCTTACAAGGAGAAGCACATATTAATAGTTATAGAAACAGTAAGAAAATGCTAGATTCAAAAGAAATTTTCAAAAAGATTTATTAGGAATATTGATAGACTAAATGTATGGATGTTACTTTTCATATATTTTTAAAATTCAAAAAGTTTCATTTTTTTTCATGGCTTATGCCTTCCTTATTTGGTGAAATCAAATTGCCTTGGAATTCTAATTTTGTATTCTGTGTAGTAGGGACTTTTCTAATAAAAAAGGGTTTCTTAAATTTAATGTCTTCATTTAAAGGCTACTTTTTAAAGTGTACACAAAATAAAAAGACAGCAGAAAGTTTATTCTTTCATTGTTATATTTATTTATTTATTTTTATTATTATTATTATTATTTATTCAATTGTATGTGTGTGTATGTATGTGTGCGCACATGTGTGTATGTGTGTGTGTGGAACCACGGACGAATTCGGGAACCACCATGGACGCCTCCACCTCCTTCTGCCCAGGGATTCACAGGCTCCGCCCTATCAGGACCAGAAGCGCAGGCCGCCCCAGCACCCGCTTCCACCTGGCGTCTATACGTGGGATCTGGGATCCGAACTCAGGCCCTTCTGCCTGCAAGGCCGAGACTTAACCCCTGAGCCACCTCTCCAGCCCTATTGTTATATTTAAATGTTAAAAACATATTATGGATATTATTTTCTATCATAGTAGTATCAGCAAAAGATTTTCTCCAATTAATTGTCTATATTTCTTCACTTTTGTTTTTGTTTAATTGCTTAATTTGCTGTGTAGTTTTTTTTACCATTGTAGTATAAAAATCAGAAAAATATTAAAGTTAGAGTATTGAATTTTTTTAAGATAATATGAATGATTTGTCCTCTTTTTTTCTTCTCCCATTAACCTGGTTGCCCTTACTATCAGGTGGTCATCTTCTTTACTTTTATGTCTTCTTGTAATCTAGATAGATATATGAGACAAACCACTTCTGCCAATGTGCAGTTCTTTGTGTGTTTTCTTAGGTTATGCACTCTTTGGAAACACTGAAGTTAGGGAATATCAAACTTTCTCTTTTATGTGTTATTTACCAGCTGGTTTCTGAGAGTTTTTGGGGTCTGGAACTGACTGAAATAGCTTGACTTCCCTATTCACTAGTACAAGGTTGCAGGAGAAACAAAGTTCTTTTGTTATAGTTTACTGCCTACAGCTAGCCTGCCAAGCCCACACAGGGCAGGCAACAAAACATTTTTGGATAAAGAGGACATAGAAGATTCCATACTTTCTTTTACCCGCACTATAACTTTCTTTCTTTAAAAAGAGATTTATTTATTTACCTTGTGTGATTGTGTGTGTGTGTGTGTCAGAGGGCACTTTGTGTCACTGTGGAGGCCCAAGAGCGACATCAGTAAACACTGTGGATTGCTTTTACCTCCTTTTTGCTTTGCACCGGGATTTTCCATGAACCAAAGCAGGAAGTTCAGACTGCTATGTTTCTGCCTGGGATCCGAAGTCAGGCCCTTTTCTGCTTGTGAGGCAGAGAGTTAAACCCTGGGCCATCTGTCCAGCCATGGCTTTTTTTTTAAAAAAAAATTATTTCAAAGCAATAGAGAGGGAGAAGAAGAGCACATGCATGCCATGGTACGCAGAGGTGATCAGAGAACTACTTTCAGAAATCGGTTCCCTCTTTTCTCCGTGTGGATTTATCAGGGATTAAGCTCAGGTCAAAAGGTTTATAAGCAAGTACATTGCTTATTGGACTATCTTACCAGCCCTATCAAGTATTGTTTTCAAAGATTTAGTTCCTGTGTCAACAGTCTGTAGGTTCGTCATCTCAAGAAGAATAGAAGTCAGACATCATCCCATTATATGTTGAGGAAAATATGAATGTATATTACAGAAAAGAAGTACTGAAAGCTTCTTTGTAGATAGAACTGTATGTAAAGAAACAAAATTGACTATGCTAAAGGCATAGTAACCATGGACAAAGGTGTACGAAGGGTTTTAAATAGTCATTACTTGTTAGAACTTGAAGAGATTTTATGTACTACTTTGTTTATAGTTTAAAATGTATCTATACTTGTGACATGGCTTCCCTAACATTACAGTTACTTTCTTTTTTTGCTGTGAGACTGTACTCAGTCTGAATCCACTTAGGGAAGAAGACAAATATTTATTTGACTTCCAGTTCTGGAATGAAAATAGTCCAATATGGAAGGATTCACATAGCAAAAGCCCTGGTAAGAGGCAGAAAAAGGAGGTTGGTTTCGATCACTGTTGTCATCAGTAACTCTTCTTTCTGCAACAAGGTTCCACTTCTTGAAGGTGCCATAACCCTGCCAAACATTAATAGAAAAAGATTCAAACACATGAGCCTGTGTAGGGGGTAATTCACATTCAAGCAATGACACCTGAGAGAGAGATATTACTGTGCTAACATAATACAGTGAAGGACAGAGAGTCCATGATCATATTTGTTATGATTTTGGTGCTTTGGGGGATTTGACTAGTTTGCATCTTCTCCTGTTTTTTTTGTCACTGTTTCAGCAAGTCCTATCATTTTGCTGTATCACCTGCATGAATTTATTCATGCTTGCTCACATTCCTGAAACCCTTTTACTTGACTGCCAAAGCCATCAGTCTTAAAGAGAAAGCAAAATGTATTTCATATTGTGACTCTGAAGCAGTCCTGCTGTGTGTTTTTCAGTGGTCTCATGTCAGTGATATTCCATCTGGTCTACAAGGTAGATGTTGGTCAGATTATCATACCACTACTTGCTGTGAGTTCCAGGGACTAAGAAAACAACAAATCTCATCACACAGATGTTTTCTTTTTTCTTTGTTAACCAATCCATCCCACTCCCTCTCATTCCCATGTCTGTCTTCTATGATTCCTAGGGTTTCCTACGGATTATCTGATCTGGTGGAGGTTCAGAACTCTGTGGCAGACCAAGTGGGCCTTCCTTGGACAAACCCCTTCACATGTCAAATTTTAGCCATTAAGGTTCCTACTGCTTGAAATTATTCCTCCTGAGATCTTTGTTAGTCTATAAGCATGTTTATTTGCCAGTCATTGTGCAGATCTGGTAAAGACTAGTCTTATTTCAGTGAGTTCCTGGATGCAGCAGCACTGCCTTGAGTGGAATGTCATGTCCAGTGGTGAACCTTTGCATCTTTAGGCTCATACAGTCTAACCTCCCCCCTCTTTCCAAAGGTTCCCTGAGCTTTAGGATGGGGAGCAATTTGGCTGGCCTGATTCCAGGTGCATATTATAGGGTCACCAGTACTCTGCATTCTGGTTGACTGTTGTCTGTTTCAGTGTTTTTCCACTGCACTAGGCTGCTACCTGTCTGGATGTTGAGATTCTCTCCTATCTAAAGATATAAAAAAGGCTTAAAGGAGAAGGAATAACAGGAATAGAATGCAGTAAAGAGTGAGATTTGCCTCCAAGTAACCAACCACCTGCTTGCTAACCCTTAAACTCCCCTCCATGATGGGGAACGCATGTGCAGCACTGTAAATCAGTGTTGCAGTCCACCTGCATGGTTGCTGATAAATGACCATTACACAACTTAAGGGAACAAGGAGTTTACTTTCTTACAACAGTCCGGTTACAGTTCATATTCCAGCTTGACAGGAGAGCATGTATCAACACCAGGGCCGAGGTAACTGGCCACCATAACGGCTGAGAGATGGACAATCCTTACTTGTCAGACCAGCACGTCTGGCCAAGTATACAGAAGGATGCCTACTCTTTCAACCAGCTCTCTGTGATTTATCCAGGGCCTAATCCCACCCACCATGGGCTGGGTCTTCCCCATCAGCTAGACAATCTCCTGCAGTTTTGCTCTGGGCTTAACTCAACCATCAACTCTCTACAACGGTGCCCAGAGCTCAAACCCTCAACAGTCAAGTTGACACCTGTGCCTAACCATGACAATCAGTCTAAACAACAGTGAATGGGAAAAAATGGTGGTGGACAGGATCAGATGTCTCAATATTTATAAGCTTTTCTTAGCAATGGCCTTATTTATCTATTTAACTATGTTCATCTCTCTCCACACTCTTGGGGTCTTTTTTCCTTTATCCCCAACATATGATCCTTAGTAGTTAAAATAGATATTTTTAATATTTCCCCTTGAGTATGTTATTATGAGGGCTTAACACTAGGTTCCAGTTATGAATGAGAATATGTGACATCGCTCTTTCTGTGTCTGGGATACTTTGCTCAGTGTAACTTCTTCCAACTTCATCCATTAAACAACTAATTTCATGAATTCATTTTTGATAGCTGCACAGTATTCATTGTGTATATGTACCACATTTTCATTATCCATTTATCTACTGCTGGGCATTTAGGTTGATCCCATGACTTTGTTATTGTGAATAGTGCTACAATGAAGGGGATGTATATGTGTCTCTATAGTAAGATGAAGCATTCTTTGAGGGAATATTCCCAGTAATGATACAGCTGGGTCACATGGCATTTCAACTTTTAACTTTTTTAGAAATTGCCATACTGATTTCCAGAGTAGCTGTAGAGGTTTGCATTCCCACCAGCAATGTATGAGGTGCTAAGTGTATATCTCAGCATTTTGCATTGCCACCAGCAATATATTAGGTGAGGTGATATGTCAGGGTGGTTTTGATTTGAATTTCCCTAATTGTAGGGAGTCAGAACATTTTTAAAGTATTTGGACATTTTAATTTAATCCTTGAAAAAGTTTCCTTTACGTTCCAAGGCTCATTTTATAATTGGACTGTTTATCTCCTTGGTATTTAATTTTTTGAGTTCTTTGTATACTCTGGATATTAGTCCTTCTTCAGATGTGTAGTTAGTGAAGATTTTTTTCTCATTCTGTGGGCTGAGACACCCAGAAATTTTCTTAAGTTTCGGCCAATTACACAGCTCATAAATTAGCTAAATTGATTGCCTTGGACTATCATGAATGTTTTTCTATGTCCATTTTGTCCACCATATCTTTCTCTCATTCCTTTTCTGTCAGTGCTGCTACCTGCTGTGTTGTCAAGTTGTTATAGGCCCACTGGTGATGCTCTTTCTCTCATCTCTGCTGATAGTCTCAGGATCTCCCAAGGACTCTGTCTATTATTGAGGTTCATTATATGCTATCACACACCTACTTTGCTAAAAAGCTATTCTCTAGCCATTTAAAATCCTTCTATATAGAAGTTGAATAGTTCTATTTAATTATAACTTGCCATATTGAATGCCTCTCCATACATTTCTCTTCATTCTTTCAATAATAATTAAAAACTGTTCTTTTTATAATCAAAACAAAACAGTGAATTACAGTTCTCTAATTTGAAGAAGTTTCAGAAGGAAAGAAAATCTTAAAGAATTCTCTCTGAATATGATCAGAAGATTAGTAGCCCCCCCCCCAAAAAAAGGACATATGCTAGATGGTTAGACAGAAAACTCAGTCATGGTTTACACTAAGAAGCCATAAGTCTCATATTAAGCCCGATGAAGCACGTGATTGATTTTTTTAAAATCATGAGTATGATAGTGTTTTAAAATGCAACTTCCTGAAGAAGGACAGCATTGGCTTTCTTGTGAATTCATCATGAATAACTAATTATTTTGAGGAAAATAATGAATGTTATGTGCATTTTCCTGGTTATTTTAGATCCTGCCTGATTTCAAGCAGCCTTAACTTTCTTGTTTCCACAACTGGGACAGCTTCTAATCCGTAGGCTTATTAGAAAGCATTCACTTATTGGGTGGATTATTCAAGAGCACGTTTGTGGAGGTCAAAGTTGTAGGGTTAGTTCTTTCCTCCCACTCTTATGTGGGATCTGGGAACAAATTCAGGCTGTCAAGCTTCATTTACCTGCTATGGTCTCTTGCCAGCTCTTACCTCTAGGCTTATTTCAGAACGCCTGAACTTAGAATGTTGGCATCAAATTACTCATGCTGAGATTTTGACCCTTAGATTGTGTTCTTTCATGTAAATATTCTTCATATCTGTTTCAATACTCTGTACTGATCTTATTTGCCAATTCTGTCACCTCATTTCTAATAATGCTTTCAAAGTATGGGTCCATACTTTGGCATTTTTCTTATACCCAGGTCTTCTCTCATTTTCCCATTCTTTGGAATTATCACTAACACTTAGGCCAATATCTTTATCCATAAAAATTGATGATGGCCTGATTCTGACTGTTACCACCTTGAATCTCTGTTCTCTCTGCTCAGTTTGCCACATGGCGTAAAACTTACATCAAGTTTATAAAGATTGATCTTTATTGTCAACCTGATTCAATTCTGTTCAAAGTAACTGGATGCTATCTATGTTCCTGGAACTGGAAGGAAAGAGACTGAAACTTCTGTCTATTCTTTTCCAGCATGAAGTCGAATACATTACTATTTTTACAGTTACATCTTTTTGGTTCTTAGGGCATTTCCTCGGTTCTTATCCATTCCTTAATTCAATTCTCCAGTCTTTCAATAATTTCCACAAAGAACAATATCTTCTACTGATTTTCACTTTACCTGATAGTCATATTTGTTTCTAATGTTTATAACCAAATGACTCCAGTTAACATACTCAAAAAAATAAATAGACTCTGAGTTAGGAGTTAAAACCAATAAATTTAGATTCAGTGAAAGAAGACAGGCAATTTTGGAAGATTTGTTTTGGCTTAGGATTTATTTAGTCTAGGAATACAACTGGGGGACTGAAAAGGAATGCCAGTTACAGATTCTACCTGATAGTAATAAATGGTTCTTCATGTACTGTGTGTTGCTGAGCCTATAATTTTTAAGTGTTCTTGTAACTCTAGAGTGAAGTTCTTATATAGTGAAATAGGCAGAGACTTGAATCATTGACATTCACTGAAGACATTTAGATTCAATTCCTAAGTAACATCCACTTCTAGAATACAAAGTATTTATGACTATATGTAACAACAACTAGAAGCAGATATGGAGGTAAACAGAAATACTGGTTCAGGACTTTTAATCTATTCTGTATCTTTTTACATGACTACTACCTTCAGTAATTTCACAGGTAGGCTTGGAGTGAAGCTAGAAAAAGTCAAATATGTGAAATTATGTTTATATCTTGGTAACAAAATTCATAGACACTGTTCATCATATCATCTTATAATATTAGGAAGAGGAGGTTAATGAAACTTCATGTGTGCCTTTGTTTCACTTGAAATAGAAAATTCCCATCTGTATGGATACAGTATGCTTAAAAGGATAATCAGTTATGAGGTGTGAAAAATCACACAATTTATTCTAAAATTCATATGTTACACTGCTGTACATAAAACTACATCTATTATTTAGCACTTTCTTATTATATTTTCTTTTACAGATGCTCTATGGGAAATTTATTTGTGGCTTGAAGTATTCAAATGGAAAAATATGGTTTAGAAAACATTTTCTATCAGCAAGAGTTTTGTGGTAGTAAAAGCCTAAGCATATGTTCTAAATACAATTTTTGTTCTAAGGACAACCCATTCACATACGCAAAGACGAAGAGTGAAGCAGTTGTACAATTCAAAATCTTGTGGTTTTCAAAAAGTGGCTTGAGTGATGTTTCAGGGGGGAGGACGAGGGAGGGAGGGAACTGGTCTACCTATTAAGTTTGTATGAGCGGAAGTAATAAAAAATGTATTTAAAAAATCATTGAAGAAAAGCCATAATTTGATTCAATGTCAAATTAAGATTTTTTTTTTGCTTCTTATTCAGTTAGTACTTGATTAAAACTGTGGTAGAAATTAAAGTAACACAATATTTCAGAGTGTGACACTTTCCTTTGGTTAACCTAACCTTTCATAATTTTGGTCAGTTAGGTCTCCATACGTCCAGCGAATACACAGGAAATCAGACTACTTCACTACTACTTTTTGTCTTTCTGACTCTTTGTCTGCCTGTCTCCATGTCTCTAATTCTTCCCACCCCTTCCACTTCTCCTCCTTCTCCTCTTCTTAAGCACTTCATTTTCCAAAAAAAGTTTATGGTTTAAAGGAAGAAGTTTTCTACAATGAAAGAGATATTTTGTAAACAAAAGCCAAAGAAAAAAATGAAATGAACTATTTAATGTACTATTTCACACACACACACACACACATACACACACACAAAGAGAAAGAGAAAGAGAGAGAAAGAGAGAGAGAGAGAGAGAGAGAGAGAATTACACAACATAAGTAGGAGTGATTTTTTTTTCTTCAAATTTACTGCTCTAGTTAGTTTTGTCAGTGAATGCTATCACTTTCAAAAGTCTACATCCTTAAATCATCCAGCCAGCCATTGGATAACACTCATTTTTAAAACCACGTCTTTCCATTTTCCAGGAAAATATGGAATAATTATATCTTGCTCAAATTTCCATAGCTGGTGACTAAACCTTTTTTTTAATATTTCTGCTCATACCAAAGTTATTAATGCCAATATTGTACTTAATGACATTTCATGAAACTAATGAAGATCTACTTTTAAAATTAGGAAAGAAATGTATGCAATAGGGAAAATTATTATTGCTTTAAGTTATGCTACTAAGAAGGAAATAAACTGCATTTATTAATATTTCTCTTGTTCTTTTTTAGATGCATCATTTATATTGTTTCTTCATTGGTTAGTTCTAGAAGGGACTAAGTGAAGACAATATTTTAGTGGTAATTAGACCAAATGAAATTAACTGATGTTGGAATTTTTGTGTTTCTTTTTTTCTTATTAATGTATTATTTATTTTAAATTTATTCAGATAAGAGAATGAGAGAAAAAGATGAGAGTGTGCCTTTAGAGGCCAGAGGACAACTTTCATTAGTCAATTCTCTCTTTCCACCATGTGGGCTTGCTTTGTGGATCAAATTCAGGTTGCCACACTTCTGTCTTGCCTATCTATAATTTATCTATTTATATGGTTTAAAATGCTAAAATTTTGGACTGGGAAGATGGCTCAGGGGTTAAAGCTTTGCCTTGCAAACACAAGGATCTGAATTCAGATCCTCAGATCCCATGTAAAAATGCCAGGAAGATGTGCCTGTGCCAATTCCAGTCCTGGAATGTAGAGCCTGGGAAACCTCAGAGCAAAGCAATGAGGAGGAAGAGCAATCTAGGATGATTTCTGATATCATCCTTGGGTCTCCACAGGTACACAATTCAAGTAACATTTGTACACACTCATAATTCCCACAAAATGCTAATTTTCTTCATTTTTACATTTAATATTTGTGTGTGTATGCATAGTGTATGTGTGCACTCACAAGTATACCATGGCATTTCACATTCCTTGAACCAGTAATTTAAAGTTATTTCTTTCTCATCTGTAGAAACCTGAAGAATACAATTAACAATTAACTTAGTAGAGGAGATAGTAATAAAATCAACAAAGAAAATAAGCTAAGAATCATGGAGAGGGGCAAATATTGCCTAAATAATAAAACAATTTTCAGATAATACTCTTCTCCTCTTTGGAAAATCCTAGGTAACAGAATTCGTGTTTTGCAGTTGATGAAATTCCAACTATTTTCTCTGTTGCAGACAGTATTCATGCCAAGCATATTCTTTATCACTTGTAATCTCAGTATCACAATCATCATTAAATGGAAATATCCAGAATTATTTTTGTATTTTACAACTCAGTACTAAATATGTTAGGTGCAAAAGGAGCCTTCCAAAAAATTGGCGACCTGAGTATTTCGCTTCATCCTTGGAACTCACAAGGTAGAAGGAAAGAATTGATTCCCAAAAGTTGTGCTGTAACTCTCTCTCTCTCTCTCTCTCTCTCTCTTTTCCTGTCTCTCTCCTCCCTCCTTCCTCCCTCCCCCTCCCCTTCCCTTTCTCTTTCTTTCCCTCCCTCCCTCTCTCCCTTCCTCCTTCCTTCCTTCTTTCCTTCTTTTCTCCCTCAAATAAATTTGCATATTTTAAAAAATAAATTTGTTCTTATGAAGACTATTACTTGTTGAATAAATAAAATTTTAATGTTTACGCCCATAACTCTAGTACAGAAAAATCTTTATGCTGAATTTGAATAACAGTATCTTAGGGATGGACAGTATTTCACTTTAACAAAATATTTTTCATATACTTTTAAATAATGAGTGACACTTAGCTAGTAATTTCTGAGAGTGTTTCTCCTTAGTTTAATTCTGTTGTAACAGCTATAAAAAGTAGGTATTATTGTACATAATTTGTATCTACTTGTTATAGTTAAGCACAGGTGTCAACTTGACTGTTGAGGGTTTGAGCTCTGGGCACAGTTGTAGAGAGTTGATGATTGAGTTAAGCCCAGAGTAAAACTGAAGGAGATTGTCTAGCTGATGGGGAAGACCCAGCCCATGGTGGGTGGGATTAGGCCCTGGAATAAATCACAAAGAGCTGGTTGAGAGAGTTGGCATCCTTCTTTTCACTTGGCTGGACATGCTGGTCTGGCAAGTAAGGACTGTCCATCTCTCAGCCGTTATGCAGTGATGGTGTGGCCAGTTCTTTTGGCCCTGGTGTTGGTGCATGCTCTCACGTCAAGCTGGACTGAGAACTCTAACTGGACTATCCTAAGGAAATAATCCCATTGTTCCCTTAAGCTATTTGATGGTCATTTATCAGCAATGTTGCAGGTGGACTGCAACACTACTGTACATAAATTGCAACTTGCATATATTAGATGAGTTACTATTTTAACTGCTAGCAAGAAGTAAAAGTGATATGACACACTAATCTTGACTAAAAAGTTATACTGTTTTCATACAAATAAATGCCTACAAAGTACTCTTATTTAAATTATTTCACCTTGCATTTTTCTGATTTTTAAAAATTTATGGAACTGAAAATAAGTGTAAATTTACTTTTTTAGTTCAACATATAAGAAAAACATATTTAATATTGGGATTGTATAAGAGCTCATTTGCCAGAATGCTCGTCTCATGCTGTCATAGTTAGATATACTTCAAAGCTCAGAGTTCAGGGCACATTTATAAAGAATTTGTACTTGAGTTAAGTCCCCAGAAAGCTTGCTGGAGATTGATTGATTGATGGGGAAGTCCAGTCCTTAGTGGGTGGGGCTAGGTCCTTGGCAGATAAATAAGACTAAGGATGCTGATTAAAAAAGTTGGTATTCTTTTGTAAACTCAACCAGACATGCTCATCTGGCAAGTGATTATTGTCCCTCTCTCAGTGGTCCTGTGGATATGGTGCAGCCAGTTCCCTCGGCTCCTGGTGTTGCTATAAACTATATTTCCAAGTTGGACAAAGAGCTATAATAAAGAATCATAAATGAAAATAAAAATCCCTTGTTACCTGAAGTCCTTTAGTTGTGAATTCATCACAAACATGCAGAGTAACTGCTGCACATGTTCATGAAGGCCTGGGTTCAATCACTGGAACCACATAAAACGTGTTATGGGACACATCTGTAGCTCCACCACATGGGAAGTTAAGACAGGAAGATTTGGAGTTCAAGGCCAACCTGGGATACTTGAAACCTTGCCACTTGAAGACAACAGAAAGTTCCATTTTAATTATCACACGGTATAGTACTAGTTCCATAGAAAATATGTGGCAACTTTATGTATATCACACACTAACATGTCTTACATAGTTTATCAGTTACATTATAAATTTATTCCAATATACTTCTAAATATGTGATGCAGTTATTCTGAATGTTGCTCATAAGTTCATGACTAAACATTTTGTGGGAACAAAACTTTATTTTGGCTTACAATTATCCAGTCACAGTTCTTAGTCCAATTTGACAGGAGAGTTCATGCCAACACCAGGGACTGAGGGAATTTGCTACACTATATCCACAGGACAGCTGAGAGAGGGACAATCTCTGTTTGCTAGATCAGCATGTCTGACCAACTATGCCAAAGAATAATAACTTACTAAACCAACTCCTCCTATTTTATCTACCTGCCTATCAGATGGTTCCACCCACCAAGGACTGGCCCCTCCACATCAATTAGACAATCACCTTCAGGTTTGCTTAGAGCTTAATTCAATTACTAACTAATTCCTTAGAAATACTCATAGAATTCCAGTGTTTCACAGTTAAGTTGACATTTGTAGCTATCTAACACAATGTGTATTGGTAGAAAATGAATATAATAGAAGGGACTCAACTTTAAAAATTCATGTTTCATTGTATTTTGAAGTTTACAACAAAATATGCAAAATAAAATATAACTTTGAAAGTCCACATGCATATAGACTTGTGGTTCCTTAAAATTATTTTACCTTGATATTGGTTATTACACTATTAGTTAATAAACTCAAGATCTGTTGCTGCTAGCCAAGAACTCTACTCCTGAGCTATACTCTAGCCTGAAATATCTTTTCGGGTTGGTGGGGGAAGGTCTCACTCTGTTGCCCAGATTTGCCTTAGAGACTCAGTTCTTCAGTATGAGTCCCAGCGGGCTGAGATAATAGGTATTCAACACCATGCCAGGCTTAAAATGTTTTGTTATTTAAAATATTTTGGTTTTATCATTCAAAGAATCAGATTTATTGTGATATTTCTAGACATGCATATCATGATACTCTGTTTTAATTTCCCTTCCAGTGCCCTACCACAAGCAATTCCCCATAAACTTTTGACTTTCATGTCATTTATATTCCTTATCCTCTTTTGTTGCCCCCCACCCAGTTTTTGTTTTATTATTTTGTAGTTTTATTTTTTTCATATATAAATACATGTTTATATATTTATAAATAAATATATAAATACATGTTCTCTCATTAAAACTTTGGTTCCAACATTTTAAAAGTTCTAAGTTTTTTAGCCTTAAGAGTCTTAAATCAGAGGTTAAATATTTTAAAACAGATAAAATATTAAAGCAGAAGGATCTTAAAACAGTAAAAAAAAAAACATTAAAAAGATCAAAGTCCAGCAAATCCAATACTGAATCCTTTACTTCAGTATCCATCTTCTGTTGCTCATCATATAGTCAGGATGGCTCAAAGATTCTAGGCATTTCCACTTCCTGTTTGCATCTCGAAGTTGTAGAAGCAGAGTTCCTCCAGGCTGAATCTCCACTTGAAGCTGTCCTCGGCATATATCCAATGGTTCTGGCATCTCCAACACCACTCTGGGTTCACCTGTGCAGCTATAAACTTCATCTTGTAGGAACTTGACACCTGTCACTTAGTGCCATGCTTTTGCTGCTCTCCAGGAACCATTCAGTAGTATACCAAAACCAGTATCACTTAGGGGATGCCTCCAGATTCTGAAGTGAGATTGAGATGTAGCTTGGTCCACTGGAATAGTACCAACTTTAGCTTGCTGACTCTGGAAAAGCCTCTTTTTTTGGCATTCAAACTTGCAAAGGGCAAGAAACAGCTTTAACTTGGGCTTTCAGCCCCTGAAGGAACCTGGGTTTTCAAACATTTTGTGGTTTTATACATGAACACAATGAATTCAAGTCATCACATCCCATATTACTGGACCTCCTTCTACTCCCATTGAAAACCTTCTTCTGAAATAGTCTCTGTCTTACTTTCAGGACTTTGTATATGTGTGCCCCACTGATATTCATTTGTCTTACCTCATTGGCATATTTCTAAACACTTACTGGGGCTTGGATGATGTATCAGTGAGTACACCACTGAAGAGAAAGGAGTTTCCTATTGCCAACATTAACTCTCAGTAATATTTCAGTGAGACACAATGTCTCTTGAGATCTTCTCCCTTCCATGGCAAAATGTTTTTAGACCAAATGTCTTATGGGTCTTGTGGAAGTAGATATAGCTTCAATGAATTCATAGTCACTTATTCTCTGCACATTGGCTGGTTGTCATTCTCTGTGTAAAGCACTTTCCATTACAAAAAGATGATTCTCAGTTGAGGGTTAAAAGCTGTACTGAGCTATGGATATAATAGTAAGTATTCAAAGAACAGTTTTGAAACCATGTTCACGGAGCAAGACAATAGTAGTTTGTACCCCCTCCCCAGGGCCTACTACCTTCCCATCTATGGTCTTTACATGCTTTACAGTACGAAAATTCAATTACCCAAATATGTGTGCCTTAAATCAAATAAGCCTCCTTTTATTGCAACTACCTTTGAATATACTCTTATAACAAGACTCTAGTTTAACAGTTTTTTATCTGTGGCCAGGGGGTGACATCCAATACCCATCAGGATGGAGTGAAGGGCATTGCAGGAGCAGCAAAACCGCAAAAGAAAATCAACAAACCATAATCCAGAACTTCAGAGACTCTATATCAACCACCTAGAACTAGGCCAGCCTAATCTCTCCCCATCCTGAAGCTCAGGGAAATTTGCGGAAGAGGGGGAGGTAAGATTTTAAGAGCACAAGGATGGAAGGAGCAACGATATGCAAGATACTCCACACAAGTTAGGGCCAAAGCAATCATAATTGGACTTTACATGCCCTGCACAATGTCCAAAAACACTATTGTCCCCACAAAGTCTAGCATTTGCTAAACCACCAACATCCTTGGAGGCAAGGGATTGACAGCCAAAATAGTGTTCCTATGCTTAAGGGGAACACAGGAAAGGGTTCAGGGAAATGCTGCTGGTCCTTGTATGTTATCGGAAAGGAGGACCCAGAGGACAGTCACGCATGCACATTAAAGGATTCTCCGGGGATTGGGGGAGGGGAGGCATTGGGGGGTGGGGAGGGAGGGGTGAGGGGAGGGCGAGCAGAGGGGTTGGGGGAGGAGGAGGGAAAGAGGGAACCAGTGTACCTTTAAGTTTGTATGCGCGGAGATAATAAAAAATGTTAAAGTCTCAAAAAAAAAAAGCAGTTGATGATTCCCATAGAATTCATACCATTATTGCAATAATAGGCACCCCTTTCCAGAGTGGTTATTACTGTAGCTCACAGAATGTACAGTTATGTAAGATGTACATATTGATGGCTTTTCTCCCCTAGTAGCCTTATATCAACCTCTGGTACTATGACAGCAGGAAGGACACTTCCAGATCAGCTCCATTGTTTTTTTCCATGTGTGGTGATCTAATGTGTGGGATCTTCAGCATTAAGGTCTTACCATCAGTTTCTGGTGGGCATCAAAGAGCAGTGTGTAAATTCTACATTGTTTTTGGAGCTTTTGATACTTTTCCAACTAACAGCTATTTGTGAGGTATCACATATTTGTTTAATTATCTGTGGCTTCTGTCTCTCAAAACACTTTATTTTTCTCCTATCTTTAGTCCCATTTCTGCTTTCATGTCACACACACACACACACACACACACACACACACACACACTCAACCTTCAACCCTCACATATTTTGATTCTTCATGCAAGAGAAAACATTTACAACTCGTCCTTAGAATTCTTGTTTATTTTACCTTTCACAATGATCTTGAGTTCCATCATCTCATTTACTCAATAAATTATCTTGCATTCTTTATCTTTCAGTCTATGTCTTCACTCATTAAGTGTGTTTCTTGGTGACAACAGATAGTTGGACTTGCTTTTCAATTCAATTATTTCATATCATTTTGTTTGTATGTGGATATAATTAACATGTAATGCTATTATTGAAAGAGGTCATTAATTCCTATAATTTTTAGTTGGTTGGATTACTGTTTGTTTTTTACTTGCTATTCATTAGTATTATGGGTCTTCTGATTGATTATATTGGACATAATATATTCCTTCCTAGTTCTCCTTTGTTCATCTACCTCGGTCAGGACATTTGCTCTTTCCTTGTGATAGTTAATCTTGGGTGTCAACTTGACACACTTGACATTAACTAAGATCAGCTGTCAGACCACCTGAAGAGATCATCCAGATCAATACGTTTACAACATAAAGATCAACCATAGATCTTATTGGTACCTCCCTAGATCTGATTGGAACCTCCCAGTAGGGGACCAGATAGAAGAAGAGATACTCCAGGATGTTTGCAGTGACTTGGCCTGCCTCCAGCTTCAGCCACCAGCCATGTTGCCTACACCATGAAAGACTGTTTCTCCCCTCTGGAACCATAGGCTGAATAAATCTCTCTTTCTCTCTTAAGTTGCTTAACTTTGAATGCTCTCTCACATCAACAGTTTATTTTATTTATTTATTTTTATTTCCACTCATACAAACTTAACAGATACAGTCCCCCCTCCCTCCAACCCCCTATCTCCCTGTGCCCCCCTCCCCTCCCCCTTCCCTCCCTATCTCCCAGTGCCTCCCCCTCCCATCCCTGGAGCATCCTTTAATGTGCATGCCAAACTTTCCTCTGGGTCCTCCTCTCTGATAAGGTGCAAGGACCCAGTGGCATTTCCCAGAACCCTTTCCTGTGTTCCATCAAATAGCAAAGGAAGGAACACTACCAAATTCCTTCTATGAAGCTAATATCATCTTAATCCCAAAACCTAATAAAGATACACTTAAAAAAGAAAACTATAGAGATCACTCAGGTATAAGATCATGTCATCTGCAAATAGGGATAGCTTGACTTATTCCTTGACGATTTGAATCCCTCTTATGTCCCTTTCTTGTCTTATGGCTTCAGCTAACACTTCAAGTACAATATTGAATAGAAGTGGTGAGAGAGGACAGCCTTGTCTAGTTCCTAATCGAAGTGGGAATGCTTCCAATTGTTCCCCATTGAGCATAATTCTTGCTGTGGGCTTGTTGTATATAGCTTTTATTATATTGATAAAGGTTCCTTCCATTCCTACTGTCTCTAGCGTTTTGATCATAAAAGGCTGGTGGATCTTGTCAAAAGCCTTTTCTGCATCTATCGAGAGTATCTTGTGGTCTTGGACTTTGGACTGGTTTACATGATGAATTACATTTATTGATTTTCGTATGTTGAACCAACCTTGTGTGCCGGGGATGAAGCCTACTTGGTCCCCGTGAATGATCTTTTTAATATGTTTTTGAATCCGATTTGCTAAGACTTTGTTGAGAATCTTTGCGTCTGTGTTCATCAGGGAGATCGGCCTATAGTTTTCTTTTTTAAGTGAATCTTTATTAGGTTTTGGGATTAAAACGATATTAGCTTCATAGAAGGAATTTGGTAGTGTTCCTTCCTTTGCTATTTGATGGAACAGTTTAAGGAGTATTGGTGTTATTAACTCCTTAAATGTCTGGTAGAACTCTGTGCTGAATCCATCTGGTCCAGGACATTTTTTGGTGGGAAGATTCGAGATTACTTCCTCAATATACCTGAGTGATCCCAAAAACTCCACCAGGAAGCTCCTGGAACTAATTGAGAAGTTCAGCAGGGTGGCAGGATACAAAATAAATGTGCAAAAATCAGAGACCTTCCTATATGCCCAGAATGAAAGAAGTGAAAAAGCCTTGAGAGAAACAATCCCATTTACTATAGCCCCTAAAAAAATGAAATACCTTGGTATAAACCTAACTAAGGAGGTAAAAGACCTTTACAACGAAAACTTTAAAACCCTAAAGAAAGAAATAGCAGAAGACACCAGAAGGTGGAAAGACCTCCCTTGTTCCTGGATTGGCAGAATCAACATTGTAAAAATGACCATCCTACCAAAGGCAATATACAGATTCAATGCTATACCAATCAAAATCCCAAAGCAATTCTTCAAAGAAGTCGACCAAACAATCTCAAAATTCATATGGAGGCACAAAAGACCCAGGATAGCAAAAACAATCCTGAGTAACAAAAACACAGCTGGAGGTATAACCATACCAAACCTTAGTCTATACTACAAATCCATAGTTATAAAGACAGCCTGGTACTGGCTCCAAAATAGACACACAGATCAATGGATAAGGATTGAAGACCCAGATATAAGCCCACAAAGTTACAGCCATTTGGTCTTTGACAAAGGGGCCCAAAGAATCCCATGGAAAAAGAACAGCATCTTCAACAAATGGTGCTGGCAAAACTGGATCTCCACATGCAGAAGATTAAAGCTGGACCCGTACTTGTCACCATGTACAAGACTTAATTCCAAATGGATCAAGGACCTTGATATAAGGCCAGAGACTATAAAAACCATAGTTGAAAGGATAGGGAACTCCCTCGAGCTGATTGGACTAGGCCAACAGTTCCTAAACAGACATCCAATGGCACAGTCACTGCTACCAACTCTCAACAGTTGGGATCTTGTGAAATTAAAGAGCTGCTGTTCAGATAAAGAGATTGTAACTCGAGCTCAAAGGCAACCCACAGAATGGGAGAAAATCTTCACTAACCACATATCTGATAGAGCTCTATTGTCCAGAGTGCACAAAGAACTTAGAAAACTAAACACCAAGGAAACCAATGGCCCAATTAAAAAATGGGCCCTGGAACTTAAAAGAAACTTTACCAGGGATGAAATTAAAATGTCTAACAAATATCTTAAAAAATGCTCCCCTTCTTTAGCCATCAGGGAAATGCAAATCAAAACTTCCCTGAGATATCATCTCACCCCGGTCAGGATGGCAAAAATCCACAATACTAACAATGACAAATGCTGGAGAGGATGTGGAGAGAGGGGAACTCTCCTACATTGCTGGTGGGAATGCAGGCTCATACAGCCACTCTGGCGAGCCGTCTGGAGATTCTTAAAGAAATTAAAGATTGAAATGCCATATGACCCTGCTATCCCATTTTGGGAATAACCCCCCATACAGCAGAGGTTTGCCTCGATAGCACAAGCACGACCATGTTCATAGCAGCACTGTTTACAATAGAAAAGTCATGGAATCAGCCCAAATGTCCAACAGTTGACGAGTGGATAAGGAAACTGTGGTACATTTATACAATGGAGTACTACTCAGCCATCAAAAATGATGAATTACTGGAATTTGCCAGGAAATGGATGTCATTAGAAACAATTATATTAAGTGAAGTATCCCAGACCCAGAAAATTAAGCGCTGTATGTACTCCCTAATAGGTGGCTCCTAGTACCAAACCCATCCAGCCCACCTAGAGACAATAATTCCAAGGATTATGAACAGGAGGGATGGGGTAGGAGGGCCACACCAGAAACAAGGAGAGAAGGGACCATGTTACAGCAGGGAAAATAGGCCTCCACCAAGGACCCAAATAAGTAATGAGACATCTGATTAAGTTCACAGACTTTTGTTCCTGATCATTTACTACTGAGGGGGTGTGATCTCACCAGAAGAGGAGGGCATATAGTCTGGCAGATAAAAAGTAACAATTTTGCAAATGGGTGACCCCCCATTTGCAAATGATAGACCCCTCCCTCACTGTGGTTTCCCACTTTTCTTACATCTACCTTTGAATGTGCTTTTATCACAAGACTCTAACAGCTTTTTGTCTCTGGCCAGGGTGTAACATACAATGCCCACCAGGATGGAGTAAAGGGTATTGCAGGAGCAGCAAACCTGCAAAAGAAAATCAACAAACCACAATCCAGAACTTCAGAGACTCTATATCAACCACCTAGAACTAGGCCAGCTTAGTCTCTCCCCATCTTGAAGCTCAGGGAAATTTGCGGAAGAGGGGGCGGTAAGAGTGTAAGAGCAAAAGGATGGGAGGAGCAATGATATGTAAGATACTCTATACTAGTTAGGGCTAAAGCAATCATAATTGGACTTTGTATGCCCTGCGCATTGTCCAACACACTGATGACCTCACAAAGTCTAGCATCTGCTAAAGGCACCAAGATCCTTGGAGGCAAAGGATTGGCAGCCACAGCAGTGTTCCTATACCTAAGGGGAACATGGGAAAGGGTTCAGTGAAAGGCCACTGGGTCCTTGTACGTCATTGGAGAGGAGGGCCCAGAGGAAAATCAGACATGCACAAGAAAGGACTCTCTGGGAATTTGGGTGGGAGGCACTGGGGGATGGGGAGGGAGAGGGGTGGGGAGGGGGAGCAGGCGGTACGGGGGGAGGAGGAGTGAGGGAGGGAACTGGTGTACCTAATAAGTTTGTATGAGCTGAAATAAAAAAAAAAGAAAACTATAGGCCAATCTCTCTGATGAACACAGATGCAAAGATTCTAAATAAAGTCCTAGCAAATTGCATTCAAAAACATATCAAAAAGATCATCCACGGGGATCAAGTAGGCTTTATCCCAGGCACACAAGGTTGGTTCAACATATGCAAATCAATAAATGTAATTCACCATATAAACCAGTCCAAAGTTTTAGACCATATGACACTCTCAATAGATGAAGAAAAAGCTTTTGACAAGATCCAACAGCCCTTTATGATCAAAATCCTAGAGAAGGTTGGAATGGAAGGAACCTTTATCAATATAATAAAAGCTGTATACAGTAAGCCAACAGCAAGGATTATACTCAATGGGGAAAAACTTAAAGCATTCCCACTTCGATCAGGAACTAGACAAGGCTGTCCACTATCACCACTTCTTTTCAATATTGTACTTGAAGTCTTAGCTGAAGCCATAAGACAAGAAAGGGACATAAAAGGGATTCAAATCAGCAAGGGAGAAGTCACATCAACAGTTTAAAGTAACTATTACATTCCTCTTCTGTTATTGAAATTACCTTCCTTTTCCCCTCTGTATACTGTATATCTTTATCTTCAGAAATGATAGCATTGTGATCATGAACTGTTTTAAAATTGTCTTGTGCCTGCCTTAAAATTCCTTATTCCTCTGGCAATTTGAAAATAAAGGGTTACTGATGCAAGACCTAATGTTATTGTGATATTTTTGCACTTGTCAGCAAATTGATGGTTTTTCCCCTTCAAATTTAATATTGCTCCTTAGCTTTGTATTTCTGAGATCTTCACTACAATATGTCATGGATAAGTTATTTTCTGGTTATGACTATTTTGGGTTCTAAATGTCTTTGTATGCTTGGATATTCATTTTTTTTAGATTTGAGTATCTTTCTAATATAGCTTCCAGAGAATAGATTTTCTGTGACTTTGGGTTTTTTTCTTAGCACTTTTATGTATCTGGCTGGGTCTTACATTTGTTCTCTATAACTAGAGTTCCTCAATTTTCTTGCTGAATTTTCTTCCATGTTGTTCTTTTTCATCCCTTTTTGTGGCTTTTTTTTCTCTTTTTGTTATTGGATTTCCATTCCATATCCTGAATTTATTTCATTTCATTTTTCTGCTTGCTTATATCCTCTTTGAGGTCATTGATCATTTTCACCAGTAAAATTTTTGAAAACTTCCTATCGCATTTTACCCTCATTTGAATTGAGTAGCTGAAGAGTAAGGACATTTTGAATGAATCATGCTGCTATACTTTTTCATATTCCTACTGATTCTATAATGCAACTTGTACATATGCAGCTATGGAGAGAGGGGTAAAATGACTGAATGTAAAGTGTTTAGTTTGCCTTACATTTTGTTGCTTCTGCTTTTTGTTTCTCCATTCTTTTCACCTGTCTGTCACTCATTTTATGAATGTTTGAACATCTTCTACTCTTTCTCTTTTGAAGAGTCCATTCTCTTGATGCCTGCACCTTAAGAGGTCACATGGAAGTGACTAGTAGCCTACCAACTCATGAGATTTGGGGGGTTTCATAATCTCAATTTTCTTGCTGAATTTTCTTCCATGTTGTTAAGTTTTTCATCCCTTTTATTGGATTTTGTTCTCTCTTTGTTGCTGAATTTCCTTTTCATATCCTGAATTGATTTCCCTACTTCATTCTTCTGTTTGCTTGTATCAATTACAATTTTATGACAGACTTAGAATTTTACATTACAAAATATTGTGTTTTATGAAGAAGTATCTGTAAATGGAAATCTCTATGCCTTCAATTGTGTTACATTTCATACATTTTCACACCATAAAATACAATAATAATTAGTCCCCTAATTTTTTATTTCTTAGTACTAGGGATCAAACCCAAGATCCTGTACATGCTAAGAAAATACTCTTTTTTTGTGTGAATTATTTATTTATTTATTTTTATTAATACATTTTTTATTATTTCAGCTCATACAAACTTAATAGGTACACCAGTACCCTCCCTCACTCCTCCTCCCCCCATACCCCCTGCTCCTCCTCCCCAACCCCCTCCCTTCCCATCCCCCAGTGCCTCCCGCCCCAATACCCAGAGTCCTTTCTTGTGCATGCCTGATTTTCCTCTGGGCCCTCCTCTCCGATGACATACAAGGACCCAGTGGCCTTTCCCTGAACCCTTTCCCATGTTCCCCTTAGGTATAGGAACACTGCTGTGGCTGCCAATCCCTTGCCTCCAAAGATCTTGGTGCTTTTACCAGATGCTAGACTTTGTGGGGTCAATAGTGTGTTGGACAATGCGCAGGGCATGTAAAGTCCAATTATGGTTGCTTCAGCCCTAACTTGTATGGAGTATCTTACATATCATTGCTCCTCCCATCTTTTTGCTCTTACAATCTTACCGCCCCCCTCTTCCGCAAATTTCCCTGAGCTTCAGGATGGGGAGAGATTAAGCTGGCCTAGTTCTAGGTGGTTGATATAGAGTCTCTGAAGTTCTGGATTGTGGTTTGTTGGTTTTCTTTTGCAGTTTTGCTGCTCCTGCAATGCCCTTCACTCCATCCTGGTGGGCATTGTATGTTACCCCCTGGCCAGAGACAAAAAGCAGTTAAACTGGAGTCTTGTGTTAAAAGCACATTCAAGTGTAGATGTAATAAAAGTGGGAAACCACAGTGAGGGAGGGGTCTATCACCAATTTGCACAATGGTTATGTTTTATCTGCCAGACTATATGCCCTCCTCTTATGGTGAGATCATACATCCTCAGTAGTAAATGATCAGGAACAAAAGTCTGTGAACTTAATCAGATGTCTCATTACTTATTTGAGTCCTTGATGCAGGCCTATTTTCTCTGCTGTAACATGGTCCCTTCTCTCCTTGTTTCTGGTGTGGCCCTCCTACCCCATCCCTCCTGTTCATAATCCTTGGAATTACTGTCTCTAGGTGGGCTGGGTGGGTTTGGTACTAGGAGCCACCTATTAGGGAGTACATACGGTGCTTAATTTCCTGGGTCTGGGATACTTCACTTAATATAATTGTTTCTAATGACATCCATTTCCTGGCAAATTCCAGTAATTCATCATTTTTGATGGCTGAGTAGTACTCCATTGTATAGATGTACCACAGTTTCCTTATCCACTCGTCAACTGTTGGACATTTGGGTTGATTCCATGACTTTGCTATTGTAAACAGTGCTGCTATGAACATGGTCGTGCTTGTGCTATTGAGGTGAACCTCTGCTGTATGGGGGGTTATTTCCAAAAGTGGGATAACAGGGTCATATGGCATTTCAATCTTTAATTTCTTTAAGAATCTCCAGATGGCTCGCCAGAGTGGCTGTATGAGCCTGCATTCCCACCAGCAATGTAGGAGAGTTCCCCTCTCTCCACATCCTCTCCAGCATTTGTTGTTGTTAGTATTGTGGATTTTTGCCATCCTAACTGGGGTGAGATGATATCTCAAGGAAGTTTTGATTTGCATTTCCCTGATGGCTAAGGAAGTGGAGCATTTTTTAAGATATTTGTTAGACATTTTAATTTCATCCCTGGTAAAGTTTCTTTTAAGTTCCAGGGCCCAGTTTTTAATTGGGCCATTAGTTTCCTTGGTTTTTAGTTTTCTAAGTTCTTTGTGCACTCTGGACAGCAGAGTTCTATCAGATGTGTGGTTAGTCAAGATTTTCTCCCATTCTGTGGGTTGCCTTTGAGCTTGCGTTACAATCTCTTTATCTGAACAGAAGTTCTTTAATTTTACAAGATCCCAACTGTTGAGAGTTGGTAGCAGTGACTGTGCCATTGGATGTCTGTTTAGGAAATGTTGGCCTAGCCCAATCAGCTCGAGGGAGTTCCCTATCCTTTCAACTATGGTTTTTATAGTCTCTGGCCTTATATCAAGGTCCTTGATCCATTTGGAATTAAGTCTTGTACATGGTGACAAGTACGGGTCCAGCTTTAATCTTCTGCATGTGGAGATCCAGTTTTGCCAGCACCATTTGTTGAAGATGCAGTTCTTTTTCCATTGGATTCTTTGGGCCCCTTTGTCAAAGACCAAATGGCTGTAATTTTGTGGGCTTATATCTGGGTCTTCAATCCTTATCCATTGATTTGTGTGTCTATTTTGGAGCCAGTACCAGGCTGTCTTTATAACTATGGATTTGTAGTATAGACTTAGGTTTGGTATGGTAATACCTCCAGCAGTGTTTTTGTTACTCAGGATTTTCTTTGCTATCCTGGGTCCTTTGTGCCTCCATATGAACTTTGAGATTGTTTGGTCAACTTCTTTGAAGAATTGCTTTGGGATTTTGGTCATATCTATTTGGGGTGCAGAATGCCTCTTGTATATGGATGGGCCTCTCTTTTGTTAGATGAGGAAAGTTTTCCTTGATGATCATTTGAAAAATTTCCTCAGGGGTGGTATTTTGAGATTCTTGCTCTGGTATTCCATGAATACGCATGTTGGGCTTCTTCAGGGTGTTCCATATCTCCTGGATATTTCTCTCAAGCATCTTTTTGGCTTTAACAACCTCTTCCATTTTGCTGGTTAATACACCCACTTTATCTTCAAGATCTGAAATTCTGTTTTCTGCTTCCTTAGTTCTGCTGATAAGACTCTCTGTGGAGTTCTGGGTTGAAGATAACTTGTCTTTTAGCTCAGTTTTAAACTCTGCTTGAGTCTGCTTTAACTGCTCTATGCCAGTTTTTGATTCTTGCACTGTTTTTCTCAACTCCTCCATGCATCTGTTGTGTTCCTCCTCAAAGCGATTGATTCAATTATTTAATTCCTCCCGGATTTCCTCTTTCATAGTATTGAACATGGTAATGATCATATTTTGAAGGTCGTTATCCTGGGTCAGGCTTTCTTGGCCATTTTCCATGGGTTTGTTCTGGTTGGAGTCTAACATTATGGGATTAATTCCTTCAGTGGGAGATTTGTTTACTTGAGTATTGTTTCTCATGGATTTGCACTTAGACTTTGGCATTGTCGTTTTAACTCTTAAGATCTTTTAATTTCTGTGCGTTTTTCACTAAACTGAATTATTTAGCCTGGGGCTCTGGGGGTGGGCGGGGACTGAGATCACCTGGGTGGAGGCCTGGTGAGGCCGGCTGGACTGAGGGCATGCGCTTGTCCTTGGTGGTAGAGTGGAGGGGAAAGCGAAATACTCTTTTAGTTTGCTGCAATCCCAGTTAAATTCCCCCACATTTTATGATCATAGTCCATTAAGTCTTCTGAAATTTATTTTAGCCTTATGATGTTTTGTTTTATTTGGAGTGGTAAGAAATAGTTTCCAAAAACTTTAGTAGAGAGTGCAATTTCATTACCTTTAGGAATTTAATTGTCATTAAATGTGGTTGTACAGTTCCAGCCATTTTCATTCAGATCATGAACAATAAATGCTTTAATTCCAATACAATTTTTCATATTTATGACAATACATAAAAAACGATTGTGTTGTTTGGGATGCATATATGGCCATTGCTGTATTTTTATTTTCTTGTATATGTACAATATGCATGCATGTGTTTTATGTTTGGGGCACACAGAAGTGTGTATGTAAGTGTATATACACATGTGTGTGTATGTATGTGGAAGCTTGAGAATACTGAAGGTGTGCATCATCTTCTCTGCCTTGTCCATTGTATCATTGTCTTCAACTGAACCTGAATTTTACAGATTGTAGTTAGTCTGGCAAATCAGTTTTATCTATGAATCTCCTCCTGCCTGCATTTTCCAAGCATGGAATTAAGGGACTGACACTACATCTGCCTGGCATTTACTTAGATGGTGGGGAACTGAACTCTGCTCCTCATGCTTGAATGGCAAGCATTTTACCTGTCAAGCCATCTCTCCATCCCTTTTATATATATTTACAGGAGAAATAATATTGTTTTTACAAATTTGTATTTTATATATATACATAATGTTTACTCATAAAATATAGTTCTACCAGAGATTCTCTTTCAAAACCGAAATCATAGAGATAGTTTTCTTGTTTATATTTTTCTTCCTAGAAGCGTGGTACTGAGAGAAAACAAATGACTTCTTTAAAAAAAGAGCACATTTGGACTGGAGAGGTAGCTCAGGGGTTGAGACTCTGCCTCACAAGCAGAAGGTGTTGAGTTTGGATCCCAGGTCCTACATTCTGGCCCTGATGGGCAGAGCCTTGGAAATCTCAGAGGAAAGCAAAAAGGAGGTAGAAACAGATTCCTGAAGCTACCCTTGGATCTCCACAGGGACACATATTGCCCTTGACCTCTTCTCTCTCTCTCTCTCTCTCTCTCTCTCTCTCTCTCTCTCTCTCTCTTTATGTCTCTCTCTCTCTCTCTCTCTCACACACACACACACGTGTGCACACACAAAATAAATAAAGTTTAAAGAATAAAAGCACATTTATTTATTTATCTTGTGTGTTATACCATAATATGCATATTAGAATAAGACGATAACTTTTTTGGAAGTTGGTTCTCTTTCTACCATGTGGGCTCCAGGTGTTCAAACTCAGGTCAACATATTGGACAGCAAGCACTTTTTCTAATCAAACCATCTTGCCAGCTCCATAAGTGTCTTCTTAGCATTTAAACCATTAACTTTTTCACCCAAGATTTAAATAGCCATTTAAAATTGTGTGTTATTAATGCATAATGAAATTTATAAGCTGTGCTTCCTGTGCTTAAAAAAAAAGATTGTCCTGGGTTAGGCTAGAAGTATTGTGTTAGTTTCAAAATTTCATTGCTATAATAAATACCTGAACTAAACAATTTAGAAGAACAATGATTTATTCATGATCATGATTCTATGTTACAGTTGATCATGGAAGTAGAGTTATATCAGCATCAAGAGGCAAGGGAACTGGCCAAACCATATCCATAGCAAAGAAGACAGCAAAACTCAGTTCATATTAGTTTATAACCACCTTTGCCAACTTACAGATAGTTCTCTCTATATATCTTTATCCACTTACTCAGAGAATGATCTTACAAACTATGGGATGAGTCTTCTCATATCGATTTATGCAATTAAGAAAAATCTCTTATTGATTTTTCCCAGAAAACTAACTTAATTAAATAATCCTGCCCTACAAGGTCTATATTATATGACCTTTATCTCCTGATAGTTTGTTCTCAACCTGGCAATTAGAGAAGCTTTTACAAAACATAAGCCTTGGGGCTAGCAAGATGGCTAAGCAGGAAAAGGCACTTGATAGGTAAGCCTGGAGACCTCATTTCGATCTGTGTTGCCTCATTGGCAGAAGGAAATAATCAACTCAGCCAACTTATGGATTTGTCTTTTGACCTCTGTATATGCGTGTACATGCACACAAATAAATGAATAAATAATTTAACAGCATAACCACTTTGCTCTTGTGCTTAAAATTATGTAACACCATTTCGTTCTACTTAGAATATAATTCAAACTCTGTACTGCAATCCATAAGGATACAAAAGCCATTACCAAATGTTTAAAAATTATTTTGCTTGCCTTTTGGGTTGCATTATTTCCAAAAAATTTTAAGTTTTTTATTATTTATTCAATTGTGCGTGTATGCGTGTGTGTGCGTGTGTGTATGTATCTGTGTGTGTGTAGAACCACGGATGAATTCGGGAACCACCATGGACGCCTCCACCTCCTCCTTGTTTACTCTGCCCCGGGATTCACAGGCTCCGCCCTACCAGGACCGGAAATGCAGGCCACTGCCGCTTCCGACCCGCATCTATACGTGGGGTCTAGGATCCGAACTCAGGACCTTCTGCTTGCAAGGCAGAGGCTAAACCTCTGAGCCACCTTTCCAGCCCCTATTTCCAAAAAATTTTAATAAAGCAGGTACTTTACCACTGCTATTCATTATAAGAAATGCTAAATATAAGGGTTCAGCAAGTGCTGTATGAGTTAATGAACAAATAATCATAATCTTTTACCACTGACAACACATACCTCATTTCTTTCTTTTCTGAAAACAAACAGTTTTATAACGGTTAGGGTTTACTGGACTATATCTCCTTAGGTATCCTTTTTTTTTAAACATAAATGCACTGTGATGTGTAATGGTTTTGAGAATGTATTCTATACTAGAAACTGATCTGTGTGGATTATATAAATGCTTCATTTGATCATCCCAAAACACTGTGGGTAAAGGAAAAGAGTTGTTTACAATGTCAGTACTCATAACTGTTGTACTCCAATGCCTCTAATAGCAGATATGATAATTCAGCATAATTAGCAAGTCAACTTTAGAGTCAAACAGAAGTAGATTTAAATTTCAGCTATGATATTTATCAGTTATGTGGCCTCAGGTAATCTGAATTTGTTCTGACTCAATCCTTATATGAAAAGCAAGGATAATGGCATGTTTTGTAAGGTCATTTTGGAGATAATATTTCTAAAATATCTTAATAATAGTGAAAAATGAATCCAAAGCTTTTCTTTCTGGTGTAATATGAGATTCATTGGCTGAGTTTTGTAGTTTTGTGGAAGCCATAGAGACAAAGGAACTTAATTTTACTATGATGGGGAGATGTCTGGGAGAGCAGTTAAAAGTACCCTAGTCTTAAAAGAGATGATTGGATTTGCTTTATAGTTTTCCTAAAGTTGGTCCTGATTGTACATGGCTTTGATTTTTTTAATCATTATTTTAATTTGTCTGTTGTTTTTTGTTAGTGTTGTTACCTTGGAAGCTGGGAAGGATATGAGTTAAGCAAACTCTTTAAAATATGTCAAAGGAACAACTGACAGAAACAAAACTATACAAATTAAAATTAATCAGAAGTGAAACTGTGTTTCCAAAACACCACAATCAAAATACAAAAACAGTGGAGAAAACCCTAGAGAATGACAAAAATATTTTAAATCATATCTGATAAGAAACTTGCATCTATAATAAAGAATTTTCATGGTTCAACAACTGAAGGAAAAACTATTTAAAACTGGGTGTATACAAAAAATTAAGCGCCGTATGTATTCCCTAATAGGTGGCTCCTAGTACGAAATCCACTTAGAGACACTCAAAGATAAATCTCTGTAATACCTACAGTAATTGCTAAGATTATGAACAGGAGGGATGGGGAAGGAGGGCCACACCAGTAAGGAGAGAGGGGACCATGTTACAGCAGAGAAAATAGGCCACCATCAAGGACTGTAAGTAAGTAATGAGACATCTGGTTAAGTTCACAGACTTTCCTTCCTGATCATTTACAACTGACGGGGTATATGATCTTACCAGAAGGGGAGGGCGCATAGTCTGGCAGATAGAAAGTAACCATTTCACAGATGGGTGATTGACCCCTCCCTCACCGCGGTTTCCTACTTTTATTACATCTACCTTTGAATATACTCGTATAACAAGACTCTAATTTAACAGGTCTTTATCTCTGGCCAGGGGGTGACATCCAGTACCCATCAGGGTGGAGCCAAGGGCATTGCGGGAGCAGCAAAACTGAAAAAAGAAATCATAATCCAGAACTATAATCCAGAACACCAGAGACTCTATATCAATCACCGGGAACTAGGCCAGCCTAATCTCTCCCCATCTAGAAGCTCAGGGAAATTTGCGGAAGAAGGGGCGGTAAGATTGTATAAGCACAAGGAAGGGAGGAGCAATGATATGCAATATATTCCACACAAGTTAGGGCTGAAGCAATCATATTTGGACTTTGCATGCCCTGCGCAATGTCCAACACACTATTGACCCCACAAAGTCTAGCATTTGCTAAAGGCACTAGGATCCTGGGAGGCAAGGAATTGACAGCCACAGTAGTGTTCCTATGCTTAACGGGAACACAGGAAAGGGTTCTGGGAAATGCTACTGGGTCCTTGCACCTCATCGGAGAGGAGGACCCAGAGGAGAGTTTGGCATGCACATTAAAGGATGCTCTAGGGATGGGAGGGGGAGGTACTGGGGGATGGGGAATTAAGGGGGAGGGGAGGGGGGGCACAGGAGGATAGAAGGTTGGAGGGAGGGGGGACTGGTGTACCTGTTAAGTTTGTATGATAATAAAATTTATTCAAAAAAAAAAAGACTGGGTGTATAGTTAGAATAGACTGTTTTTTTCCCAAAGAAGATTTACAAATGGTTAAATAAGCACATGATAATATAAACATCAGTAGTCATTACAGGAATTAAAATTGAATTCACTATGAAATATATATTCACCCTTATTAGCATAACTAAATGTTATACAAGAAGAAACACAAAATTTGCACATGAGAATGGAGAAATTTGAATCCATGTAGATTTTAGTGGAGTAGAAACATTGTGCAAGTGTTGCAGTAAGCAAGTTGACATTTTTATTAATGTTACACAGAGTATTCATAACAAACTCACTACTAAGCATGTATAATAAAATTATGTATGTTCATAAAGCACAAGCAATAATGTCCACTCAATTTTTATTCAAAATAATCAAAAACTGTAGAAATATGTAATCCACAAGTGCCCAGTAACTGACAAATGAATAAAAAAATGGTATATTTCCCAGCAGAATGGAGTGAAGGGAATTGCAGGAGCAGCAAAACTGCAAAAGAAAATCAACAAACCACAATCCAGAACTTCAGAGACTCTATATCAATCACATAGAACTAGGACAGCCTAATCTCTCCCCATCCTGGAGCTCAGGGACATTTGCGGAAGAGGGGGCGGTAAGATTGTAAGAGCAAAAGGATGGGAGGAGCAACGATTTGCGAGATTCTCAACAATAGTTGGGGCCAAAGCAATCATAATGGAACTTTGCATGCCCTGCGCAATGTCCAGCGCACTGTTGCCCTCATAAAGTCTAGCATCTGTTAAGGGCACCGAGACCCCTGGAGGCAAGGGATTGACGGCCATAGTAGTAATCTTATGCTTAAGGGGAACAAGAGAAAGGGCTTATGGAAATGCCACTGGGTCCTTATATGTCATCGGAGAGGAGGACCCAGTGGAGAGTTAGGCGCACACAATAAAGGACTCTCTGGGAATTGGGGGGGAGACACTGGGGGAAGGGGAGGGGGGAGGGAGGGAACTGGTAAAAAATTTTAAAATGTATAATTAAATTTTTAATAAAAAAAAAATCAACAAACCATAAAAAAAAAATGGTATATTTGTACAATGGAATATAATTTGTAACAAAGCAAAAGTTTTTGATTAAGGTAATACTACTTATAAGCTGTGAAAACATTATGATAATTAAAAGTAGTTGTAAAAGAGCATACATTTCATATTTTCATTTCTGTGGCATGTTCACAATATATAAATTTATACTGAAAGAAAAATTAGTGGTTGCCTGGAATTGGGCAAAGTAGTTTGAGAGAATGGAAGAAGGAATGCTAGTGAGCATTGTTTTGCCATTGAGAGATGATAATGGTCTACTTTTTGTGTATTTCATACACTTTTTGTTTGTTTGTTTGATTGTTTGTGATAGGGTCTTTCTCTGGTACTTATTGATCAAGACTAAACAGCCTGAAAATGATGAAGCCAGAGATCAAATTCATACTCTTATTTTCAAATCCTGTGTTTTATTAAATATGCTCATAATACAGTAACTTTGTTATGACCACATAAATAACATCTATCATTACTATGGAGGGTAAAACTAATCTGGTAAGTTATTTAAAAAGAACATTGCTTGGAGTGCTGTACTGTATTTAGAACTTCTAAGGAGAATGAGTCAGAAGGATACTGGGTAACATTGTGAGACCCTATCTAAAATCAGAAGAGAACTAGAGATAGTGCTCAGGGGCAGAATGTTTTCTTTGAATGTAGATGATACTGTGTTCAATTTATATTACTACAAAACAATAATAGCAATAATTAAATAGATAACAATAAAAACATGAATTTTTTTATTTCACAGGTTTCATTTTGCTTGTTTAGCCAAATTGCCTTAAAATTAGTGTTTCAAAGCAAATAATTTACAGTGAGAACCGTGTTATCCTTTGGAGCTCACTTGGTTGTATTGTGAGAACCAGATGATGGACTTGGAGCTTCAGGATTTGGTATTTGCCCTGTTAGATTTGATTTTGCTTTGGATTTGACAATTTCTTAACATGCTTTAATTTTCATATATTTTTAAAACTTTATTTATTCATTCATTTAGTGCGTGTGTGTGTGTGTGTGTGTGTGTGTGTGTGTGTGTGTATGTGTGTGTGTTAGAGGCCACATGTGTCTCTGTGGAGGACCAAGGGTGACTTTGGGAATCATCCTGGATTTCTTCTACCTCCTTCCTGCTTTGCTCTGCAATTGCCCAGGCTCCTCCCACCAGGGCCAGAAGTGTGGGCTGCATCATTTCTGTCTGGCATTTTTACATGGTACCTGGAATCCAAACTCAGGACCATGTGCTTGGGAGACAGTCTTAACCCATGAGTCATCTCTCGAGCCCTAATTTTTCTACTTTCATATAGGAATGATTATTTTGTGCTAGTATATATTGAAAATGTATCGCTTGTTATGTATTATTTTTAATTTTAGTATGCCGAGCCATACAACTTATAGATTAGAATATAGACACCTAATTTGTTTGTGCAGTCACTGAAATTACATCCATGTTACATAACTCCAACACACATTTGTCTTTCATTCTGGCCAGAATAGTGTAAATTCTACTCAAAAACAAGTAAACTGTTTTTATTTAATTTCTTTCTTGTTTGTCTTGTTTTCTTCTTTCTTTTTATTTGTGTGTATGTGTATGTGTATGTGAGTGTGTGTGCATGTATGTGCATTTGCATCTGGAGGCCAGAGGACAATCTTGGGTGCCATTCTTCGAAAACATCACCTAGCTTGTTTTTGAGATCAGGTCTTTCTTTTATTGGTCCAGATTTGTTTTTTATTTTTATAGGATTCACAGCTGAAAGATTTTGAGCTATTGAAGTGCTGATGGCTGTGGAAAGTTTTAAGTTAGACTAAATGCATTTTTTGTCCCACATTTTATTTTTTTTCCTAATTATACAAGTTCAATAGGTATCCCCATCCTCTCCCTCCCTCCTCCCCTCCCCAGTCATCCCCCTTGCACTCTCCCCCCTTCCCCTTTCCTTTCACTCCCTCCTTCCCTTTCCTTCTCCCAATGCTCCCCCTTCCTCCCTCCCATTCCCTGGAGCATCCTTTTGTGTGAACACTCAAACTCCCTCTGAGTCCTCCACCCTAGTGAGGTGTAAGGATTCAGTGGCATAGCCTGGAGCTCCTTCTTGGGTTCCCCGTTAGTATGGGAACGCTATTATGACTATTAATCCCTTACCTCTAAGGATCCTACTGTCCCTGTGATCCATGCTTGTAATTGAGGCGTCACTGACAATGTGTTTTTTTAATGCATTTTTATATTGTAAGACGAGCATGAAACCTCAGGGAAAGAGAAGTATGGCCATAGCTAAAAGTTGTATTTTGGAATGAATTTAACAAAGGATGAAGTTGTCAGGGCTAATATTACTTGCCAACATGACCCGAGAAGATATGACTTCAGGTATACCTGAGAGGTATTCTCTGTATTGAAGTTGACCTCTTGGCATGACTAAAAAGGATTGTCTTGATTGCATCACTTGCTAGAAAGAATAGTCTAAGCAGAGAATCTAGAACTGTACAAGAATGAGAAAAACTGAGCACTAGTAAACACACCTGAGAGCATTATTTCACTGCCTTTGCTGCAATGTAATTTGATCATCTGCTTTAGGCTTTTGCCATTGTGATATTCCCACAATGATAAACCATAACCAGGAAGGTAGAACCAGTCAAGTCCTTTTGAAATTGCTTATACTGAAATTAAAATATTTTCTTCAGGGGAAACTTCTGTGGTTATGTTTGCACAACTATCTGCTGATTACTTCCTCTATTGATATGAGGAAACATAAAATGATAGGTACAATAATAGCCCAGTTTTGCGATGTTAATCTTCAAGATATCAACTTTGACAAGTCAGCATATATGGAAGTTGTTCCTAATGAGAATTTTTAAAAATGTGCTGAGTAGAGATGTCCTCAACATTCATAAACAATATGTTTGAAGATGATAGCACTCATTTAGATATATTTGATATTTTGAAACAACATTAATTCAACTCAATATATGAATATTTCTCTTACTGAATTTTTTAAGAACTTTTGTTAGTGTGTGTGTGTGGTTGTATATGTGTGTGTGTGTGTGTGTGTGTGTGTGTGTGTGTGTGTGTGTATCCGAGGGTACATATGTCCCTGTAGAGGACTGAGGGTGACTTCAGGAATCATTCTGGATTGCTACTACTTCCTTCTTGCTCTGCTCTGGGATTTCCAGGCTCCGCCCACCAGGGCCAGAAGTACAGGCCACTGCCATTTCAGCCTGGCGTTTTTACATGGGACCTGGGATTGGAACTCTGCTTGTGAAATAGTCTTAACCACTGATCCATCTCTCCAGACACATGACTGAATTTTTGAAGTTTTAGATAATTTAGATCATGAAATAAGGAAAAATCCTCTCCTAACAATGAATTGGTGGCTAGGAAAAATTTTATACTGGTGCTCAGTGGCCAATTTTACTCCAAGACAAATGATTGTATTCTATGTCTTCCAACCTTAAATTCAGAATCTAAGCAAGGTCCACTTTGGAATGTACAACAAGACCATTGATTAAAGGCTTGTAGTAGAATGATTTCATTTCTTGACTGTTTAGACAAAGCCTTTACATCGAAGAGAAACTATAAATTTTGATACCATGTAACACAGTGACAGATATTTCAAATTAAAGCAAATATTTTCCCACAATTCACAAAATCAAACTGAAAGAAATTACAAAAGTGGAGGAGATAGTGCAGAAATGTAGCTCAACTTTTAGAAAAATTCTTTTAGCTACTGAATTAATTAGTATCAAACATGTTCTTTTGAAAGAAAAAAACCAACACACAAACACACAGGTATTTCTCAAATCTTGTCTTCAATCTCTAGAACCCAAAAGAAAACAAAACAAACCTTATATTTTACTGGCAATAGAAATGTCAAGATACAGATATAATTATTGTATGTAAGTAGTTATTGCTATAAAGTAAATAATCATTAGCATATAAGAAGTAGATGTCAATATGTCCTGGCAGATCATGCAGTAATTTCCACATCAAATTTGTTCTTTATTTGTCATAAATTAATTGATCTTAAAATTTTATTTTGAATTAATATATACTTGTCTATATTTACCAGATACAGTGCAATATTTTAGTATCTGAATATAATATGTAATGATCAATTCAATGCAATTAACATGCTTCACCTAAAACAATTTATGATTCCTTTGTGCTGAGAACATTCAAAAACCTCTTTTCTACCTATATTGAAATATATGTTATCTTTAAACATAACCACCTACTATGTCATAAACCCTAAAACTTATTCATATCGAATAATAATATTGTAGTTATGAACCAACATCTTTTGTATTTTTTTTTTACTCTTTGCCACTTGTGGTAATCACATTCAACTCTCTACTTTGATAAGATCATTTCTTTAGTTTTCACATGTAAGTGAGAACATGTCTTAGATATTTCTGTGTTCTCCAAGAAAATAAGTCTTTTAGGTTCACGTTACTACAAGTAACAAGTTTTCATTTTTATTGAAGAAAAACACAAGTGCGCACATGTGTGCGAATGCACACACACACACACACACACACACACACACACTCTCTCTCTCTCTCTCTCTCTCTGTGATAGTTAATCCTGGGCGTCAACTTGACACACCTGGTATTAACTAAGATCAGCTGAGACCACACCTGGCAAGATCAGTTGAGACCACTTGAGGAGATTATCCGGATAATGCAAAGATCAGTGGGAGCATATAAAAGGAAACACAGAAGACCATAGAGACTCTCCAGGAATGCTCCAGCCTCTCAGAAGAGTGTGACGTAGCCCGTCTTTGGTCAGCCAGCTATGCTGGTTCCACCATGAAAGAATGTTGTATTACTCACTTGCAGTACTTGATGGTGGCCTATCCTGTAACATGGTCCCCTCTCTCCTTGTTTCTGGTGTGGCCCTCCTACCCCATCCCTACTGTTCATAATCCTTGCAATTACTGTAGGTATTACAGAGATTTATCCTTGAGTGTCTCTAGGTGGGTTTGGTACTAGGAGCCACCTATTAGGGAGTACATACGGTGCTTAATTTTCTGGGTCTGGGATACTTCACTTAATATAATTGTTTCTAATAACATCCATTTCCCGGCAAATTTCAGCAATTCATCATTTTTGATGGCTGAGTAGTTCTCCATTGTATAGATGTACCACAGTTTCCTTATCCACTCAACAACTGTTGGACATTTGGGTTGATTCCATGACTTTGCTATTGTAAACAGTGCTGCTATGAACATGGTCGTGCTTGTGCTATCGAGGTGAACCTCTGCTGTATGGGGGGTTATTCCCAAAAGTGGAATCGCGGGGTCATAGGGCATTTCAATCTTTAATTTCTTTAAGAATCTCCAGACGGCTCGCCAGAGTAGCTGCATGAGCCTTCATTCCCACCAGCAATGTTAAGTTCACAGACTTTCCTTCCTGATCATTTACACCTGATGGGGTATGATCTCACCAGAAGGGGAAGGCATGTAGTCTGGCAGATAAAAAGTAACCATTTTGCAAATGGGTGATTGACCCCTCCCTCACTGCGGTTTCCTACTTTTATTACATCTACCTTTGAATATACTCTTATAACAAGACTCTAATTTAACAGGTCTTCATCTCTGGCCAGGGGGTGACATCCAATATCCATCAGGGTGGAGCCAAGGGCATTGCAGGAGCAGCAAAACTAAAAAAAAAAATCAACGAACCATAATCCAGAACTTCGGAGACTCTATATCAACCACCTGGAAGCCAGCCTAATCTCTCCCCATCATGAAGCTCAGGGAAATTTGCGGAAGTGGAGGCGGTAAGATTGTAAGAGCACAAGGATGGGAGAGGCAATGATATGCAAGATACTCCATACAAGTTAGGGCCGAAGCAATCATATTTGGACTTTACATGCCCTGAGCAATGTCCAACACACAATTGACCCCACAAAGTCTAGCATTTGCTAAAGGCACTAAGATCCTTGGAGGCAAGGGATTGACAGCCTACGCTTAAGGGGAACACAGGAAAGGGTTCTGGGAAATGCCGCTGGGTCCTTGCACCTCATCAGAGAGGAGGACCCAGAGGAGAGTCTGGCGTGCACATTAAAGGATGCTCCGGGGATGGGAGGGGGAGGCAGTGGGGAATGGGGAGGGAAGGGGGAAGGGAAGGGGGACATAGGGCATTGGGAGGTTGGAGAGAGGGAAGGGACTAGTGTACCTGTTAAGTTTATATGAGTGGAAATAAAAAATAAATAAATAAATTTATTAAATGAACATTTTATATATATAAAAAATGTTTTATCTCCCTCTGGAACTGTAAGTCAAATAAACCTCCCTTTCTCCCTTAAGTTATTTGACTTTGGGTGATCTCCCACAGCAATAGTTAAGAGTAACCATTATACACACACACAAACACACACATTATATTCCTTTAAATCCATTCATTTATTTAGGGACATGGGTTAATCATATATCTTGGTCCCTATAGATAATGCTTCCATCGACAAGAGAGTGACTATGTAACTTCACCACACTAACTTTGCTCTTTCTGATATAGTAGTGAGTGTAATGGGTCACATGATATATCTGTATTACATTTATTAAAGAATATTTCCTTACAATAATTCTACATCCCACAAACATTGTACAGGATTTTTTTTTCACATCCTTTCCAGCACTTGTTATTTTATGTCTTTTGCCTTCTTGCTCCTGCATTCTTTCTCTCTTCTGCCTCTCCTCAATCTCTCTCTCTCTCTCTCTCTTTTTCTCTCTCTTCCTTACAAGACAAGGTCTCATGAAGTCCATAGTGGCTTCAAACTCTTTTTTGAAGCTTAAGACGACCTTGAAGTTCTTATCCTCCTGTTTCCATTTCCTAAATGTTGAGATTACAGGAATGCACCATCATATATTCTATACTATGCTGCTCAAGTGGAATTTGTCATCCAATGAGTACAATGATACCGAGGAATGTATAGGATTTATATGAAATACGTATTGGCTTATTTATTTAAACTTTCTTTAGGAGTTAGTGTGATAAACTTGAACTCAGGGTTCGGTAGGTGTTAGGCAAATACTCTAGCAATTGATCTACATCTCACACCCCATTTTTTTTTTTTGCCTTTTTGATAATAGCCATGCTAACCAAAGTGAATAAGATAACATTATAATTTTATTTTTATTTATATAATGATTGATTACATTAAGAATTTGAATATATGTATTGAATACCTGTGTGCCTTTTTAAAAATGCCTATTGAGAGCAACAACCCATCTGTTAATTGGATATTTTTATTTTTGAGTTGTTTTGAGTCCCTTAATTATTCTGAACTTCATCAGAAAATTTCATTTTTCCAAATTTTCTCATAATTGAAACTAATCCACTATCCTTGTGTTTCTATATAAACTTTAGAATCCATTTGTTTATATATTCATAATTCCTGCTTGAACTGTTATGAGGGTTGTATTAAACTTACATGTCAATTTGAAGAAAAACTGACCCTTCCAGTCTGTGTGCACTGTACTTATTTATTACTGATTGACACTTATTTTATGAGTTTTTGGTGCTTCTCTGTAAATTACTTGCTATTGTATATCATTTTGCATGTTTAAATTTGATTTCCTGGGCCAGCAAGATAGCTTATAAACCTGGTTACCTGAGGTACATGTACACATATACCTTTTTCTCCCTCTCTGCATTTGTCTCTGTTTATGTCTCTTAAATATTTTTTAAAAAATGATTTCTCATTTCTCACTACTACTATATGGAGGCCTTGCAAAATCTTTTAAAATTTATATTCAGTCATTTTACTTCTTGGATATACTTATTAAGAGTTTCTTTTATAATGTAGTCTCTCCTTTTTCTTAAATAAAGTAATTACATTCATCACAATTATTTTATATAGTGTAACTTTACTAAACTCTTGTTATCTTTAGTAACCAAATAGAGATTATTTTAAGCTTTCTAGATACACTAATATATTATGTGAAAATAATCACCCTAATTTCTTTCTTTTAAATCTTTATGCATGTTCATTATTTTCTTTTTTAGTCCAGCAATTTTTCTATACTTTGTTTCTTCTCAAGTGTAACTTGTCAGCTAATGAGTACAATGACACAGAGGGATGTATAGGATTTATGTGAAATATGTATTGGCTAATTTATTTAAACTTTCTTAAGGAGTTAGTGTGATAACATTGTAAAAAAACTATGACATTAGCTATCATTCACTCATTTACCTGTTTCCATCATTTGAAACTTGTCAGCTAATGAGTACAATGACACAGAGGGATGTATAGGATTCATGTGAAATATATATTGGCTAATTTATTTAAACTTTCTTAAAGGAGTTAGTGTGATAACATTGTAAAAAAAAACTATGACATTAACTATCATTCACTCATTTACCTGTTTCCATCATTTGTAGTTCTTCCCAGAGCATTTCTAATTTGCTTAGATCCTGTTTAAGAGCACTGTTCGGAAAGGAACACAAGAATTTTTAGGCCTCATTATTACATAATCTATATTCCTTTATTCTATTTCCATAAACTATTTTAGAACACACATAACAGTATTAGGGTTTTTATAAATATATAGTCTACTGAGACTAAATCATTTTCCTCACCAAGTCTAGATACTAGTATATTCATTTAAATCTTCTCATAAAATTTCTTAGCTAACTCAAGTACTGTTGTTTCGTTTATTTTGTTTTGTTTTGTGTATCCTGGTTTCAACTAAGGCCTCCTGTGTGATTCTGAGATTGGAGAAGCTTCAACCAAGATGGAAAAAACCCCATCTTCTGTTGGAGCCTGGAGGACTCTTCCATATGTACACATTTCTACATATACTTATTTACCATTGTATATCTGTGGGTATCACAATGTTCATCACAACTTTGTAAGGTCCCATGGCTTTCTTGATGGTTCATGGTTCACTGACCATGTAGGTTGCTTCTAAGTGTGCTGATTACTGCTGCTGAGATTTCTATCATTGTTTCAGGTAGACTTTCACAACTCTTTTCCAGTCTTCTGGTTCTTATCTACTTTCTGCCTTCTCTTCTGCAGATATTCTTGAACCTTGGGAGTAGAGTGTATGCCATGTTGAGGACTGAAATTCTCAACCTTCAGTAATCTCTGTATCTTGTGGTTTGTGATTCTCTTAGCTGAACCCAGCATGCACAAAACAAAAGGACTTGAATATAGAAAGAAGACTAAAAAGGGGAGAAGAATGAGGAGGAAGAAAGATAAGGAACAACAGAGGTGTGAGTAACTAGAAGATTCTATGTACATGTGTGGTAATATTAAAGACCAAAATTCATCAATAAATAAAAATGAAAAAGGAGTACTTAATACATTAAAGTTTATTTTTAAAAAATTTTACTTATTTGAGAGAGAGCGAGACATTTATATACACATGATATGGGCTCCCAGGAATCAAAAAGGTCACCAGGTTTGCAAGCAGGCACCTTACACACTGAGCTATCTCGCTGCCCCCACAAATTTATTTCTTAAAGATTATAAGATTTAAAACAAAAAAGTAAACCCTAGCACAATCTTTCCATAGATGCACCTCTTATTCAATGTAATTCCAATTATGACTGTAATGACTGGATCAAAAGCTGAATGTCACTACTTTCACAATGTTCTGATTTCCCATTTAGTTGATATAAGTAAAAGCTTCCATGTCACAAGTAACACATTCCTCCTGCTCCTTTAGAATTTAATTTTTTAGTTCAAATCAGGAAACAGTAGTATGTCATTCTAAAAAAAGATTTAGAATATTTAATAGACATGGTTTGGCTGTTGATGCTTATAATGAAGTGAATTTAGATTATGCCACTACCTTTTAATCTTTTTAAAGTTTATTGATTTGAAATGTGAGAAGACTGAATGCTATCAAAGATTTTTATTTATTTATGAGATTTATAATGAACTAACTTTAAATAAAGAATTCTAGCATAACATGATATTTCATATTTTTATATATAAAGAAGTTAATTAGTTTCATAGACACAACAAAATAATATCAACAACTATTCAGAATGACAAGCATGATGGTAATTTATGTTCATTATTTTATTAAAGTTTCATTGAATTTTCTGTTTTTTTTTTTAGAGGAGAAAGGGAGATTTATTCAGCTTACAGTTCCAGAGGGAAGGTACAATTTCTCATAATGGAGGTGACATGGCTGGCTGGCCAAAGCTGGAGGAGGCTAAGTCATCACAGACATCTTTTAAGCTGAGAGTTGCAGACTGCTTGCTGCAAAGGCAGACTTCTCTTGAAGGTAGGGTGGGGATAACCTACCTCAAGGCTCACCCCTTGTGACTGCCTCCCTCTAGCAAGGCTCCACCTATCAAGGTGCCATGACTTTGCCAAACACATGAGATTGTGGGGGACATATTTCAAACCATGGCACTCCACTCCTGGCTCCCACAGGCTCATTGCCATCTCATTATGCAAATCATACCCAGTCCAACTTTAAAAGTCTTCATAGACTACATCAGTAGTCCCAACACAGTCCAAAAGTCCAAAGTCCAAAGCCTCCTGTAAAAGTAAAATAAATGTTACATACTTCCAACATACCATGGCACAGAATAAACATTCCTATTCCAAAAGGAAGGCATGGGGCCATATCCAGGAAAGATCCGTCCATTACAAGACCAAAAACTAGCAGGACAAACTCCAAGTCTTGTAGCTCCAAGTCGTGAGCCTTTCTTTGAAATCATCTCAGTTTTGAAAAGCTTTGGTTCCACCCCTCCAGTGCAGCTACCCATAAAACACATCACTCTCTTGGGCTGACTCCTCCAGGGTATACAGTTCTCCTTGGCAGGTATCCCTGGCATCTCTAACATCTTTACTTCTCAATGGCAAATCAGTTTTGAACTCCACAGCACAAACTGCCCTTCTTGGACCTCTAAACTGCAGACTTTCTGCCGCATGCTGCCCGGCTTCCATCATTTTTCGAAATCTTGGAGGAGGACTCCACAATCTCCTCCCTCTTGCCTCTAAAACCAGAACCACGCTGACGACTTAGCCAAGACTGGCCCCCTTGAATCACAGCTGATTCTACTTCTCTATGCTGACCATCTCTTTCACTCCTGGGCAGTTGCTTTGTAAGAAAAACCAACTCTGGTTTTGGAACTCCACCCTTTAGCTCTTGTCTTCTGAAAGGACTTGCATTCTTATGGGTGGTTGCCTTCTCTGAGGATCTTGCCCTCAAGGTAGAGCCTCTCCTATTATTCAAATTGAGAGCAGGCTTTGATTTACAAAGGGAGCTAATCTGTTTAACAGCCATTTTGTTCTCTGCTTCTTCCTGGTTCAACTCTTTAAATTTGCCATTGCATTTTTTATCATTAGATCTTACAGTTTTTGCTTCTTCCTGCCTCATTCTTTGGTCTTTTTTTATAACTTTGAAGACAACTAAAAAGTAGCCATATCACATTGTCAAGACTACAGTGCTTTGAAATTTCCTCTGACAAGCACTCTAGTTTAACTTCAGGCAAGCTTTCAGGATGAGGGCAAAACTTCACTAAACTCTCTGCCAATACCTGGCTTCATGTGTCACTCATCCAGTTCTAAACAATCTCTGTTCCCCTCTGGACCATCATAACAAGCTGGGCTTCCACTGTATGCATCTCTCACAGCATTGCTCTCTTTAGAGCTCTCATGAGAAAAGCCCATTTGGCCCCCTCGCCAAGACACAAAGACTTTCCCAGAACTAAGTCCCAAAGTTCTCCATATTTCTCCCAACAAACAGTTCCAAAGGCACACTAGCCACATCACAGCATTGGCCATACTGCTGGGTACCAACTTCTCTCAGCTTCACAAACAGCTTCATGTTGTGGTACCAGCTGTTCTTAATTACACAACAATATCCCACTACCTGATACCAATTTCTGTAATGAATATTCCTAACTATTGCTGTGAGAGAGCACCCAAAGTCAAGCAACTTAAAGGAGAAAGGGAGATGTATTCGGCTTATGGTTCCAGAGGGAAGGTACAGTTTCTCATAATGGAGGTGGCATGGCTGGCTGGCCAAAGCTAGAGGAGGCTAAGTCACCTCAGACATCTTGGAAGCTGAGAGTTGCAGACTGCTTGCTGCAAAGGCAGACTTCTCTTTGAATTTTCTATGTTAAAAAAACACTTTTCTTAATTTCTTTGAGAAGATGAAGCTAATGTAGCTAGTGGTGACTTTTCCTTTACTTTAACAATAAATAAATTTGGGTTGTGTAAAATGAAAGCCAATAAATGAAGAGCAAAGAGACAGGGATAATTTCTTTTTTTTTTTTTTTTGCTCTCAGAACTTTATTAGGTGGAGTTTGGGCAAGAGAAAACCCTGAAACAGTTGCCCACCTGGTTCAGGACAACTGGCAGAGGAGCCTTTTATGTGGAGACAGGCTTTCACTGAAGTGGAAGTAGATCTTTGATTTTTACAAAGGGAGCTGACTAGCTGTGCGTCTCTGAGACCCAGTTAAGATTCTCTTTACATGGTTGGTCAGAAAAAAAAAAAACAAAAAAACAAAAAACAAGTCTGTAGGGGCAGGACCAGACCAAAAGTAGAAGCCCTTGCGCTGTGTGCAGACAGAGCTTTATAGTTGGGATGGTGTCTGCTATTGCCGGATTAAGACTGGGGGGGGGGGAAGGGGCAAATAACAAAAGTATCACTTTCTCAAAAACAGGTGTAATGCAGTTACAGAGGGAAAAGACATAATGGTTCACAGACAAGTAAGATAGTCATGATTCTTCATTGGTACTAATACCCAAACTGCCTTGAACCAATCCTACAGTGGCTTGCCCCTTAGCAGCCCATGGAACAGGGGGGCCATATGGAAAGCTAGAAGGCAGAAAGGGCAGGGCCTGCCTATAGGGCTATAATGAGAGGGTATCCAGATGGGGAGAGCAGCACATGTATGCGATCTGTAGCCACATCCCAATTCCTCCAGGTTTCTATCACATTTACAAATACATACATAAATACATTACATACAATAGCGAGTCTGGGAGTCAGGCTTCTCACGGAAGCTCAGCTGACAACAGTTACACATCTCAGAATTGTAGAAAGGGCACCGCGCTCCGCGAAATGTGTTCCATATGTGTTCTCTCCTGCCCAGGGTAAGCCCTGCTCCAGAGCCCACCTTCTTCTTAGGATCTAGTTTGTCCAGTATGGAGAGTTGCCATAGGTGGGTTTGGAGGCTTGAGGCTTGGGCTGCAGGGAACTGGGCTGGATGCGCTGACCAGAGCCACTCGGGGCATCCTGTGGAAGGTGGTGGTGCAGCAGCTGTGTATGAGGCTGCTGGTGGGCCGGCAGGATATGCAGGAATGGTGGGGGTGCATAGCCAGGGGATAATTTCTATTGCAACTCTTTTTTATGATTTATGAGCATGAAACAAAATTCTTAGCTGCATATATCTCAATTATTTAAAAAATAATAAAATTTTAGTAATGTGTGAAAACATGAATTCTAAGTGCTTTGTTAAAACTGATAATTAATATGAACCATTAGGAAAGCTTTTCCAATGTCTTATGACATCTTAGATGTAATCTATGTCACCTGAGAAATATGGAAGACTATTTGCAATCCAAGAACAATTCATAGATAAATCAATACACTCACAATGCCAAATACATAATTCATAACAAAGTTTACTTGCAGAATTTGACTTTTTTCTCCTCAAAACTTAACAATTGCACTGAGGTATGCTCATTTAAACATTATTTCTATCTACCTTTTATTTTAAAATGATAGTACAAAGAAAAAATGTTTGTCTTGTGTTCTTATAAAAACTTTTGAGATGTCATTCTAGGACCTCCAAAATTAAAATTTCAGCAATAAAAGTCATTATCTCAGATACCAAAGATAAGTATACACATTTAAAAGTGAATCGTTTAAATGTATACCAATTTACCTATATAAAAATAAGGCAAAATCTTCTTTGTATATTTGCAAAATATCAAATTAATGAGAGCAATCTCTAGTGAATAGTTAGTTGCTGAAGTTAATATAACATGAAGAAAACAATTTCTTTTCCTTCTTACTGGCTCTTATATATAATATTGAAGAGCAGTTCTTTCTTACAGCTGAGATACATTCATTGATACATACATACATTGAAATGTATTCAGAGAAATTTAGAGTACATTTTACTTTTTTTCATTTCAATTTTAAACCACATGAATAAGTTTACAAAATACTCAAAATCCAATTAAAATCTAAGGTTATTCCTGCAGTTTTATTTTCATATGTGGAATACCATTCAGCAGTCTCTCAGGAATGTGTGGGTCATCCTGAGATCTTTCCCCTTTCGTGGTGAAATGATGGCAGGCTAAATTCAATGAAGGTCTTATGGAAGTACACATAGCTTCAGTGAGTTTATGGATGTGTGGCCCTTATAGAAGGTGATGTCTGGTTGCACTTACCATCTTAATACTCCCTCTTCCATGATGTTCTTTGAGCCTTAGATTGAGTAGTTCTTTTACATAGATTAAACAATATAATAAAATGTAGAAGCACAAGCATGTGAGCATGGTAATAAAAGTTGATGCAATATAATACTTTGCTTAGAGAAAATTGGGTGATGAAATGAATGTAAGGGGAGTAAGATCAGATTGGCAACCTAAAGTAAGCTCATAGCAAACTTTGAATTACAGATTAAGAGTTTTGCACATTTGGGTTTATAAATGACAAAGACATGTTTATTTATGCTTCAGGAAAGATAATCTAGTGAAACTATTTCTTGGCCTTTTTTCTTAGATCAAGTGAAAAATTAATGAATAAATATTTTATGTGATTTTCAATATAGAAACATTTGGGGGGATTGTGATTAGTGTAAGTAAGAATAGAAAAGCTCCTAGCTACAGGAGTAGTGGGGCTAAAGTGATGAATAAGAATAATTTTTTCCTTCTTTTTCCACATGTATATGTGTGTATGTATATCAGAAGGCACTGTGTAACCCTGTAGAGGACCAGGAGTAACTTCAGGAATCATCCTGGATTGCTTTTACCTCCTTTTTGCTTTGCTTTTCCCAGGCTCCACCTTCCAGGGCTAGAAGTGCAGGCTTCTGCCTATTTGCCTGGCATTTTTACATGGGACCTGGGATCCAAACACAGGACTTTCTGTTTTCAAGGCAGAGTCTTAACCCTTGAGCCATCTCTACAGCCCAAGAATATATTTTAAAATATGATATATAATACTCAGTTTGCACTTAGTTGCAAAGGGCAAATAAGGTTAAAAGGAAATATTCTGAGGATGTGTACCATGACTAACTAGGAAGAAGCTATAAGGTTATTTGTACTAATATAAATTAAAAAGTTAACAACTGGCAGTTTTAATGCTGATTACATGTAATGTCTTTATGGACTGTTTCAAAAATCACAACTCAACATGTGAATTAAAAATTATTATAGTGGGCTTTCTACTTCTACATGGGATGAAACTGCATGTACAATATATAGATTTCCACCTATAACATCTAAATTCTTGATAAAATATGAAGTAACAAATATGAAGGAATAATTAAAAAGAAAAAATAAAAATATTCATGGTCAGAGCACTGATTCTCTCAGAATTAGAAGATTAGGCCTGAAAATTGTAGATACTGTCTTGAGAAATCTTCCAATTTTTAACACAAGGAATATACACACATTCATATATATATGTGAAAGAGAGAAAAAGAGAGAAAGAGAGAGAGAGAGAGAGAGAGAATTTGTTGCCCCTCCAAATTAGGAAATAGAATGGGAATTAACTTCACTTTTGCCATCTTGATTGGAATAGAACACTGAAGATGAATGAAATTAAAAGCAAAATGTTCAGAAATCTGCAGAAAGACTGTGTTGATAATTTGGTTGAAACGTTATGAATAAACATAATACTAAACCTCTATTACTAGAAAAGGATCAATTTAATTAAAAATTAGTAGAAAGAAGGAAATAATATAGGCTTCAATAGAAATAAAAGTAGAAGTCAGAATGATAACAGAAAAAATAGCTAAAGAGTTAGAGTTTTTTGTTTTCAAAAGATAAAAATGGTAAAACCTTAGCTACTCTATGGTGAGAAGGGATTACTCAAATATAATAAACCAAAAAGTAATATTACATATGATAGCTTCAAAATACAAAGCATTATAAAAATCACTATAAGCAAACATGAATCAACAAATTGAGTCATTTAGACAAAATTAATAGCCTAATCTAAGAGTGAGTCATGAAGATATAAAAAGTCTGAATAAGCCACCAATGAGTAAGGAGATTGATTCAGTAATAAAATGTTTCTTACACAAATTCCAAAACCGAATCACTTCACAGATAAATTTTATCAGGAATCTGAAAAAATAATTAATAACAAGTCACAGGTTTTTCCAGAAAAGTCAAAATCGAGGCAATATATCAAAACTCATTTTATGAAGTTAGCATTACACTGATGCCAAAGAACTACAAGGACAACATATGAAAAGACTATCATAAGTCATTATCCCTAATGGGTGTAGACAGATGTGAGAAAATCTTATCAAAATATTAGGAAAGATATTTCAAAAATATGTTAATGTAATTGTGTTGATTAACTGGGATTGAATGTTGGGATGAAGAATGGATCAACAAATGCAAATCAGTAGTTGTGATGCCACATTTAAAAAATGAAAAATAAAATTTAACTTGAGGCCCACGAAATAGCTGAGGAGCCAAAGCACTTGCTACACAAACAGAGGGAGAAGAGTTTGGAGCCCCAGATCCCATGTAACAGGCAGAGTGCATTTGTGGCAGTTTGCCTGTAATTCTAGCTTCAGAAAGGTCAGACTGGGAATCCCCACAGCAGGCTATCTAGGTAGACTATCCCTATCATTGAGCTCTGTGTTTGTTAGAAACCCTGTCTAAGACAATAAGGTGATTGATTGAGTGATCAAAAGCGATTCCTAATATCATCCTCAGATCTGAACACATACATACACACACACACACACACACACACACACACAATTTATGCTCGCATACATGCAGAGACACATTGACACACGCACAAGTACTTACACACCCCACCACATACATATACTCATGAAAAACAGAAAAAGAAAAAAATAACGAATCATCTTAATTAATGCATAAAAAGCATTTGTGAAATTTTTCTATCTTTTCATAATAAAACTCTCAGCAGGCTAGGTATAGAGGGAAGTACCTCTGTACAATAAACATTATACATGACAAATCTGTAGCTGAAAATAATCTCATTACTGAAACGCTTAATACTTTCCCTGTAGACCAATAACAAGATAAGATTGCCTACACTTGCCACTTCTTGCCAAGATGGTACTGAAAACCCTAACTATAGCACTGGGGCAAGGGAAACAATTAAATTATATTCTAGTTGTCTCTATTTGCTCATGGCATAACTAAAGTCTTCACCAAAGAAAACAAAACCATTAATAATGTGTGAATTTGGTAAAGTTTCAGGACACTATAAATTTGTAGAGGGTCAAGTCTTTTGTACTGAAAATTATAAAACACTATTTTACAATTACTATTGACAAAAGGCAGGCTAATGGGTATGAAGAGAATATATTTAATGTAAATTTATTTTTACATTAACAACTAAAAACAAATACAGTTACTTGCAGATCTTTTCTGCTAAATCTAACATATTTTTGTGTTCTACCTTAAAAAGCATATCTTTTCTTTTTCTCCTTTATATTCCTTCTTCGGACCTAAGTATGCATGCCTTCACACTCTAGGTTTTAAAATTGAACAATGGGTATTAAGTTACAGTTGGAGTTTTGTCATACACTGTATATTCAAAAATCTACAAGAACAGATCTTGAACATTTTACCATGAATAAACACTAATTTTTTAAATTATATTTATTTATTTTCCCCAATAATACGTTTTTTTTTTATTTTCACCCATACAAACTTAACAGGTACACCAGTCCCCTCCCTCCCTCCAACCTCCCACTGCCCTGTGCCCCCTCCCCTCCCCCTTCCCTCCCTGTCCCCCAGTGCCTCCCCCTCCCATCCCCGGAGCATCCTTTAATGTGCATGCCAATCTCTCCTCTGGGTCCTCCTCTCCCATGACGTGCAAGAACCCAGTAGCATTTCCCAGAACCCTTTCCTTTGTTCCCCCTTAAGCACAGGAACACTACTGTGGCTGCCAATCCCTTGCCTCCAAGGATCTTGGTGCCTTTAGCAGATGCTAGACTTTGTGGGGTCATTAGTGTGTGGGACATTGCGCAGGGCATGCAAAGTCCAAATATGATTGCTTCGGCTCTAACTTGTGTGGAGTATCTTGCATATCATTGCTCCTCCCATCCTTGCACTCTTACAATCTTACCGCCCCCTCTTCCGCAAATTTCTCTGAGCTTCAGGATGGGGAGAGATTAAGCTGGCCTAGTTCCAGGTGATTGATATAGAGTTTCTGAAGTTCTGGATTATGGTTTGTTGATTTTTTTCCCAGTTTTGCTGCTCCTGCAATGCCCTTCACTCCATTCTGATGAGTATTGGATGTCACCCCATGGCCAGAGATAAAAAGCTATTAAACTAGAGTCTTGTTGTAAGAGCCCAATCATACAAGTTTAACAGGCACCCTGGGCCGCTCCCTCCTTCAACCCTTCCCCAGTCTCCCTTGCACCTTCCCCCCTTTTCCCTTTCCTTCCACCCCCCCTCTCCCCTTTCCCCAGTGCCTCCCTCTTCCCCCCTCCCATTCCCTGGAGCATCTTTTTGTGTGAATGCCAAACTTCCCTCTGAGTCCTCCATTCTAGTGAGGTGTAAGGACTCCGTGGCATTGCCCAGAGCCCTTTCTTGGGCTCCCCTTTAGTGTGGAAACACTATGACTGTTAATCCCTTGCCTCTAAGGATCCTAGTGCCTGTGATCCATGCTAGACTTTGGGGGGTCACTGACATGTCAGTCATTGCGCAGGTCATGCAAAGTGCGATTATGGCTACTGCGGCTCTAACTTGCGTGGAGTATCTTGCATATCTAAACACTAAATTTTAAGCTGGCATTTTAACCTTATTTAAACAATATATACACATACATACATACATATATTAAACACAATATATACATATATTAAATCATCATATAGTGTCCCATTAATATGCACAATTTCATGTTTTTAAGATCCCAATTTAAAAATAAATGTAATTATTTTAGAAATTAAAATCACAGACTCTACGAGGTATTGATATACTATAAAGTTTTATTTAGTTAAGGCAAATCTTTGAACGAGCTTGTAGATGATTATCAAAACTGATGTGAAACACCAGGCCCATGGTAGATAGGACCAGTCCTTGTGCAGTTGATAAAATGGATAGAGATGGTTCAAAATTTTGGCAGACTTTGCAAGTTATAAAGTATGTCACTGTCTTCGCAATTCCTGTGAATATGGTGTGACCAATTCCCTCAGTTCCTGATGCTGATGTCATTCTCCTTCAAGCTGATGAACTGCAAACAGAAAATGTGGGCCAATGATTAAAAATCCTTCTTTTTCCCTTAAATGATTTGAGTTGTGTATTCATCTGAACAATGAGAAGATGAAACTAAGACACACACACACACACACACAAATGAACATGCATGCAAGTGTACTACACACACATATTCAAAAAACAAACAATAAATGAAAGAAAGACATTAAAATGCTCAAAATGGGAGAGGGCAAGAAGATTATAACTTGCTACATAGCATGTTTCAGACCAGTCTGGTGTTTATTGAGAGACTTTGTTTTAAAATCAAAACAAAAAAGAGGAAAGGAAAAAAAAGACAACAGATATTAAGAAAAGAAACTTAAAACTAATATAATCTAGTAAAATTATGGAAAATGATATAGACGTTCTTTTTTATTTTTTCAACTCATACAAACTTTTTTTTATTTCTACTCATACAAACTTAAGAGGTGCACCGGTCCCCCCTCTTTCCAACTCCCTATCCCCTTGTGCCCCCCTCCCCTCCCCCTTCCCTCCTCGTCCCCCAGTGCCTCCCCCTCCCATCCCGGGAGCATCCATTAATGAGCATGCCAAACTCTCCTCTGGGTTCTCCTCTCTGATGAGGTGCAAGGACCCAGTAGCATTTCCCAGAACCCTTTCCTGTGTTCCCGTTAAGCATAGGAACACTGCTATGGCTGTCAATCCCTTGCCTCCCAAGATCCTAGTGCCTTTAGCAAATGCTAGACTTTGTGAGGTCAATAGTGTGTTGGACATTGTGCAGGGCATGCAAAGTCCAAATATGATTGCTTCGGCCCTAACTTGTGTGGAGTATCTTGCATAGCATTGCTCCTCCCTTCCTTGTGCTCTTACACTCTTACTGCCTCCTCCTCCGCAAATTTCTCTGAGCTTCAGGATGGGAGAGATTAGGATGGCCTAGTTCCAGGTGATTGATATAGAGTCTTTGATATTCTGGATTATGGTTTGTTGATTTTTTTTTCAGTTTTGCTGCTCCTGCAATGCCCTTGGCTCCACCCCGATGGGTATTGGATGTCACCCTCTGGCCAGAGATAAAGACTTGTTAAATTAGAGTCTTGTTATAAGAGTATATTCAAAGATAGATGTAATAAAAGTAGGAAACCGCGGTGAGGGAGAGGTCAATCACCCATCTGCCAAATGGTTACTTTCTATCTGCCAGACTATATGCCCTCCCCTTCTGGTAAGATCATACCGCATCAGTTGTAAATGATCAGGAAGAAAAGTCTTTGAACTTAACCAGATGTCTCATTACTTCCTTGCAGCCCTTGATGGTGGCCTATTTTCTCTGCTGTAACATGGTCCCCTCTCTCGTTACTGGTGTGGCCCTCCTTCCCCATCCCTCCTGTTCATAATCTTAGCAATTACTGTAGTTATTACAGAGATTTATCTTTGAGTGTCTCTAAGTGGGTTTCGTACTAGGAGCCACCTATTAGAGAGTACATAGGGCGCTTAATTTTCTGGGTCTGGGATACTTCACTCAATATAATTGTTTCTAATTCCATCCATTTCCTAGCAAATTGCATTAATTCATCATTTTTGATGGCTGAGTAGTACTCCATTGTATAGATGTACCACACTTTCCTTATCCACTCAACAACTGTTGGACATTTGGGTTGATTCCATGACTTTGCTATTGTAAACAGTGCTGCTATGAACATGGTCATGCTTGTGCTATCGAGGTGAATTTTTGCTGTATGGGGGGGTTATTCCCAAAAGTGGAATAGCAGGGTCATATGGCATTTCAATCTTTAATTTCTTTAAGAATCTCCAGACGGCTCACCAGAGTGGCTATATGAGCCCACTTTCCCACCAGCAATGTAGGAGAGTTCCCCTCTCTCCACATCCTCTCCAGCATTTGTTGTTGTTAGTATTGTGGATTTTTGCCATCCTAACCGGGGTGAGATATCAACTCATACAAATAGGTACCCCGGTTCCCTCCTTCCCTCCACTCCTCCCTGGATCTGCTTGCTCCCTCCCCCTTTTCCCCTTCCTTTCCTCCCTCCTTCCCTTTCTCCTAGTGCCCCCTCCCCTAGAGGTTTCTTAAAACATTAAAAATTTAGTTACCATTTGTACACTTAATGAAATATTTGCATACATATCCAAAGGAAATATTGGGAAGATATCTGCTCCCATGTGAATATTCACAGTAGTCAACAAATGAGGAAGAAGAAATGAATATAATCTAAGCATCAACAGATGACTGAACAAGGAAAATGTACATGGATACAATGAAATACTATATAATCAAAGCAATTATGAGGTTCTATCATATCAGCACCACACATGGGACTGTACTTGAGCCAAGAATTGAAATACAAGTACCATCTAAATTCAGAGATAAAGTCTAGAAAAAAGCAGTATCACAGACTCTGATGATAGAGGAGACTGGATATTGAAGGGAATAATAAGGATGAAGAAAGCCTGATCAATGGGTATTAGTCACAATTGGATGGGAGTAAAATGTTCTTGTGTTCTATTTCATAAGGATATATATATATATATATATATATATATACAGTAAAAATATGATGTGCATTTCAGAAAGCTAAAAGAGAAAATTTTAAACATTTTATCACAAAGAAATGATTATTTCTTGAGGAAAGAAATATCCTCATTGTGATTTAAACATTATGTGCTATGCACATGTATGGATCTATTGAATGGAATCCTGTTACTATCTTTACCATGTCATTTCGAATATTGGTTTAAAATTTCAAAATCAAAAGCATAAGCATAAATAGGAAATAAAAATGAAATATTCTGAAGATGATGAATATGTTCATTATGTTGATTTTATTGATGGTCTCATGGCTGTATAATTGTATACCATTTATTCTTCAATAAAACCATTGAAAGAAAAATACATGGCTATAGTTCAGATGCCAAGTATAATGGCTACACTTATCTGTTGCTGTGAGAGAACACCCAAAATCAAAAAACTTAAAGGAGGAAGGGAGATTTAACAGTCTTTCATGGCAGAGGCAACATGGCTGGTGGCTGAAGCTGGAAGCCAGCTGCAAACATCCTGGAGGCTCAGAGCTGCAGAGAGTCTCGTTTTTCATAGTCTTCTGTTCTATGATTCCTTGCATCTGATCTGCTACTGAGAGATTCCAATCAGATCTAGGGCTGGTCTTTGTATTTTAAATGTGTTGATCCAGATAATTTCTTCAGATTGTCTGGCAACTGATCTTAGTTAATGACAGGTGTTCAAGTTGATACCCAAGATTAATTATCATACCAAGCACTGGCCTTTGAAAAGTATTATTTATACTTAGGGAAATATTAAATTGAATACTTCATAAGCAATTCTGTGCATCATTTCCTCTCCATTCAAACAATTCTCTTGCTTCAAATTGTACTATTTGTTTAACTTTATAGTCTAATTTCAGCGACTGAAGAAGATGATGACCATATCTGCATAGTTAAGAAACCTCCCAAATAATTAGAATATGTATTTAATAAAATAAAATGCTTACTTTTGAGTCTTTGGAAAAAGCTTTTAAATCACACTTCAGCTGCAGTTTAGCCAATATAGTCTTCTTGTGTAACTGGAAGAATTCTACAGATGAAGATAGAACTGTTATGTATTAATACTAAAGTAGATTAAAATACAGAACGCAGAGAAGTTTATACATAAAAACAACTACAAAAAGCATAGTGTGGATTTAGGGAATTTCAGGTAAGAGAACAGAGCAAGTCCATCAAAATTCAACTTTAGGGAGAAAGCATTATTAGTAACCAGAAGCTCAGACCGGAAGCAAGGATTCTTGTCAGTCTTATAACTATCCTATGAATATCACTTAAGTCTCATAACAATCCTAAAATTTGATTAAAATTATTATTCCTGCTTTACACATGAGAAGATTGAAACCTGATAATCCAAATGATTTTTGTTATTCCACTAATTGCTGACAGAGACAATTGGGTGGATACATTTGAAGGTAGCCTGTAATATGTCATAATATTTTATAATCTCTTGCATTAAATGTGAAATAAGCTGTAACTTGCTCCAATTCATATAATATGGTAGAGTTTCAGGATTTTGCATACAGAGTTAAGGTACCAATTCAGTTGATTTTGAGTTAATCAAAGGGAGATAATCCTACTTGATTTAATCATGTAAATATTCCTAAATAAAAGAAATTGGGGCCTTGTCTGAGATTGGGGACCCCTTTGCAGTCCTTAAAGAAGACCAAAGCCAAAAGTAAATGATTTGCCAATGACCTAAACAATTGTCTCATCAAGCATCTGATGAAGCTGAAACCAGGCTAATACCTTGACTGTCATCTTCTGAGACCTGAATGGAGGAGCTAAAGAAACTCCTTGGATTTCTGACCTATGGAATCTGTGAGGTGATGAATACATGCTCTTGAAACTTTGAGGAAGTATAAAACCAATACAACAGTACTGGGAATATGAGTGAGTATTCACATCAAGTTGTTTTGTCTTACAAGCACTAGCTAGTGGGCCCATATACATACCCAAGATGCAAGCTTCCTTTATTGTCATAGCATTGTAGTTTAAAATCAGAGCCAAATTACTTCTACTCTTAAACCAATTTTAGGCATAGTCACTAAAAAGTATCTTAGTAGAGCACAGTAAACTTTCACACTAAATAAAATATTCTGCTACTAGATTTAAGCACAAAGGAAGAAAAAAATGTGTGTGGTGGTGCTCATGAGTAATATTAGCACCCAAGAAGCAGGAACAGGAAGATTTTCAGTTCATGCATATCTAGCTCTTCTAGTAAGGTCCTGTCAACAAATAATAATAATGCATAATAAGGAACAATAACAGGCATTCATTAACAAGGATGGAACTCACAAAAGATATTAATAGAGTTTGGTAGATAGAAAATCATTCTATTAATCAAATATATTTTCACCTAACTCATAGTATGATAGAATTAATAGTTTTCCCTGAATAATATTAAATCTTCAATGTCCTATTTAAATTGTATATTTATTTAAAATTCATATACACACGTATAATATACTTTTAGACCATTCCTATTCATTGTTCTTTCTTTTCCCCTGAAAATTTATTGTTCTTCAGTGTAGTGTTCAGTTTTCACACATTAGCTTATGAATATTCTATGTTTAACCTACATGAGGTGATCAAAGTAAATAAGTCTCAATCAAATCTATTTGGTGAATTAATGTAAGTTTCTTTCTCACAGCGGACATTTCTACATGTTTTCTCCCAATCAGAACACATAATCTGAAGCAGATTATAACTTGGCAGATACTTACTGGTATGAAATATTAGAGTCTTTTCCATGTCTCAAAAATGTTACAAACTAATCTCTTCTTGGCAATATTTTTGGAGAAAAAAGAAAGCAAATCCTAGAAGAATAGCCATGTGTTCTAACTCATAATTGAGAGATTCTGTTTCATATCATAATGTGTTATACCTTTGTAGTGATATCATGTGACTGAGTCATTAATACCTTTTTTGTGCTGACTTGTCTTTACAATAGCAAACTTGAATTCTACAGAGGCAGTGACTCTGGCTCTACTTCTGCATCTCAAATATCCATGAAAAATTGACCAAACTTATCTGTAGGAAAATTGGATGAAATTAAGAGTTCACTTGTGGTTCAGAAATCAACAAACTTAATTCATTTAGTCATGAATGAAGCCAAAGACTTTGACCCTACTAAAATTGTTCTAACCCACTAAACTAACCATTATATGACTTGATCTTATCATTTTATTGTCCTATTATTTGTAACTCTTTGTTCTGTTATTTTGTTGGTTGTAGGGTTTATAGTATGCATCATAAATTTACCACTAACTTTAAGCATTACATTGCTTCATATATAAAAATATATGGACAGGGTAGATGGGGAAGATAGCTCACTGGATAAAGCGCTTGCCATGCAAGAATGAAGACTGAAACTTGTAACCATAGATCCTGCTTAAAAGCTAGGCAGGCATGAAAGCTGCCTGTAATCTCAGGACTCAGGAAACAAAGACAAGAAATATCCAGGACAAGATGGCTAGATTAGCTGATCAGGGAGCTCTGAGTTCAGTTAAGAGACCCCTCAACTAATAATAAAAGTGGAGAGTGATTAGAGAAGATATCCTACATCAAACTGAAGCCTCAACACCCATGCATACCTGGGACATACACATTTATACCCCCATACACATGAAAACACACAAACACACACACACACACACACACACACACACACACACACACACACACAACTGTACACTCCTATTTTCCCTTCATTGTCTTGGAATAATTTTTATCATTGATTGGAGGATATCTCTATATGTATGCTTGCATATGCATATATTTGTTCACTGTGTACATACATTTTCATATTTTTAAGTGATGTTAGAATGTTATTTTATTTCAGATATTTGCTTTTTCAAGACAAATAATTTAAAAACCTTATGTCTGTATGTCATGTAAATTGCTGTTTACAAACTTCACTCTGGTATAATCTTTCATCTACTCAAAGGACAGCTTTGTTATATAGAGTGGATCTAATGATAATGATTTATCCCATTCTGCTAGCCTCTTTTTTTGTCATTTAAAAATATTATTAAAATATAATTCATGTTTTAAATATCTTCTTTTTCATTTATGTGTGTGTGTGTGTGTGTGTGTGTGTGTGTGTGTGTGTGTGTAAGAGGGCACTATGTGTCATTGTGGAGGGCCAAAAGTGACTTTGGGAATCATCTAGGATTGCTTCTATCCCCTTTTCATTTTGGCCTGCACTTCTTCCTGGTGTTTTTATGTGGGAACTGGGATCTGAACTCAGGACCTTCTGCTTGTGAGGCAGAGTCTTAACCCCGGAGTCACCTCTCCCTTACCTTCTTGAAAGTATACATATAAATGGTTTTCAGTATACTCACAGAATTGGACAACTATCACCACAATCAACTTCAGAGAAATTTAATGATCCCAAAAGGGAAGCTCATACTCATAAACAGTCATTATGCACTTGACCCACATTCCACAGGACTTGTTAGATAAACATCCAATTCTCTTTTTTTATGTTAGGTTTCTTTTTACATTTTCTTATTTCTTTTTTTAAATTTATTTTCCCCAATCAAACAAGCTCAATAGATACCCTGGTCCTCTCTGTCCCTCCACTCCTCCTTCATCCCCTCTTGCACTCTCCCCTCCTTTCCTCCTTACTTTCACTCCCTTCCCTCCCCTTCACCCAGTGCCTCTCCCTTCCCCCTCCCATCCACTGGAGCATTTTTTTTTATTTCGGCTCATACAAACTTAACAGGTACACCGGTCCCCTCCCTCCCTCCCCCTCCCCCCGACCCCCTACTTCCCTTTCCCTTCCCCCTCCCTCCGTATCCCCCAGTGCCTCCCCCAGTGGCTCCCCCCCAATCCCTGGAACATCCTTTAATGTGTATGCCAAACTCTCCTCTGGGTCCTGGAGCATTCTTTTGTGTGAATGTCAAACCTCCCTCTGAGTCCTCCACTCTAATAAGGTGTAAGGACTCGGTGGCATAGCCAGGAGACCTTTCTTGGGCTCCCCATTAGTATGGGAACACTACCATAACTGTAAATTCCTTTCCTCTAAGGATCCCACTGCCTGTGATCCATGCTAGATTTTGGGGGGTCGTTTGACATGTCATTGTTCAGGTCATGTAAAGTCTGATTATGGCTACTGCAGCCCTAACTTGTGTGGAGTATCTTGCATATCATTGATCTTCCCCATCTTTAGACTCTTACAATCTTACCACCCCCTCTTCCACAAGGTTCCCTGACCTTTAGGATGGGGAGAGATTTGGCTGGTGTGGTTCCAGGTGATTAATGTAGGGTCTTTGATGTTCTGAATTATGGTTTGTTGTTGATTTCAGTTTTGCTTTTCCTGTACCACCCTTGACTTCATTCTGATTGGTATTGGAGGTCACCTCCTAACCAAAGATAAAAGGCTGTTTAAATGAAGATCTTACTATAAGAGGAGACTCAAAGGTAGATGGAATAGGAGTAGGACACCACAGTGAGGGGGATTCAGTGTTCCATTTGCAGGTACACATCCACTTCTATCATTACAGATTTGTGGTAACTGAATATTTCATATGAAATGGAATAATACAATTCGGATTTTTGAATCTGCTTTCTTTAATGATGTGGTTTCATCTATGCTTTTGTATGCTTTCACTTAATTATTTATGGTTGAAATATTCTATAATATAGATACATTAGCCTCTTTTAATATTAATGCTGATATTGATGGCTACTCAATTTGCTAATATGGTTTGAGTATTTTTAATAGCTCAGGTATGAACTTTATATGCAAGTGTTGATATGCATTTTCAGTTTTCCTGAGATATATCCAAGAGTAGAAATTATTACATACAGAAATTAGTATTGTGTTCAACTTCTGTCAGAGAAGTTTCCATTTGCAATGAGAAGAATGAATGCAGAAACTTAAAACTGGTAAAAAATGTCAAGTATATCAAGCCCCTCACTAAAAAGCTCAGGGAACAGTATGGAAGAGTGACAGAAAAAAATGTAATATTCAAAGGATGGGAAGGAGTGCTGTGAAACACTGTCTTCTAGACATGACATGACTGCTGCACTCATGAACTCATAGTAGCAATGGTTACTTATACAAACTCTATACAACATCCAGATAATCAACATTCTATCATGGATGGGAGAGGGGCTCTTCAGGCTTCACCCTAGCTGAGGAGTCATTAGTGGCAGTTGATTATTGCTGCCAGAGGGACATTTACTTTTATTTGGGGGTGTAACCACTTACAGGTTGCCCATGCTCCAGTGGATGAGCCCAAACCTCTGCATATGCATGCAACACTAACTGGACTTTGTGGGTTATAAAAAATGTGGCCAGAAAGTTGGGTGGGGACATATATATGGATGCTCAGAATGAGTGGGGGGGTCTAGGTGGGTGAATATAATCAAGATGCATTACGTGCACATATGAAATTGTTAAAGAAAAATAAAATACTGATTTTAAGAAAGAAATGCCTATTCATAGTAAATTATGGCTTAAATTAAAAATATCTCCTATGGGTTGGTGTTTTTAATGCTTGCTGTCAAGCTAGTGGTTTTATTTCAGAGGTTTTAAGAGGTTGGAATTAAATGAGAGAAGTAGGTCATGAGAGTTAAGCCTTTGAAAGTTATAAGTGATCCCTGGTTGCTGTTGTTTTTTCTGGTTCCTGAAAATCATGAGGAGGAGCTTCTACAATATCCTCCTATCTCTGTGAAGCTCACAATACCTTTCCTCTTGCCTGCCATGGTATATTAGTGCACTAAAACTGTGAGCCAAATAAATTGTGTCTGTAAGGATTTGTGGTCACAGGGACACAAAATCAATAACACTCATTTAGAGGAAATAAAAAGCTAGTTAGGGTGAATTACATATATATATACACACTAACAATGTTGAAAACTTTATTTTGTGTATTTGATTTTATTAAATAGTATACTATATATTTTGACAAAATAAGTATATTGTAAATGTATGTATAAACACTTGAATCCAAATCAAATATAGCTTTTTGACTTATATTCACAAACACTTGGACTAAAAAAAAATCTTATATATTTTTTCTGAATACTGGTAATAGTGTTTAAAGCACACATTATTTGAGAATCTTCCAATAATGAGAAACTAGAAGTCTGAAAACTAGAATCATGTAAGATAGCATGTTATGTGATAACACTACATGTGTTGGTATTTAACTTGTAAATCATATCAATGGGAGTTAAAAGCTGCTCATTCTAAGTGTAGAGGATAAGGAATCAATTTGGTCATTGTGGGCTCCCTTTGCTAGTGTTAGCTTCCTATATGACCATCCACATAGTTAATTTTCTGGGTCATGTGCTTGGCAGTCAACAAGGGAAAAACAGTAAATGTTCTGAAAGCAGAGAAAAACACACCAAAACAGTGACTTAAAAAGCTTGTGTTTGACTGTATTACTGAGTGACAAGAGGAGGTGCACCACCTAACACTGTCAAGCAGGTTTAAATACCTTAATCATGGTTTACGAGAAGGAAACAAGGCTATTGAGCTGCTACAACTTGAAAAATCCAGATTATTTTATTTTCTATCTGCAGATCATCCAAGTTTTTTTTAGGGATTTATTAATTTTGAATTGCTATTATTTTCTAGAGTCATAAAAGTTGTTCACATCAATGTAGAAATGAATTTTAAGCAAAGACACAGGAATGAGATTATGCCTGATATGACAATGTTAGGTAGACATAAGAGAGTTGGTGTCATGGTTTGAAATGTGTTCCCCACAGTCTCATGTGTTTGGCAAGGTCATAGCACCTTGAAAAGTGGAGCCTTGCTGGAGTAAGGCAGTCACAAGGGGTTGGCTTTGAGGTCGATTAGTCCCACCCTACCTCTAGAAGTCTGCCTTTGCAGCAAGCAGTCTTGCAGCTCTCAGCCTCCAAGATGTCTGCAGTGGCGTAGCCTCCTCCAACTTCAGCCAGCCAGCCATGCCGCCTCTGCTTTGAAAGATTGTATCTCCCCTCTGGAACTATAAGCTGAATAAATCTCGCTTTCTCCCTTAAGTTGCTTGACTTTGGGTGCTTTCTCACAGCAATAGTTAAGCGTAACCATTACAATTGGTTTGGACTCATTCTCTTTGGAAACAGAAAATACCTAAACATCTAAACTTGTGTATCTGTTCTCCTATCATCTTGTTTGCTGGGTAGCATAATTTTTCCAAGCATGACAACACTTAGTGAACATCACCTGTCTGTGCTGCTTTGTGTAAAATTACAGATGGAATGTGAAAACTGTGTGGAACATGTCTCAAGTTGTACTTGTTACCTCTGGTCCTATAATCATAAATATACTGCCAGTTCTGTTATGACAAAATTGTTTCTGTTAACTTGGACAAGAAGCAAAGAACTATAGAACAAAGATTCTTCACCCTATGGACTATTCCACGTTCTCTAGCAAAATCAAAAATAGTTTTGCTTTACAAAATTGTGCTCTGGGGCTTAGGTCATGTAAATATGAGGAAAACAGCTTTCCTACTCAACCACTGGCAATTACACACATCTGCAACTCTAGAAGATGGTTGTAGAACTCTTACATGCTCAGTTCTATAACCAGTCTTTAAAATAAGCATATTATTTGTTTTTTAGAGAGCTTGTGGCTTTCCTTGCCCATAATACAATTCATTCCCATTTTAATTTTGCCTTTGAGGTTTCAGCTTCTGGATTTTAATATATACTTAAATATACTTCATTATCATTTATAAAGGAACAAAACACAGGCTCACAATAGAAAGCTAAATTAGTAAAGTAATGCATTATTTCTTAAACTTTAAAAATAGTAAAAGGCTGGGAAGATGGTTTAGAGGTTCAAGTGTTTGCTGCACAAGACAAAGGATCAGAATTCAGATGTCCAGATCCCATGTAACAAGTTGGGTGGTTGTGGCAGCCTACCTGAAACCCATGGAAGGTGGAGTCAGAATCTTTAGACCAAGTTGAATAGCCAGATTAAAACTATAAGTGAACTCTAGACTTAAATATTTATGCTGCCTCAAAAGAATGAGTTATAACCCTTACCAAGGATGATTCCTGATTATCAACCTCAGGTCTCCACACACACTCCTGTGTACACTCACTCCCACATAAACAAATACATATACAAGTTGCTTGTATACACACAGGTAGTTAGATGTTGAAGATAACTTGACAATTGGAGACTTGGATTTGGGTACATTTGTGAAGAAATGGCATTTAGGACAAGTCTAGGCAAGTATCTAATTGAAGTTGGAAAACCCAGCCCATAGTGGGTGGAACTATTCCTTGTGGAGGTGGGTAAGACGGAGGGTGTTGGTTCATTAGTTAGGCATACTTCAGCATATTATAGCGATTACAATCCCAATGATATTCTTCACACAAATAGAAAAGAATCTTAAAATTAGTACGGAAACAAAAAGGGCTCCAAATAGCAAAGAAATTTAAAGCAAAAATAGCAAGGCTGGATACATAATACCTGTTTTCAAATCACACTAAAGAGCGATAGGAATTAAAATGTGATGCTGACATAAAAGATACATAGAACAATTTAATGAAAGACACAGAAATAAATCTCTGCAGCTGCACACTTCTAGTTTTTTAAGAAAGGTGACATAATCCTATATTGAACAATATGCAGCTTCTTTATCATATGGTATTGAGAAAACTGGATACCCACATTTAAAGGCTGAGAGTAGATTTCTGTCTCTCATCTGTATAAGAATCAATTAAAATAGATTGAATACCTTAATGTTAACCTGAAACCTTGACACAACTAGAGGAAAACATAGGGAAAACACTTCAAGATATAGGCAGATTCAAGGACTTTCTGTAAAGAACACCATCAGCTCAGAAAATAATACCAAGAATAGACAAATGATATGACATGAAACTCAAATGCTCCTGCACAGCAAAAGAAACATTCAGCCTAGCAAAAAGGTAGCCTGAAGAAATGGAAGAAAATCTTTGGCAACTAAACATCATGGAATTATTACTAATAATCCATAAAGAACTCTAAAAATTTAAACAGCAAATCCACAAATTGTTCAATCAGATAACAAACAAATGAATACAGTTAGAAAAAAGAAGAAATAAAAATTGACAACAAAGAAACAATCACTTCACCATAAATCTCTATCTCTAGCCCTTAAAACTGATTGCAGAAGAGCAAGGGTAGTGAAATGTTGTCATCCATCTAAGAAAATACCTGGAATAGCCAAGGTCTCTTCAAGGGCTATGCCACTACTTTGTTAAGCTATAGTGGGGGTTAGAGGGTAAAAATGTAGTGGAGAGATCAGCATAGGGGTGGTTATGGCCAAGAAAGAAGCACTTAGTGTGGAGGGGTCCAGGACTAGGGGAAAATCAGAGGGGGGGGGAACACGGTGAGGAAAAGGTGGAATATTCCTGATAGGGTTCCTCAACTCTTATGGGATTTCTGACTTCCAAGATATGTGATGGATTTGGGGAAAGTTAGCGTGAAGACAAGACTCACAAGGAAGCAGCAGAAGACTTGAAAGGTTGTAGAGCAGGGAGTAGCAGGAACCCTACGCTGAGATATTCTGCAACATAGACCCAGTCACATGAGACAGTCTCAAAAAAAATCTTTGAAGAACTAAAAATGAGTCCAAATGGTTCAGTGTCTTCTTCAGAGGAAAGAAAGATACAGGAAGATAGAGGTTGCTTCATGACAAGTATTTTTTTCATTGTTTTAATATAGTCGTGAGCTCTGGGGAATGGGGGAGAAATGGGATACAATCCTGCTCTGAGGTTTTAGTCCTACTCCAAGGACTCTGTTTAGGAGCCTGTAGCCACAGAGTACTTGATAGTTTGCTCCATTAAAAAAAAAAACTGGTCAATAAGCAGATGAAAAAAGGTTCATCATTCTTAGCCACTGAGGAAATGCGAATGAAAACTGCCTTGAGATTCTGTCATGCTTCTGACAGAATGACTGGCTTAAAATGGCCATGAGGTACAAGTAAGTGAAGGGAAATATGTGGGCAGGATGCAATGTTCACAAAAACTGAGGATCATGAAAAAACCATGTTGAAACTTAATGCTTAATTAGTTAATTAAAAAAGTTAAAAGAGTTTGAATTGAGATATGCTGCATAGTTATATGATGTAGCTCCCATAAATCATAGGCTTTGAAATACTATCACAGTGCTAAGGGTAGGATACCTGCTACGAGTTGTTGGCCACAAAGTTTCCAGAGGTTCCCAAAATAATAGAACCTACTGCCATTTCTCATGCATGCACACCATAACTAGATGGCAGAACTCTACTGCTAAAATCATCAGACACTTTTGATGCAGGACACATAGATATTAAGTTAGAGCTGACTTGAAGCTTCTGCCTTGCTGTCAAGTGTTCAAAGTGCCAGAAGATGTTATGTGGGCTGCTAATAGAGAAAAGACATCAATACATCAATAGTCTTACCCATCTGTGAACTTACCGAACCTGCAAGGTAAAATATTTCCACTGGTGTACAAATGGCATATCTATTTAAGAGGTAACTAACCACTTTTTGATTGGATATGAGGGCCACTCCTCAAGGACTGTTGTTTTGCTAAATGGACATGTTGTCAAGTTGCCTTCTAAATATTTGCTTTTAATTGTAGATGAGTAATCCTCTCAGCCTTGTGCAGAGTGTGGCGGTTGATATAGAGGCTCATAACTAGTCAAAGTGCTAAGAATAAGTAACTTGAGTACTCAGACCTATGTAGAACATCTACAGAGTCACATCCAAGGCACCAAGTACATGAAGGAAGTGGAGGTAAAAAGAGGATGGGAAACAATGCTATGAAATGCTTTCAGATGTAACATGATCATTGCAATCATTAACCCACAATAACTATGGAAAATTGCATTAGATTTACACAAGATCAGGCTTTTGGGGCCAGTGAGACAGCTCGAAGCTAAAGTATTTGCTGCTCAATCCTGGAATCCTGTGTTTGATTCCCATGCAGAACCCATGTAAAAAACTGGATGCAATAGCATACATCTGTAATTCCAGCACTCCTATAACAAAATGGGTAACAGAGACAGGAGAATCACCCAGAAGTTTGCAGGTAAAAATAGATTGGAGTCTAGTTATCCTGGACTATAATGAAAAGAAGAAACAAGATCCTGCTCCAAAACAAAAGTGACATGAAAGCAGAATAGTACCTATTTGGAGGAAGCAAAAAACAAACAAACAAACAAACAAACAAACAAACAAACAAACAAACAAACAAAAAAACCTCTAAGGGCACATATCAATAAGATACAATGCTAAGTATGTATGAAAATGTCATAATGAAATCCATTATTTTTCATATTTGAGCTAAAGATTTACTAGTGAATAAACAGATTTACTCTTTAACAATAGCATAGAAACTTAGTGATAAACTCACATACTGATTTTTCTAACAAATCTTTGCATGTGTTGATAGAATAAGGAAAAATCATGAGAACTTTCCATGAGCTTATATGCTCAGTCAATATGTCAGTCACCAAAGCCATAAATGTCAAATTTTATTTATTTTCTTTCTTAAAAATTATTTTTCTACTTTTACAAGCATATTGAATATTCATCCCAGTTTCCCTCCCTGCCCTCTTTCCTCCATCCTCTCCATTCTGTTCACTATTCTTTCCCACTCCCTCACACCCTTCTGCCTATGTGCATCTATGGATCCAAGGGTTCAGTTTGACTTGTCTACTCCTGTGGGTATTCAGACCTCCATGGAATATCAAGTTACTTCTCTTCAGTCCATCCCACTGATATGTGCATTTCCCTTCACTCATCCAGCTTTAGACCCAAAGGTTTCTGCTGTAAGTTCCCATTCTATGGGTATAACAGCAGCTAACTACAGAATGTACTATCTTCCTACATATAGGTTTATTGTCTGTCTTCCCTGTTGATTTTTTTCTTCACTTTTTCTAATAGGTTCTTATTCTAGTTTATAGTAACAGGGATGTATACCATTTTGACAAGCGGGTTTTCAATCCAATCAGAAAGCTGTTGGTTGTCTCCTGGATACTCATGCCATTATTACACTAGTGGTCACCTGTTGCCATGGTGATTTATAATTGCAACTTACAGATCTCATGATGTTGATGGGGCTTGTGATTATTCTTCTTCCCCAGCAGCTTCTACAGTATTCCTTGGTACTGTATAAGCTATCCAGCGTGGAGAAAGTCCTCAGACCAATTCCAGTTGATATATTTTGCTCATGTTCTGTAATCCATTTGCGTTGCATCTTCATTAATAGGGTCTTACAGTTTTTGGAGAATAACCAAGAGCCATGGCAAAAGCCTACAATGTTTGGGGGCCTTCAAGACCTCTCTGACCAACATTTTATGAGGAAGTGTCACATTCCTCTTACTTCTAATATAATTTTGTCCCTATGTTCTAAGTGGATCAACTCAAGGCTTTTTCCCTCTGTTTTCCTCACTGCCCATTCTTGTTCCTTTCTTTAAAAGGCTTTTTTTTTTAACATATCACTAGAATAGGATGTTCCTTTGGGGTTACTTCCCACAATCTTTGGGTTTTCTATAAGTCCCTCTGTTCCTCCTATCTCCCATGTCCCTCCTATCTCCCATCCCCTCATTCTCCACTATGTGTTTTTCTCAATAATTTGAAGTGAAAGTGAAGATACAACCTACAGAATAGAAGGAAAATCTTGGTCACCTACTTATCTGATTGAAATTAGTATGCCACACTGTCAAGAGTACATTGCCTTAAAACTTCTTCTGCCATACATTTGAATTTAACTTTAGGCAAGCTTATAGGATGAGGACAAAGCTCAATCAAACTCTCTGCCAATGCATCACTTCCTCCAACCAGTCTCTTCTCCCTTGTGTTCCATCACAAGCTCATCTTCCACTCTCACCATCTCTAACAGCATCACTTTCTTCCAAGTTCCCACTAGAATAACACTTTTGGCCCTGTTTCTAAGACATAAATGCTTTCCCAGCACCAAGTCCAAAAATTCTCCACATTTTTCCCAACAAACAGTTCCAAAGGCACACTAGCCACATCCTAGCGATGACCATACTTCTCTATTTCTAGTAACAACTTCTCTTGGCACTTGCTGGTACAAGATTCCCAATCTCACAAGCAACACCCTACTTCTCTGGTATCAATTTCTATAGCAGTTATTCTTCTCTGTTGTTATGGGACACCACTTAAAGTCAAACAACTTAAAGGAGAAAGGGAAATTTATTTAGCTTATGTTTCAGAGGGGAGATACAGTTCATTATGGCAGGAAAGGCATAGTTGGCTGGCAGAAGTTAGAGGTAGCCTAAGTCACACCTATCAATGAGGTTGAGAGCTGCAAAACTCCAAGTTGCAAGAGCAGACTTCTCCTGGAAGTAAGGAGATGCTGAAGTTCAACCCCCTATGACTGCCTTCATCCAAGAAGACTCCACCTCTCGAAGGTGCCATGACTTTCGCAAACAACTAAAGATTCAAACACATGAGCCTCACATTTCAAATCATGACAATATGTAATTATGAATGAGTACTTGTTATACTATGGGCAGAGAAGGATTATTCAGTATTATTTCAACATAACTTCTGTAAAAGGTCAGGTGATCAATGTTTTAGACATTTTGAGCCACATACTGTCTATAATGCATTATATTTTTCCAAGTGTTGACTAGTGTAAAAACTATTTTTTCCTGTAATCTCATTGCCTAGATTTTGTTGCCTCTTGATATTTCAACGAACTTCTACAAGTAAATTAACCACTACTCTAAGAAATATTACATATTTTGTGACAGAAGTATTTCTAATGCTGAGAAATAGAAGAACAACTCCTAGCTTAAATTAAGAAAAAGAAGTGGAAAATGAGAGTGAAATTCCAAATGTTGTCTAAAGTAGAATAAGAATCTGCTCCTAAATAAATGGAACAGTACTTGTTTAAAATGTGAAAACCAGCATTATTTTGTGAATAAGCAGCTATATAAATGATGCCATTCCAATTACTGGTAAATTTCCAATTTACTAGCTGTATAACTGTATAATATTTAAATTATATAAGATTAGGGTTTATGAAGAAAGTGGAGCTTTTAATACCTTGTTATGATTATATGACTATGTATATTATTTCATACATGTTAACATACAGTAAAATAATAACATAATTATCTATCACTCTTCTGTAGAATCAATGAAATGAGACTAAGTATGTAGGGAAGGAGGACATGAAGCCTTTCTTGATTTAAGTATTTTGACATTATCTTCAAATGATAGTCTAAACAAATATCAATGAAAACATATCAGTGAATAAAAGACTTCTGTTATAAAAGGAATGCCAAAAATCAGTAGATTTTAAATGTATTCGTATGTGTGATTCTAGGATAGTTACAAGAATCTATCTTGGTAACTACAGGAACTCTTTGCAGAGAAAGGACTTAGAGGTCTAACAAAGAGAGAGAGAGAAACATTTATCTAATGAAATGATGAAGAAAATGTAATCTTTTAAAGCAAAATAGAAAATGTTACAAAGCCCAGCCCCATGAGAAGATATTGAAAAGAAGCAGTGATAGCATGTTTTTTTAGATATCTCTAAATTCTATTATAACAGAAAAAGGCAACTAGTATGCAAAACCAATAACTCATTGTCAATATATACAATATATAAAAGTGGCAAGATAATGTTAACACTAAATTTTCAGAAGTAGAATATAATCCATCAAGAGTCACAAGACCTGATGGTAGGATTACTACCTTTATATGAAAAAAATGTAAGAGATCATCAGAACATCTGAAAGATGTGAAAAAGGAAAATATCACAATGATTCACATGTGTTTATGGGAAAGAACAGTGATGCAAACTGAGAACAACTGCTTTAGAGAGAAGTTTTCCATTTTAACAGCAAATAAATATAAAGGTATATGCTGATATCTGAATTGGTAGAGTATTTATGTCCCTATGAACTAATGAAACTGATTTACTATGAATACCTTCTGGCTTAGGTCTCTACATTAAAGGAAAATTTGAAAGTGGAACCAAAAGAGAGGAAGGAAAAAAAGAAGTGGTAAGTCCCAGATAAATGACACTAAGTAGCACAAAGTCACAACATCTCAAAAGAATGCCAATATGTTTTTGAAGACCACATACATACACACACACACACACACACACACACACACACACACACACACACACACACGAAACACAGAATTTGAGCTCTGGACAATTAGAAAAGACTCTTTTCAACCATACATACCACTAATGTTCAGAAAAGCCAATTTCACAGAAAATTAAAATCATTATTTTTTCACACAAAATCACTATGAAAAAGAATAATGGTACCCAAGAAGCATTATTGTAAAATATCAAACTCATGATCATGCAACAGTTAAAGTTATACCCATCAGAATGGAGTGAAGGGCATTGCAGGAGCAGCAAAACCGCAAAAGAAAATCAACAACCCATAATCCAGAACTTCAGAGACTCTATATCAACCACCTAGAATGAGGCCAGCCTAATCTCTCCCCATCCTGAAGCTCAGGGAAATTTGCGGAAGAGGGGGCGGTAAGATTGTATGAGCACAAGGATGGGAGGAGTAATGATAGGCAAGATACTCCACACAAGTTAGGGCCAAAGCAATCATAATTGGACTTTGCATGCCCTGCGCAATGTCCAACACACTATTGACCCCACAAAGTCTAGCATTTGCTAAAGGCACCAAGATCCTTGGAGGCAAGGGATTGACAACCAAAATAGTGTTCCTATGCTTAAGGGGAACAAAGGAAAGGGTTGAGGGAAATGCCGCTGGGTCCTTGTATGTCATCGGAGAGGAGGACCCAGAGGAGAGTATGGCATGCACATTAAAGGATTCTCTGGGGATTGGGGGAGGGGAGGCACTGAGGGGTGGGAAGGGAGGGGTAAGGGCAGGGGGAGCAGGGGGGAGGAGAAGGGAGGGAGGGAACAGGTGTACCTATTAAGTTTGTATGAGCGGAGATAATAAAAAATGTTAAAAATTATAATACTCTGTTTGAGGATAAATAAAATGACACCAAGAAAATAATACAGATATAAAAATGAATTACTATAATAAAGATTAGAAAAATCAGAGACCTTAAGTGCTAGAAATCAGGAAAGAAATATATACAAAGTAGAGGAAACACTGTATTGAGTAAATATGATAGATTATACTTTAAGAGAAGAGAAATAAGAGACAGGAATGATGAAAATATTAAAGTTTAAAATAGGCAAAACTACATAAGATATTTTCAATGCAATAAAATTAAAATCTGTGCATTTGGATGAGAAAACTGCATCCAGAGAAAGAGACTCCTGAAAATGACAGAGGAAGAATAAAATATTCACACATGGCTATTCATATTACTTATTACTAAAAACAATCCTGTAAATCTTTGTTATTATTTAAACATGAGACAGACCAATCAGAAGTGAGTTATATGTGTTATGGGAAATAATGATAATTAAAATAGCCTTGGTTATGATTGTACCCAACAAATAGTAAATAGCGTTACATAAAATGTTTTAGAAATTTCCAAGTAATTTAATTGCAACCCTGAACAAAATTCAAGAACATCTGTAGAATGAAAAGATGTTAGGCATTGATTTAAGGTAAAATTTATCAGATTTGAATCTTATAGAAACTTACAAAACTCAGTGAGATGGCTCAGTGAACATAAGCATTTGCTCCAAAATACCAAGGATCAGGGTTTGATCCCTGAAACCCCAACATGCTTATGGAGAGAAAAAAGGTGAAGACAGGAGAATTGGCCACAAGTTAGCACATGAAGGTTAGTGGTAGAAATAACTAAAGACTCTGTCTCCTAAACAATGTAGTAGTAGTTCTCTGACCTCTATAATATGTGCCATGGCACAGGCATGCCCACATTCAAACACACACACACGCACACACACACACACACACACAGAGAGAGAGAGAGAGAGAGAGAGAAAGAGAGAGAGACAGAAGTATTTTTATTTAAATAAGTAAATCATTTTTAAAAGTTACTAAACATGAACACAGAAAGGAAATCTATTTAAATAAAGTTAAAACCAGTGCAGATATTAGATACAGTAAAGAAATTATTATAATTATTTTAAGCTCTAAATTTCTGTAAACCTAAGTAACAACTTAGAATTTATAAAAGTCCAAATAATATTTCTATAGATATAAATCTATGTTTGATATGAAAAATACAGTGGTTACAATAAAGAGTTGGTTCACACATTGTGGAAGAAAATTTTAGTGATATTGGGAACCCAGCAACTGAGGCTATGAAGACTAAAACATAGAAAGAAAAAGATGAAAACAAAAGGAAGGAGCATGGAATATCTGTTAATTCTACAAAATCTATCAATTTGAAAAAATAGCTTGACGCTTTTAATAAAAGTTAGCAAATCTTACCTCATCATCTAACAATCATACTTTTGATAAATTTGAAATGCATCTTGAAAAATTAAATATCTGTTCACATAAGAACTTACACAAAATGATCAGAGTAGCCGTATTAATTGTGGTTAAACACAAGAAAAATCTGAATTTATTACAATGTATTAATGTAATGTAAATACAATGTGATATATATACATATATTATAGAATATTACTCAAAAATATAAACAAATACTTGAAAAAACTTGAAAGGACCTCAGATGTGATATGTTTAGTTTAAAAGGATTCATAGGGCCACATAATATATAATGGTAGCTAAAATATAATAGGAAGTAAAAAGGTATGACTATAAAGATTTATTTCAAAGTAGATATATCAATGAAGGAATAGGTCTGCATCTTGTTTTCTCTGGTAATTCTCTCTCTCTCTCTCTACTTATATATATGATAGCATACAATTACATATATACATTGTACAATTTTAGCTACTCATTTTGATATTGTATTATAGTTTCCTGAAAGAAAATTATTGGAATACTGGATGATAGTTACATGGAAATTTTATGTATTTTTTCTGCAGCTTCCTATGAATCTATATTCCAAAATAAAACATTTGAAAACTATTTTATCTCTCAGTTATTGATAATACATTGAAAACTTTTCAATGACCTAGTATGCTTCAGGAAAAACTGAAAATAGGGTAGAAAAATGTTTGAAGAAATAATGGCTTGAAATTTTTCCAATTATGCTAGAAATTATAATTCACAGATCTAAAGTTTAACAAATCCCCAAAATAAAAAACATGAAAAATGAAACCAAGATTAAAAAAGGAATCTTTGTTAGTAGGCGAAGAGTAAAAGGATGCTGCAGATATAACGAAACATTGACAAGCGTGACAATAGATTTTCTAAAACAACGCAATCTGGAGGACAATAGAGTAACATCTGAATGAAAGAATAGGCATTAGTGACAGTAAAAAAATTGAATGAATAATAATACTAAATTGTAAAACATTAAATCTATGAACCCAAACTCTGTACAAAGTTAAAGCAGCTTTTGAAAGTGACAGAAACTCAATGAAGGCAACACAATTTGCAACATGATCAAAAATATCTGAATATACATTTCCCAAAACAATATGAACAAATAGTCAAAATCAGATCAAAAGATGCTCAACATCATTAATAATTACAGAAATAAAATCAAAACAATACAAAAATACCACACAACATCACTTCTCACACTGGTGGGTCTGCATTTGTTATAGTGAAGGCAGGTTACAAAGGCAAGGGTATGCTTCAAATTTGTCTATTCTGCCTGCATCTTCTTGCCCTTCTGAGTCAAAACTTCCCAACCAATGAAATTATAAGACCAAATCTTTATTTGTGAAGCCTTGAATACTTTGTTGCATCCAAAAAATATGGTCTAAGCTATGACCTTGTATTAAACAAATCGAATCAGTCTCTTAAACTCCCTTGTGGATGGACAGAAATGCATTCCCATCTAAACTTGTTAAACAAAAATTAAGCATTATCATCAGTATTATTTATGAGTATTTTCATAAATTAGTCTATATCACGTTCTATGACTTTCACCTGATTATTACTTAACATGTGGAAAAGAAATTACTTTTTTCTGAAAGTACTACATTTAGAAACATACTGCCTCCTAAAGTATATGAGCAATAAAAATAGAACAAAAAATCTTTTTGATAAAATTGTTGAAGAGGCCATTTAAAGTACCCAGTAATGACAGATCATTAATGCTAGGGAGAATGAACAGTCCATTAAATGCCTTGAATATCAGCTTATCGTTCAGTAGCTTTGGTGATAAAAGGTACACTTTTTGAGTCTGTAAACAATCTAGAAATCCAAATACATAGCAAATTAGTTTCAAGGGTCATAATGATATAGTTAAAATCAAATGAGTGTTCTGAATCAGCTTCAGGGATACTGGGAGACACATGAAATTGCTGGGTCAGAGAAAAGGCAACAAACATGAAATTCAAAATAGAAGTTTTTGGTAGTCAATTTCATATTCTGAATATCTAGCTCACAGAGATAATGCGAATTTTTGTCTTGAACAATCTTTTCAAGGATATTTGTATCATGAACAGTTATAGAAGATGCAATGTCTCTTTATATAGCAGAGAGAAGATATTTGTATTGACCATAAATAATATATTATCTTCCTCAAAGGCAAATGTTTGACAGGTTTGCCTTCAGTCTCTTAAGAAGACAGATGTCTCCCAAACACAGGATCCTTTAGCTGTGATGAAAAGTCTTAGCATGCACACCGATATGTCCATAGTGCCTGTATGGAAAATGCAGTATGTCTAACAGTTTGTGTTATAGACTCAGTAAAAAAAAAAAAAAAAAAAAAAAAAAAAAATCACAGCTCTTCACGCTGGAAGTTCCAAGGTCCAAAAACCAGAAAATCAAGTATCTACTGAAGGAATGCTTCCTGATTTGCAGATAGCTATCTTGCCATGTGAAGAAGATTGGGGTGAAAGCAAAACAAATTGTGTAATATCTTTTCTTATAATAGCATTAAGTTCCTATGTTGTGACTCAAACATCATGACCTGGGTTTCAACATGAGAATTTAGAAAGATACACATTTTCAGTCCACAATGGGAGCAAAGAGTAACAAATGTAACTATGAAGTTCATGCTTTCTGTTGTGCCATGAATAATAAACTCCTCTGTTTCTTACTGCATGCCACATTACTAAAATAATGACTGGTTAGCATGGAAGATTAAAAATAGACTAGAATATCTGTACATTCATAATGTTGTCTTACATTAATTTTACATCTTAATGAAGATCAGCGCAATATTTGTTTTCAAGAATGTAGTATATATATTTCAAATACAATTTCTTCCTTTCAATATTCCTTTGTGCACCCTTCTCAGTCTCTAATGATCAGTCTTAACTTCAAATTAATATTATGAACATGAGGAAAATCTTCTGAATATGACAAACAGCATGCAGTGTCTGTCTTCCTGTAACTTGCTTATTTCATGCATTTCATATAATGAAAAGCTTTTATTTACAATGGATGGAAGTAGAAGATATTTTTTACTCTGGATATGTACTGAAAATGGTCTAATGGCATATTACTTAAATGAGGATTGCCGATAATCCTGTGTATGTGTGGCCCACTGAGTTTTATCTAGACTGCCTTTGCTGGAATGTGACTGAGCAGTTGCTGGAACATGAATCTTTTTTCAGTGCATACATCATTAAGGAAAAGTATCTTCTGAGTTTTCCTTTGTGGCAGTAAAGATGGAAGACAGAGTCATAGTAAACTCAATTACTGCAGATTTGTCAATCCTAGTTTCTGTTAAGTTTCACAATCTCAACAGGTTTGTGCACACTTAGATAAGTAACCTAGTTATCTGCACAGTAACTTTATTTTGCAAAGGATTTCACATCATCTCCTAGTGAAGCCCCCAGGGGCTATAGCCAGGAGCTATCTCAAGGAGTTAACCATTACCTGAGTTGGACTGCCCTGGAGGTCAGAAACTCTTGAATGTTCCTGTCCCTGGGACACCATAGACATTCTACATTACTGGATCATGCATAGGTGCCTTGAAAAAACAATTCAGTATGACAGAATGTTTATAACCCAAATAAACTGGGTACCTTGCACTGTAATATACAGATATTGCTCCCTGAAAGCACTCTTCAACAGTGATTGTTATTCCTAGGCCTACACAAGACTGGCCCTGCCAACAAGTAGTTATAGATGGGAGAGGAACTCATGGGTGCTCTACCAATTATCGTCTAGGAGGAGACCAAGCTTCCTTCAGGCAGACTTGTGTGAGGTTATTTAAACTCTGAATGAAGTCTGGTTTTGTTAACTGAAGTTTCTAAGACATGCCTACTACTCATGGTATCATTCCCTAGGCTGAGATTCTGGACTGTAAAAATGTTTCAAAGAATAATGTTATGAGTTCTGGTTCATTCATATTGTCTCTCTCATAGTCTCTCTCATTGTAGCTACCTATCCTAGATCATCTTGCAGGACTTCTTACAAATAAAATGTGCATCCTCTTTTGTCCCTCTTTTCCTTCCCTGTATATTTGGTTGTTCTTTATTTAATATTTAAGAACTCAATTATTAACTCAATTAAAATTTAAATAAGCCATGGTAGGAAGAGACTCTCTAAACAAAGGACACCTGTAGGTACCTATCCTGTAGCTACCATCATTTTCATTGGTATGGTAATTCATTTTAATGACAGCTTGACAATTGAGAACTGAGTCTTTAGGCACACCTATGAGGGATGATATAATTAGGGATAGCCTATAGGAGATTATCTAAATGCATAATTAATATGGGAAAGCCCAGCTTATAGTGGGTTGGTTCATTCTTGTGGCAGGGAGTATAAGATGGAGAGAGAACAAATTGGCAAATTGGTAGACAGGAAATTTAGAAAGTATGCTTTGGCTCTTACCTCTCTCAAGTTCTTCCTGTGGATATAGTATGGCCATTTCCCTGAATCCCTGTTGGTAACTCTCCTGTCGAAATGGACTGTAATCTGAAAATGTAAATCATTAAAAATACACTTGTTTCCCTAAATTATTTAGGTCATATATTCATTACAGTGATGGGAATATGAAGTTAAGACGATTTTGGTACCAGAGAATGGAATAATTTCTGAAAACTTGATCATGTGATTTATGTGTCTTTTTAACAATTTTGGTTAAGAAATTTTAAAATTCAGAGGTGGATATGGATGCCCAGTTCCCTTTGGTCACTGTGAATAACTCTCCTGTAGCAACAGTGTGTAACCTAAAATCAAAAACTGGAAAAAAATTCCTGGTCCCCAAAATACTGTTTGGGTCAAGTGTTTATTATTGCAATAGAATATGAAACTAAGACACTTTGGATTGCATTAATCAAATAACCCAGACTTAAATGGTGGTTTTGATTTGAGAAACATTTATGTTGAGTGAAACATAAGTTCTAGAAAATTTAAATTTTAAATGATAATTTTTAAACAAACATTCAATCACCTCTATAATATTTAGTCTAAAGTGATATTGAAATAAAAATATTGAAAACTACTAGATCATCTTGAAGGACTTCTTACAAATAAAATGTGCATCCTCTTTTGTCCCTCTTTTCCTTCCCTGTATATTTGGTTGTTCTTTATTTAATATTTAAGGACTCAATTATTAACTCAATTAAAATTTAAATAAGCCATGATAGGAAGATACTCTCTAAACAAAGGACACATGTGTAAAAGAAGCACTTTATGGACATTTTATCATGTTTAAAATATGGTCAGAATGAACATATCTAGTATATATTCTCCAAGGACAAACATTCCATCTACAAAAAAATATATCATTGAATGAATACATTCAATTTCATTTAGTCAAATACAAAATTTCACCTACATATAATAGTCCATTTTTATGATTTGACAAATTTAACAATTTTGTGTTTGTTATCCAAGTTTATATATACATTCATGTAGCTGTCTATCTTCAAAATTTGTCAAATGTCCTGAGGTATGTCTGTGTATATAGTATTTGTAACATTGCCAAATGAGTATTCATTTATGTAAATTCAAAGGAATAGTTCTATTCATTTATTCTACCATGGTAGCTCTTTCCAGATTTTAGTTTATCCTACAAATCTGTTTGACTTTTAGGTTAAAATCACAACTGAATTAATTTACTAATGATACAAGAAAACAGAGATACCATTTATACTTAGAGGTAGAACATTAAATAATAATCTTAGTTTATAAAAACAAGTGGGCTGGAGAAATGTATCAGGTTAAGACTCTGCCTCATAAGCACAAGGTCCTGAGTTTGGATCCCAAGTCCCACAGAAAAATGCCAGGTGGGTGACCATGGACTGAATCAAATATCTCATTAATTATAGATCTTTCTCTGTTGAACTTTAGTCCTTTGTCATTATGAGGGATAAGGATAAGGAAAGTGGTTAGATATGATGAATGGACTACTGAATACCTGTGAGGAAATATCCCAGGGGATCAATGATGCAATAAAAATGTATTAGCAAAAACTATTAAGTAGCATGGTATTAGCACCAACTCATTGCCTTTATTCAAAACTATATAACTTACAGATTCTTAACAAATGTCAGGTTATCAGGGCAAATGAATATGATTTGAGAAAATAAGATAATCTGTATTTTAATAACACTAATTTGAAATATATTCTTCAAATGTACATGCATCTGATAAAATCTATCAAATTTATGAAAAATTAGACCACAGAAAAAAAGTGCTAATAGAACACAGAGGAAGCATGTATAATGTGAAAATTTTGGCAGCTATATTTCTGAGAAAAGACTAATGTCCAGAAAATATACAGAAGCCCCCCCAAAAAATCAAACAAAACAGAAAAATTTCAAAAGACATAATGTAAATGCATCATGACATAATTTCAAATTGACTTCTAAATACTAATCTTTAAATTTGATGATTTGTACAGCTTCCAACCTCTCAGAAGTTTGTTTTTGCAGCATATTATGGCATTTAGCAGAGAATGGATGATTTTGGACCACTCAGCCCCATACGGAAAATCTACCTTACCCCTAAAGTATCAGGGAACATAACAGAATAGGACCTGAAGACAAAGACCCAGTAATAAGCAGGGTAGTCGTGGTCATCATAACTGTAGGATAATGTAGGGAATCATGATTACAAAATCTGCCTAGAATAAGTGAAGATTGAGGTTTTGACCCTCATAATTCCATATACATCACCCCAAAAGGCTCAGGTACCTCCATGGAAGAAGAAGTAGAATGAATGTAAGTACCAAAAGACAGGGGAAAGTATTGTTAAATGCTATCCTCCCCAGAATGACGCAACAAAGGCAATTATAGATGTACAACACAGGCAGCTATTGAAACTAAGCCTACAGGGAATCTACATGACCAATGATCGCCTATGAACTGAGAAGAAATCATGGGGCTCTAAAAAGTCATGATGAACAATGGTTAACTAAGAAGTCCTGAGTGGGAAGTGTCCAAAATTATCCAATATGTGCCCAGGCAAAAGTTTGCTGGTCTCCAAGTAAAGATTCTAACCGCTAAAACACACAAAAGGTCCTGATTTGAGTCAAAAAAATGCACAAAACTAAACTAAACTATGGGAGGAAGACTTAAAGAGAAGGAATGATTGAGGAGGCATGGTTACAGGGAGGTCAAAGGGGAGGGTGAATGGAATGTTTACTATATGTCATAGAGTTTTTTACTTCATAGTTGAAGGTTTGGAGCTCCAGGAACATTTGTATAGAATTGGTAGTTGAGTTAAATACTTAGAAAACCTATAGGAGATTGTTTGATTGACAGGGAAGCCCAGCCTATGGTAGGTGGAGCTTGGCCTTAGGCATATGCATAAGATGGAGGGAGCTGATGAAGGAAGTTGGCATCCTTTGGCATACTTGGCCAGACATGCTGGTCTGAAAAGTAAACATTGTCCGTCTCTCAGCAGTCCTATGGATATATGGATAGGGTGCGGCCAGTTCCCTCAACCCTTGGTGTTGGTGTGGGCTCTCCTGCCAAGCTGGACAAGGAAGTGTGACCAGAGAATTGTAAGGCAGAATAAAACCCCTTATTCCCTTAAACTTATTTGATCATAAATGTATTGGTAACATGCAGAGTAACTGCAACATGTACATCTATGAAATTGTCAAAGACCAAAATTCATCAACAAAGAAAAGTGGGAAATGCATACAAGTAAACTTTAACCCCCCCCACAGTCTTACTATTTTAACATATATAAAAGTTCAAAGTCTCTTCTGAGACTCAAAAGCGATATTTTAATAACTGGATTCTTCAAAATATAAAGCAAAAAATATTATGTACTTGCAAGATACTTATGTACAATGAATGATATAGGGTGAGCATTTCCATTTCAAGAAAAGATGAAAAGGGCAGAAAGGGAAAATTAGACAAAAGTAATACTGAAGATTAGCAGCAGCACAAATTCTAAACACTAATCATGCATCTCTTTTCTTTTTTTTTTTTTTTTTTTTTGTAGAATCCTCAGTCCTTACTAGCATAGTAACGGGTTTGTAGAGGTCAGGCACACATCATTTTTGCTTCTTTTTTTTTTTTTTTTAATTTGTTTAGTGATTGAGAATTCTTTTTTTTTTATTTCAGCTCATACAAACATATTAGGTACACCAGTTCCCTCCCTCCCTCCTCCTCCCCCCGTACCCCCTGCTCCCCTTCCCCACCCTTCTCCCTCCCCATCCCCCAGTGCCTCCCGCCCCAATTCCCAGAGAGTCCTTTCTTGTGCATGTCTGATTTTCCTCTGGGCCCTCCTCTCCGATAACATACAAGGACCCAGTGGCCTTTCCCTGAACCCTTTCCCTGTGTTCCCCTTAGGTATAGGAACACTGCTGTGGCTGCCAATCCCTTGCCTCCAAGGATCTTGGTGCCTTTAGCAGATGCTAGACTTTGTGAGGTCAACAGTGTGTTGGACAATGCGCAGGGCATGCAAAGTCCAATTATGATTGCTTCAGCCCTAACTAGTATAGAGTATCTTACATATCATTGCTCCTCCCATCCTTTTGCTCTTACACTCTTACCGCCCCCTCTTCTGCAAATTTCCCTGAGCTTCAGGATAGGGAGAGACTAAGCTGGCCTAGTTCTAGGTGGTTGATATAGAGTCTCTGAAGTTCTGGATTGTGGTTTGTTGATTTTCTTTTGCAGTTTTGCTGCTCCTGCAATGCCCTTCACTCCATCCTGGTGGGCATTGTATGTCACCCCCTGGCCAGAGACAAAAAGCTGTTAGAGTCTTGTGATAAAAGCACATTCAAAGGTAGATGTAATAAAAGTGGGAAACCACAGTGAGGGAGGGGTCTATCACCCATTTGCAAAATGATTACTTTTTATCTGCCAGACTATATGCCCTCCTCTTCTGGTGAGATCACACCCCCTCAGTAGTAAATGGTCAGGAACAAAAGTCTGTGAACTTAATCAGCTGTCTCATTACTTATTTGGGTCCTTGGTGGAGGCCTATTTTCCCTGCTGTAACATGGTCCCTTCTCTCCTTGTTTCTGGTGTGGCCCTCCTACCCCATCTCTCCTGTTCATAATCCTTGCAATTACTGTCTCTAGGTGGGCTGGGTGGGTTTGGTACTAGGAGCCACCTATTAGGGAGTACATACGGTGCTTAATTTTCTGGGTCTGGGATACTTCACTTAATATAATTGTTTCTAATGACATCCATTTCCTGGCAAATTCCAGTAATTCATCATTTCTGATGAATTGTATAGATGTACCACAGTTTCCACAGTTGTGATGGCATCCACTACATCCATTGTATAGATGTACCACAGTTTCCTTATCCACTCGTCAACTGTTGGACATTTGGGCTGATTCCATGACTTTGCTATTGTAAACAGTGCTGCTATGAACATGGTCGTGCTTGTGCTATCGAGGTGAACCTCTGCTGTATGGGGGGTTATTCCCAAAAGTGGAATAGCAGGGTCATATGGCATTTCAATCTTTAATTTCTTTAAGAATCTCCAGACGGCTCTCCAGAATGGCTGTATGAGCCTGCATTCCCACCAGCAATGTAGGAGAGTTCCCCTCTCTCCACATCCTCTCCAACATTTGTTGTTGTTTGTATTGTGGATTTTTGCCATCCTGACCGGGGTGAGATGATATCTCAGGGAAGTTTTGATTTGTATTTCCCTGATGGCTAAGGAAGTGGAGCATTTTTTAAGATATTTGTTAGACATTTTAATTTCATCCCAGGTAAAGTTTATTTTAAGTTCCAGGGCCCATTTTTTAATTGGGCCATTGGTTTCCTTGGTGTTTAGTTTTCTAAGTTCTTTGTGTACTCTGGACAGCAGAGTTCTATCAGATGTGTGGTTAGTGAAGATTTTCTCCCATTCTGTGGGTTGCCTTTGAGCTTGCGTTATAATCTCTTTATCTGAACAGAAGCTCTTTAATTTCACAAGATCCCAACTGTTGAGAGTTGGTAGCAGTGACTGTGCCATTGGATGTCTGTTTAGGAACTGTTGGCCTAGCCCAATCAGCTCGAGGGAGTTCCCTATCCTTTCAACTATGGTTTTTATAGTCTCTGGCCTGATATCAAGGTCCTTGATTCATTTGGAATTAAGTCTTGTACATGGTGACAAGTATGGGTCCAGCTTTAATCTTCTGCATGTGGAGATCCAGTTTTGCCAGCACCATTTGTTGAAGATTCATGCATCTCTTTTAATGGCATCTGAATTTTGTGATGGCATCCACTAGACCCAAGGAGACTTGGGTGCCCTTGTTTTTTCATCAAAGCACTGTTTGTTGCCTGTGGAAACTGTGATCTCTCTTGGGCCAGTTCTACTCAGTATATGCAGATATTCTCAGTGAATTATCCATGCTTCAATTTCTGGTACCATCAATATCTGGAGGATTATCAATTGAAATGTGGACTCCACTTTCACAGTTTCATACAGTCTTGGAATCTATGCAGGAAGTCAGATTCTAATACATACCAAATGACTTGACTTCAGCTGTTTTCTGAAACTTTGGAGCAAGTTTCCTTTCCTCTAACACTTTTGTGTTTTGAATATTTGAAAAACCAGTACCACATAGATAACAATAAATTCTGGTTGTTCAAATGTAACCTGACTTTTGTGGATCACAGATGATTTGGAATAGTCTTAGAATGAATTCATAGCTCACCCTCATAAAACAATTCCTGGGTTTGAACATCCTGTCTTGGAAGATCTGTCTTTCCAGGCATTCTTTCTTCAGGTATTTGTAAATGAATTTGTAATTTCATGTCAGGACATATAATCCTCCTTTCAAATCATTCCTATTGTCACAATACAGAGTATAAGGTTTCTCTTTTCAATTGTGCCAATCTTTTTAATTACAGCCACTTTGTATACAGCAATCATGACTGCCCTGTCTACAACTTTTACCTTGTCCATGCTTTTTCCCTTGCCAAACTAGAGATTCTTTCACATTTACTGCTCTGTTTTAGGCTTTGATTTCTCATTATATACATCCCAAAATGCAAAATGCAGTAACTATGTTCGTTTGAATGCTATACTATCTTGAAATTTCCTCTTCCAAATATTAGGCCATCATTGTAAATTCTGCCCAAATTTTCAGAACATGAGCAGAATTCAGTCAGACTCTTTCTCAGAAAATAACATGAATGGCTTCTAGCACAATTCCTGAAAAAATTCTTATTTCAGTCTTAAACTTTATGAGCCTGACCTTCACTATCCACAAATCTGTAAGCATTATAGTGTTACATATACTCACATTGCATTGCTGTGAATAGCATTGTAAAGCTTCTTTCCATCTTCAGTTCCAAACTCTTCCAGTTTCCTCCAACAAATTAGTACTAAAGGTATACAAACAACATGGCCAGATTTATGAGCCTAACAGCTATACTTCTTGTTACCAATTTTCTGCATTGGTTACTTTTATCATTACTATATCTGAATACCTGACAAGAAGCAATTTAAGAGAGGAAAGATTCATTGTGGCCAGGCTTTCATGGAATGAAATCTAACATGATGAGGAAGGCACCATAGTGGGCCACTCCATAGCAGCAGGAGCATGAGACAACTTGTTACACCTTGTTGGCAAATCAAGAAACCCACATCATTAGAACATTTTCATTATTATTCTGTTTTTCATAGTGTGTAAAGCATATATAAGGTAGTTTTTGTCTGTATTCTTTTAGGTATTTACACATGTATCTATGTCATTTTCACCCTTTATTACCCAATGTCATTATTTCCCACTACAAATTTTATTCTTCCTCATCAGCCTCCATATTACTCTCATGCCTTCCTGATCATGTTTAACTTAATTAGTTCTATCTGAATTACTATTAATAACATGTGTCTGTGTACCTGAGGGGGCCAGGTCACCATTCCTTTGGAGAGTGTTGCTTCCTTCTATCCCATCTATTCTTAATCCTGATTATTCTTTTTTTTCTTTCTTTTTTTAATTTTTAAATTTTTTTATTATTTATTCAATTGTGTGTGTATGCATGTGTGTGTAGAACCATGGACGAATTTGGAAACCACCATGGACCGCCTCCACCTCCTCCTTGTTTACGCTGCCCGGGGATTCACAGGCTTCGCCCTACCAGGACCAGAAACGCAGGCCACCCCCTGCTTCTGCCTGGTGTCTATACATGGGGTCTAGGATCCGAAATCAGGGACTTCCGCCTGCAAGGCAGAGGCTTAACCCTTGAGCCACCTCTCCAGCCCCAATCCTGATTATTATTGATGGAGGTGTGGTGCTCCTTTCATGATGTAATGTAGATAGGCCAAATCTTGTACAGGAATTGTAGAAGTAGACTCAGATGTAGTGAGTTCATGTCTGCAGGGGTCTTGTCATGTCCAAAAGATACAAACCAGGTAGAATTTGAATATTATCTAATTCAGTTACCACAATAACTCTAGAAGGTTGATAATATTTCTATTACACAGCGTATTAAACTATCACTCAGAGCACTTGAATGACTTCTTCAGTGCCATTCAAACACTAAGAGACAGAAGTGGAATTCAGTTCCAATCAGTGTGACTAACATGAGAGGATTGTCTTTGTGTCACTTATATTTAGCTTTGTAATATATTGCATTTATATTAATATGTCTCAGTTCTTTATACAACCTCAGCTACATAATAGGTAATATTTTGAATGAACAAATTTATGCATGATTATTTGTTACTCTATTGGTGTTGTTTTAGGAAATATTAAACATAATTTCATTATATAGGCCAATAGAGAAATACCATTTAAAATACACCAGAGAAGGAAGATTCCTGTTTGTAGTTTGTAGTTTGCAGTTTCAGAATGGGTTTGATGTTCAATCTTGTTTGCCCACTGAAGCTGGAAGTTGGGAGATTTAGTTTTCAATTCATTTTATACCAAGTCCATTTGCCTAATTATAATATAATCTGCTTAGATACAAACATAGCAACCATAATTATGCTTTACTTCTAACTTCTAATTGACTGTAAACCAGTAACAGCATGCATTTACTGAGTAAGTCCCATAGTGCATACATAGCATTCCATTCCTCTTGTCATGGTACCACCTACAGCTCCATTCTTACTCTTACCAGTGAAGTTAATTTTATTCTCACATGTTTTACTTGTAGTTTCACTTTTAGACTGACCTGTTCCCAAATCATATTCCTAAGACATCATGTGAATTTTGTTGTTTCTTTTTCTACCTAGGTTACCAGCTTTGGAATTATTAAATGTGTTCTGTTCTTTTTCTTTGGGCTATACAGGTGTCCAGGGAATAAAACAAATTGCTACGGATTAAACCATGTTGGGGATAATTGAAATATGTCTATATATGCTTTATTCAAAGTCCATAGGTAGTTCATTGAACAAATATGAAAATTCATTAGAATACTGAGGAGTGACAATCCACATTAGTAATGATGAATTCTACCCCAGACTTGACAATCATTTTTTCTGTTACCTTAAATAGGACTCCTAAACTCAGTGGATCACAATTTGTTTACATTAAAATGAATGTGTAGAGTTTGATAGATTTTATGTTCCTCTGATAATTTTTGCCATTGTTTGGTGATAAAAATATTAAAGATGTGCATGTATATGCACTATTGAATATGTAATTACACATGTAGAGTTAGATATTTAATAACTTTATTTCTTCTTTGAAACCTCACTTAAGGAAACACTTGAGACAAGTAAAGTCTTAAATAGTTCACACATCACTTCAGAATTAAAGCTATAATATTTAAGAAGGCAAGCAATCAGTAGAGAAAATAGGCCACAGTTATGTATTACATGTAAGTAGAGAGACATCTGGTGCAGCTTACTATTACCTCCCTTCCTGGTTACTTGGGATTGAACAGGTTTGATCTCACCAATCAGGGAGGGAGGGTATAGAGACTGGCAGATAGACAGTAACCATCCAGCAAATGGGACACTGCCCCCCCCCTACTGCTTTGTCCTACTCCTATTCTTCCATCTACCATTTTGCCTCTTCTTGTATTAAGATCTTCATTTAAACAGTATTTTATCTTTGGTTAAGAGATAAGCTTTGATACCAAATGGGATGCATCCAAGGGCAGTGCAAGAATAGCAAAACTGAAAACAACAACAAACAACAATTCAGAACACCAAAGACCCTACATTATTCACCTGGAACCAGACTAGCCAAATATTTCCTCATCATAAATCTCAGGGAACCTTGTGGAAGAGGAGGCGGCAAGATTGTAAGAGCCTAAAGATGGGGAGGACCAACGATATGCAAGATACTCCACACAAGTTAGGGCTACAACACCCAGGATTGGACTTTGCCTGACTTGCACAATGGTTGACATGTCAAAGACCCTCCAAAGGCTAGTATGGATCACAGGGGAGGAGGTTCCTGGCAGGAGGATCCTTAGAGGCAAGGGATTAAACAGTCATTATAGAGTTCCCATGGTAACAGGGAGCCCAAGAAGGGGCCCCAGGCTATGTCACTGATTTCTGAACCCTCACTAAGGTGGAGGACTCAGAAGGAGGTTTGATGCTCACATAAAGTGATGATCCAGGGGATGGGAGGGAAGAAAAGGGAGACACTGGGAGAGGGGCAGGGAGAGAAGTGGGTAAAAGGAAGGGGGAAGAGGGAGAGTGCAATAGGGGACTACCGGGGGAATGGAGAAAGAAAGAGGACTGGGGTACTTATTAAGCTTGTATGATTAGGAAAAAATAAATCATGGGAGAAAAAAATTATAAAAAATAAAAGGCAAGCAAAATAAAACCGAAAAATGAAAGTAAGAAATACCCTCATGCTTTCAGATATTCAGAAGATGAGAAAGAGTAGTTGAATGATGTCAGTCACGTATTTTCTGGGAATGTGGGGAAAGTTCATACAGCATAGATTCTTATAAATTTAAATACTCAGTAAGTAGTCCTTAGAGTTTTAAAAACTGCTGTGTTTATTTTCATCAAACTACCTTCATGATTTATGAAGATTTGGAAGACCGGAAAATTTGAATTCCTTCTCTATAAAATTATCAAAATCAGTAAAAATGCAGTTCTCAGTAAGATGCTACTTCAAATTTAAGGTTCAATCTTCTTTCAAGCATGAAAGTTGTTTTAAATGTGTCTTGTTAATGGATATTTTTTCATCACGGAAAATCATTTCATCATGTTCATAAAGCATTGTGTTATAATGGCTACACAGCATAACAATAATTAAAAATTTGAAGTAAAAACTCTGTGAAATGTGTTTAGGAATAAATGACAAATTTAGAAATCACATTTTAGATGCAGTACTCAGGTATATGACACCTGATGATCTTTGCTGATTGGAAAAGATCCATTATTTCATTACTGAAACAGGTAATTGTCATTAGTGTCCAGATTTGCATAAGTGATAAGTGGAACACTAAGCAATTGACTAGTACTGAGAAAAAGTTTACTTCAATAACTTGGGGTGTTTCAGATAAAAGATTCTTTTCCTCCGACTTAGTGAAAAAATTATTTAATGTCTCTACTTCACTTTGAAGGTAGAGAATTAATCTATCTGAAATTTTAATTGGACTGAGATATCTGGTAAATGATAAATTAGCACCTAATATTTTTCTTTGGATATATTAAGTTTAAAGATGACCACTTAAGTGTACTTATCCCATTCCTGAATCACATAGATTGCTTGATTATCTAATGTTGTGGGAAAGTGTAGTTTGGATGGAATAGGTTAAGATTTGTTTGAAGTATGCTTGATCACTTATTCATTACAATTGTGGTTAACTGTGAAAAGGTAGACTGGGAGTAAAAATATTCTGGTTAAATATGCCCAATTTCTGTTGAAAAACTGTAGCATCTTGAATATTCTAAATGTTCTCTGAGGACCTCGGTTTTCTCATCGGTAAATAAGTGGAACGCACCAAATACCTTCCATTTTCTTTTAAGCTCTAAAAATATTTTTACATGTAAAATGAAATCAAGAAAATTTATTCCAGAATTCATGAAACTTTAAATACCTTTGCGTTGTGTATTCTCATACTTATTTTATTTCTCAAAGCTGTTTAAAATAAGATTCCACATTCAATGAGTCAGAATTCAAATACAGAATAAATATGCAACTATAAAGAACTTAATGACTTTAAACTTCTTTTCATTTACTTAGTGTGTGCGTGTGTGTGTGTGTATGTATCAGAAGGCAATGTGTGTCCCTGTGGAGGACCAAGGGTGATCTGGAGACTCATCCTAGATTGCTTCTACCTCCTTTTTCTTTTGTTCTGGGATTTCTCAGGCTTGGCCCACCAGGGCTGGAAGTGTAGACCACCCTTTCTGCCTGTCATTTTTACATGGAATCTCCTTCTGGTGAAGCAGTCTTAATCCCTGAGCCCCTGAGCCATCTCTGCAGTCCCCTTAGTGACTTTTTGATGTTTTGAGATATATATATATATATATATATATATATATATATATATATATACTGTTTTCACTATTATTTAGGTACTTCAAAAACAATTGTAAAAGCTATTAATTTCAAATTTACTCATCCATGGAAACAAATAGCAAGTCGACCTATAATTGTGCCTTGTCAAACAAATGACTGAAAAGATTTAAAAATTAGGTGTTGAACATGAATAGACAACCAATTTCTTTTATGCGCATTTAAACAAATGTGTTGTATGCATAATTAGCTGTGAAGAGGCAGAAACATATGAGAATGTATAATTCTGTAAGTGTGTATGTTAAGGAAAATATGTAAACTTTCTGATTACTTTTGCATTTTTGATGAACATCTCTTAATTTTTTGTTTGTCTCCTGCATGACAATTTATGCAATTCTGAAGTGAATGGTATCATGAAGCAGAATAATGTGGTAGTAGGTATGTAGGTGCTCTCTATGATGAATCCATTCTTGACATTACAGTATATATTACATCAAATGGACATTTTATGAGTGTTTAAAGCAGATTATCTACACTAGCAACAAGCATACGGACAGTGAAATTACAAACAATGTTGTTTATATTCAGTTCAAAAACCTAGATAACAAAGTAATAAATGTTCAGATTCTTAATGGTGAAAATTTAGAATTCTTGATAAATGACAGTACAGGAACATTGCAGCCATGCACTCACTGCAGTTGTATTCACATGTATAAGATTTGCACAGAATTGAGTTTGTCAATAGTTCATCATGGATGGAGAAGACCTCATGAAACTCCATCCTTCCCAGAGAGTCTATTGATAGTTGATGCTAGTTATGGAGAGTCACTTTCATCAGTGGTGTATCCACTGATATACAGTCTAGCTCCAGTGAGTGTCCAGGCATATGCTAATGCAGGAAATCCTCTCTCTCTCTTTCTCTCTCTCTCTCTCTCTCTGTCTGTCTGTCTCTCTCTGTCTCTCTCTCTCTCACACACACATTGGAGGGGAGAGTGTTTGGGAAGGAAGAGCTTTTTATTTAATGACAGATGCAGTATGAGATAGGGACTTGAGATAAAAATGTCAGTATTTCATTGTATGCATATTCAAAATTGACAACGAGTTTTAAAAAGAAGACTAATGGAGCAAAATACCAGAGTAAGACGTCACCTGCTTGTGTACACTCACAGCACAAAGTCTACATCCGTTCACAGCTAAAAGTCTTTTTACTGGTGCGTTGGAATTAACGTAGGAAGTTGTGAAATTTCAGTGCATGACCTAAAGTTGTTATTTTGGGAGTGCAGAACAACACATAGTTAGCAAATCTAACAAATTTGCCCTTAGGTTTAAATCAAGACATAACCTGTTCTTGGAGGGTTTGGGATGCAGCCTTGCTTGGTACTGAGCTCACAGACAAACCATTTATATGTGACTGTATTAATGTCAGGAAAACAAGCTTATCTCTCTATACAAATGGGTCTTAGCAACTGGTCCAAATGTAATATAGATTTAGCTAGTGTCTCGTTCAGCCATGCTCTATCTTATTAATAGCACAAAGAACAAGAGTGAAGAAATCCTGTGTTTTCTCCACTCTTTCTTTGCTGCAGTATAGAAGTTAATCTATACAAATTGCTGCTAGGAGAGTTGACCACCAATTCTCTATAACATATTTACCTCTTCTCCTCAAAGCTACAATGGATTTTGAAATGCTCTGACTCAAATTGACCATCTCTAGGTTTCAGTTTGAAAGCATCCTTCACTGATACAGGGAACAGTTCAGAGATTGATCCATCTTTGATAACTGGGCAGGAATATTTTATCTTTATAATCTTGGAGTCCAAAAGTCCAGAATAAAGGTCGAGTCTAAAATAAAGGTGCTAGTCCAATACTTCTTTTGACAGTTCTGAGAAACACACTGAGAATGTGTTTCTTGCATTTTGTGTGTGTGGTTATTATGGAGATAGTCTTCCAATGAACTGCACTCGTAGCCCTGTTCTTTGTCTTTTTCATCTTCTGTAGGACATTTGTATTCCTTGGTTTGTATCTCCATTGTCCACTGTCAAAATACAGTCTGTTCATCCAGTCTGTTCCCATCAGCTCTTAGCTTGCTTTGCTTTAGTCCTCTTTTCATTTGTTTCCTTCTAAAAGGCACATGAGGCTATTCCAAGATAATCTTTCTCTTTCATGATCCTTCACTGAATCACATCTGCAGTTTTTTTTTCCCAAGTAAGGTAATATTTGCAGATTCCTGGAATTACACCCTGGGTGTATTTAAGGGTCTACCACAATTGAAAGCACATATAGAATTTCTCTATACTATTTACAGCCCCCCATTTCTATCTATACTTATCTCAAAATAATGGCTGAATTAACAAAAGTACACTGAAAATTTTTACTTCTGAATTTTCTTTCATGAGTCACTTTGTAACAGAACTTCTCAGTATTATGATTAATACTTTTGATTACTATAAGGCTTAAATATAAGCAAACAAAAAGTGAACTTTTTTTTCATGGACACATAGAATTGAAAAATTAAATGAAAGTTAGAACAAAATTCATATTATAAAACAGTTATTGTTATGGATTATATTGTTTGGCTAAAACTAAATTTCTTCTTTTGGCTTGTTTTGTTTGTATGTTTGTGTGATTGATTCATTGATTTGAGACAGTCTCCCTATATAACCTAAGTACCCTTGAATTCACTGTGTAGTCAATGCTGCATCAAGTTCATGATCCTCTTTCTTCAACCTAGGATTGCCAAATTGTACCACCACAGTGGGTTCAGAGAATAGTCAAAATAGAAATGAATTTTTGTGGATTTGTCTTTTTTTCTATCATATTTACCCTTGTGACTTCATGCAATATGAAGTATCATTTTAGGTGCTGGTATTTTAAAGTACATCCATTGTTTTCTTTTCCTCCTCCCTCCATTTGTGGGCAGCAATAGCAGCCTGGTTCTAACTTTAGGAATACTAGCTTATGTATAGTCCAAATGGGATGGTAAATAATATTTTCTAACAATTTCTAGACTTTGGATGAGTATGTGACACACACTTGGTCAATCACCCTTACTAATTCTTCCAACTGGACAGCTGCATCTCCCATTGTTAGTGCTGGAACAAAGAGAAGAAAAATGGAAGGAGCCTTCGTATTTGGTGGTGCTCCTCTCACCAATTTATTTAGTGCATTTTGGGTAAAAGGCATGTCGTCTGGATTCTGCCATTGAGAATTAGATTTTGAAGAATGAATCTAGTCAAGCATACCAATTTCTCTGAGCCTGTTAATCCCATCATCAACACTAAAACAAGGAATATCTGGAATCTCCAGTTCTTTCTCAGAAGACCAAACTTTAATAAATACTTCAGCTACCCACTCAAATAAATTCTTGGCACCATTTTTAACTCTACGAGTAGCAGTGTTATAACTAGAATCTCTACTTAATGGGCCCATTTCTGTGAATTCACTTTGATCCAGCTTTATACTCCTTCCATGAGTATCCGATAACCGTACAGTCCATTACCAGGGGTATTCCCCAGACTGTTGCTTGAATTTATTAGAAAAGTCATGCAGTTCTTTAGGGGTACAGAGCACCTCCTCATGGACCACACTTTATATTTTTAGTTTAGTCTTGAGTCTAGTTATAGGCTTAGAAGCAATCACAGGTGGGCATGCTGTAACATCAGCATTTTCTTATGGCAAAGTCTTTGCCCTTTGCTTAGACAATTCTAATTTTCTCAAGCAAAGATGAGTTCTGTAGAGGGTAGTTGTAGGGATTCATTTTTCTGCTGAGGGCGAGGAGACTATCTCCACAGGTGAAATCAACCCATCAGAATTTGAGGGTTCAATATCTTCATCATCAATTTGGTCTTCCCACACATCAGCATCCCACTTTTCAGGATCCCATCCTTTCCCAATTAGTGCTTTTATTTTAATAGCTGACACCTTTTGAGGCTGGGATTTTAATTTATGTTTTAACTCAGCCAATTTAATAATCAGAGTTTGGCTTTGATTTTCAGCGATTTGAGCCCTATTGCTACTGGAGAGGCACACTTAGAAACTTCTAACTTATTATTGCTACTGGAGAGGCACACTTAGAAACTTCTAACTTATTTATACACTTTCTGAGTTGGATATTTTCCTCTCGGAGGTCTTCCTTTTCCCTTTGTAGTTTCTCAAGAGATGCTAGCATCAACCAACCAGCATTATTGTTTTCCTCATGTTATCTAAAGTTTCATATATGGAATCACTGAACCTCTCAGTCCTCATAAGATGTGCATCAAGATGGTCCAACACACCTACTTTTACCAGTTCTAGAAACAGCTCACTCCAAACAGTTAGAGCGTTCTTCATGCCACCAGGGCAGTCTTCAGTAGCTGAAAGTTCCACTGTGTCAAAAAACCATCTCTAGATATCACAAAGAGTTCATTCTTACAATTCTGTTTCTCTAGAACCACTCCCAGTACCAATTTCTGTATTAGCCAGGACTCTTTATTTATTTATTTTTTAAAATAAAATAACTTTATTTTTTTATTTCCACTCATACAAACTTAACAGGTACACTGGTCCTCTCCTTCCCTCCAACCTCCCACCGACCTATGCCCCCTCCCCTCCCCCCTCCCTCCCCATCCCCCAGTGCCTCCCCTTCCCATCCCCGGAGCATCCTTTAATGTGCATGCCAGACTCTCCTCTGGGTCCTCCTCTCCGATGAGGTGCAAGGACCCAGGGGCATTTACCAGAACCCTTTCTTGTGTTCCCCTTAAGCATAGGTACACTACTGTGGCTGTCAATCCCTTGCCTCCAAGGATCTTAGTGCCTTTAGCAAATGCTAGACTTTGTGAGGTCAATAGTGTGTTGGATATTGCGTGGGGCATGCAAGGTCCAATTATGATTGCTTCGGCCCTGACTTGTGTAGAGTATCTTGCATATCATTGCTTCTCCCATACTTGTGCTCTTACAATCTTACCGCCCCCTCTTCCACAAATTTCCCTGAGCTTCTGGATGGGGAGAGATTAGGCTGGCCTAGTTCCGGATGGTTGATATAGAGTCTCTGAAGTTCTTAGCCAGGGCTTTATAGAGTCATGGAATGCACAGAATATATATACACTCATATATATATATATATATATATATATATATATATATATATATATATAGGGAATTTATTGAGTTGGCTTATGAAATATGGCCAAGGTAGTCCAACAATGGTTGACAGTAGCTGTTCAGCCCAGTAGGCCCAAGGGTGACTGCTGAAGGCTGGAGGATTCCTAGAGAGTCTTTAGTCACATTGAAGACTTAGAGGGTTGGGTGGAGGAGGGAAGAGCACAGCTTCAGAGAGTCTCTCCTACTCTTCTATATTCTGTTCTGTGGCTTTTAAGTGGTCCATTACTGGGAGGTTCCTATGTGATCTAGGATGGGTATAATCCTTTCAGGTGGTCTCAGTTGATCCTTGTCAAGTTGACACATAGGATTAATTATCACACAAGATAATGCTGGATTTGTATCTTCAGAAAGCCTATCACTAGCTTTCATCTAAATGAGTGGCTGAAATAGAAAAGTTAAGCGTACTAAGAGAACTGGAGAGCCTCACAACAATTAATATGTTAAAGCAGGTAAGAAGTTTGCAGAACCTGATGTATGTCTCAGCTGTGTCAAAATAAGTCCAGAGAGTTGAAACAGGAGAAATTCCTTAATATAATAGAGAATCACAAGAAGAAGGAGTGGTTTTAGATTCATGTCCTCATTACTTTAATTAAGCTCCTTTCCAGTGCAGTTCTCATGATGTATACCTCATGCTTCTTTGGAAAGGGCCTGAGGCTGAAGTTGCAGGACTATGTATTTCCTTGTTGTTGGTGCTTGGTGCTTATGGTGACATTCTTAACAAGAAAAGAATCCTGTCCATCCTAGGATTGCTTTTAGCTCAGTCAGAATTGGTATTGATAACATTAGAGGACCTGTGTTTTGAAAAGATCAAATGTGTTCTATTTCATTCTCAGAACATTAAAGAAACCTAAAATTTAGTTATTTGAGTCCATGATGGAAATGCAAGTTGTGACTGAACAGGATCTTTTGACTTGCACTTTAGTTTCAAGGAAGAATTCATAATTTGAGAATATATGATACTAACGAGATTCTGGCCAGACTATGCAAAGAATGACCTGTCCACACTCCAGATTTAATAAATTAAAAAATCACCAGTTGAAAATATTTATCTGTTTTTAAAATTCTATATCTCTCTCACCCTCAACATCTACCTTTCCTTTCAGTCCCACCTTGGAGGTCTGGCTCTAGAACTTCCTTCTAGAACTACTATAACTTTTGTCACTTTGGATCCTAGACCTCAAGATCAGTAAGAATGTGACAGAACAACTTTTGAGACTTTTCAAATCTGTTACATATGTAAATAAAAGCTTAAATATGGAGAAGAGTATGGGTTATGGGGTTTTTCATTTGGTCTAGAAGCATTAACTAACCAAGTACGTTCCATGGTGTGGTAGTTTACCTATCAGCTCACATCTCAGACACTTCACTTCAATCCAAGGAAAGTATACACACACACACACACACACACACACAAACACACACACTCTTGGCTTTAATATTTCCACTGACTCTTGGTGTCTCTATTAAAATCTGAATATTTCTGTCCTCTATTGGTGAAATCTATTAAAAGCATTCTCTCATTCTCTCATCTTTTGAGAAGTTCAAAGCTTCATGAACTTTGTGGAAAGAATATCTTTGTGGCAATAGTCCAGTAGATTTTAGATACAGGAAAAATTGTGGACAAGTTTGTGGTCTTGAGTATCTGCCGGGGGATGACACTCTTCAGTATAACATCTGGTCGTTCAGGCATTTTCTGACATCCATGTCTGTTTCTCATGCTAGAAATAATATGGGATTTTTTCCCCACTTATGTCATTTGATCAAACATGCAACTTTACTTTTTGACAGGAAAAAAACATTCTCCTGGGGTGCTTTCCAGAAGGGCTAGTTGTAAGGATTTTTATTTCAAATTAAAACTATAATAGACATTTCTTGATTTCACCAAATGTAGTTGAACTGTGTGTGCATATAATCAGTGATATTTATTGTCTTATTTTTCATTCTTTGTAATATCAATGATTTATATTGATATTATACAGTTATAAATAGTGTATGTATTTCAGGCTGCTAGAGGATTATATTCTGTATATGATGTCTTTGGTGTTTTCATAATAAATACATACTTTGAAAATTTAAAAAGAGTAATGTAAGATTTTTATAACAGGAATTATTGGCTAGAACTTAGAATTGGTTACTCTGACTATAAGAAAATTTGTGAATGATACTTATTATTTAGTTTTTCTAGCTTCTGTATTAGAGAAAAATACTTAAAAATGGGTATTAGGTTATCCAAATTGCAGTATCTTCTACAATCCCGCCCCTAAAATCCCTTACATTGAGAGTTTTACATTTATTATCTTAGTGTGTAGCAACTCAGTTTATACCACCTAACACACACTGTGGTAAAGGGACTGCAAAGTGGCAAAGCCTTTTTAGAAAATTGGTTAGCAGGATTTGCACATGCCCTATGACCTCACAGGTTCACTCCCAGTTGTCCACTCCACAAAAATGCGTGCATACAGTCACCAAAAACATGCACACAAATATTCATAGAGATTTTATTCATATTATCCCCATTTTGCAAACTATCTATACTAGCAGAAATGTAATGAATAAATTAGGTGTTTTCACAACAGTATCTTGTATGTTCAGATACTGGATAAATTACTACTTCAAACAAAAATATGATTGAATCTCAAAAACATAATAGAGAGTGAAAAAATTAGACACCAAAGAGCATGTGCATTATAATATTCAAAATTCAAAAAGAAGAGACTATTAAACTGAGCTGTGAAAATCCAGGATTAGAGTTTCCTTTGTCAGAGTGGATAATGACCAAATGAAGCACAAGAGGGGCTTTTTGTTTGCTTGTGATGTTGTTTCTTCATATGGATGTATTCAGATTGGGACAATTTGTTGAATTTCATTTACAACCTCTGTACCTTTCTACATATTTGTTATACTGGAATCAAAGTAAACGAACCAAACCATCAACTCTGTATAACTGAAGCAAAACTTAGTTCAAGTTCAAATTGGGCTGATATCAATTTATTCTCTTTAGAAACTATGTGAAGCAATGTATGAAAGATTATAATTTTCATTTTATTTTCACATTTTTATTCTGATTCCTCGTGTGATCAGATAATTTACTAAACAGCATTGTTTTCGAGTGTTTTCTTATACAATTCATGTCTAATATGATTTATCAGTTAAGCATTGAATTTTTGCAGTGTTAACTTTTGGGATATTTATATAACATGATGTATCTTCCATTTTTTCTCTATGGCACTTTGAAATACCTACCAGTGAGACCTTACTATCTAAACTATATGTTAATTATTTAGATCTTTCCTCTCGTTTTGGCACATATTCTAAGAGTACATAAGTATTTGGAATATCTGGTACCATGTGACAACATAACAATAAGAACAATTAATTTGTTTGGTGCATACTTTTGATAATAACAGCAAATAGTTATAATTACTGTGATTGTAAATATTAGTAACCATAGTTAAACTTGTTCTTAGACTGTCCATTACTGTAAGCTAGTTTTTCTATGTTCCTTTTCCTTCTCTGTTCCTGACTAGATAGTTGAAGATTAGATCTCCACTTAAGATATTTTTTCTCCCACATTTTATTATTTTCCTAATCATACAAGCTCAATAGGTACCTCCATCCTCTCCCTTCCTCCTTCCCAATCATTCCCCCTTGCACTGTCCCTCCTTCCCCTTTTCCTTTCACCTCCTCCCTTCCTCCTCCTTTCCTAGTGCCTCCCTCTCCTTCCTCCAATCCCCTGGAGCATCCTTTTCTGTGAATGCCAAACCTCCCTCTGAGTTCCTACTCTAGTGAGGGTTCAGGACTCAATGGCATGACCAGGAGCCCCTTCTTGGGCTCTTCGTTACCATGGGAACTCTATTAAGACTGTTTAATCCCTGGCCTTTAAAGATTCTACTGCCTGGAACCTGATACTCTTGATCGCAGGTCAGGCAAAGTCCAATTCTGGCTGCTGCAACCCAACTTGTGTGGAGTATATTGCATATCTTTGGTTCTCCCCATCTTTAGGATCTTACAGTCTTGCCACTCCCTCTTCTGCAAGATTCCCTGAGCTTTATGATGGGGAGAGATTTGGCTGGTCTGGTTCCAGGTGAATAATGTAGGGTCTTTGGTATTCTGAATTATGGTTTGTTGTTGTTTTCACTTTTGCTTTACTTGAACTGCCCTTGGCTGCATTCTGATTGATAACTAAGGTCACCTCCTAACCAAAGAAAAAACTGTTTAAATTAAAATCTTAATATAATAAGAAGCTCAAAGGTAGATGGAAGAATAAGAGCAGGTCACAGCAGTGGGGAGATGGTCAGTGTCCCATTTGTGGGAAGGTTGTCATCTATTTGCCAGTCCCTATATCCTCCCTGATTGGTGACATCAAACCTGTTCAGTTGCAAGAGACCAGGAAGGGAAGTGAGGGTAAGCTGCACCAGATATCTCACTACTTACATGTAACGTGTGGACTATTTTTTCTACTGAAGTGTGACCTCCTATCTCCTTTCTATTTACTCCTGTTTATAGTCCTTTGCAATTACAGTGGGTATTAGAGAGATTTATCTCTGAATATGTCATTAAGCGGGTTTGGAACTAGGATCCACTTAATAGGAGTATATATGGTGTCTAACTTTCTGTGTCTAGGATAGTTTACTCAATATAATTTTTTTCTAATTCCATCTACTTCCCAACAAATTTATCCAGAGTGCACAAAGAACTTAAAAAACTAAACACCAAGGAGATAAATTGCCCAATTAAAAAAAATGGGCTTCAGGAGAGTCAGGCATGCACAAGAAAGGACTCTCTGGGAATTGGGGCGGGAGGCACTGGGGGATGGGGAGGGAGGGGTGAAAGGAGGGGAAGCAGGGGGTTCGGGGGGAGGAGGAGGGAGGGAGGGAACTGGTGTACCTATTAAGTTTGTATGAGCTGAAATAATAATAATTAAAACAGAAGATTACTGTGGGCAGCGTGAGGGTTCATAAAAAAAAATGGGCCTCAGAAGTCAAAAGAAACTTTTCCAGGGACGAAATTGAAATGTTTAACAAATATCTTAAAAAATGCTCCACATCCCTAGCCATCAGGGAAATGCAAATCAAAACTACCCTGAGATATCATCTCACCCTAGTCAGGATGGCAAAAATACACAATACAAACAACACCAAATGCTGTAGAGGATGTGGAGAGAAGGGAACTCTCATACATTGTTGGTGGGAATGCAGGCTGACATCAGTATGGCGATTTCTAATAAAGTTAAAGATTAAAATGTCATATGACCCCGCTATACCACTATTGGGAATAATCCCCCCTAAAGCAGCAATTAATTACAGTGACATGAGCACAACCATGTTCATTGCAGCACTATTTTCAATAGCAAAGTCATGGAATCAACCCAAATGCCCAACAGTTGGTGAATGGATAATGAAAAAGTGGTACATTCATACAATGGAATACTACTCAGCCATAAGATATTTTTATGAGTCTGAAGTAAATTCAGATTTTTGTGGTGACCAGACACTTTATATACTCAATCTCTTTTTCATATTGCTGCCTTAGAGAGTTGGTGTTGATCTGACATCACATGCAGTCGAGATGCAAGACTCTTTCTAAGTCTGCTTTCATAAACATGTTAGCTCTGGATTCCTGAGTATTCTTAATTATTCTGTACACACTGGTTTTCCTCATCTACTTGTAAAGGGAATATTTGTTCATTAAACATTTGCACTGGCTAAATGGAATATAAAAAGATGTACAAAGAAATATTTTCTACTGATCTTATGAAAAAGATAAAGAAACAATTCCTAAAATGATTACCCCAAGCAACCCAAAGCTTGGAGGTCTCCTTTGAACTTAGATTTTACTCATATATTGTATGCCACAAAACTCATTCATATTCTTCTTGAAAGTTAAAACATGGAGTAATCTCCAGAGATAGAAATAAAATTCCATAGATTTTACAAAATAAAATTTCTACACTTGACATAGTAAGACAACTTCCTTTTATTACCATTCTAGTATTGATACATTTTTGAGACTGTTTATGTCCAAAGATATGACAATTGTACTCCCATAGTCTATTGATGAATTGTGTGTTATAAAATTCTAAATTTAAAATTACATTATCACATTGTCACAGTTTGTGTACATGTTGCCAATAAATTCACCACCAAACAGTTTAGGGAGCAAGGAATTTTATTCTGGCTTATGGTGGTCTGGTCACATTTCTTTACTATTTTTTTATTTTTCTACTTTTACAAGGATATTGAATATTGAACCCAGCTTCCCTTCATCCCCTACTTCCCTTTACCATTCCCTCCCACTCTCACTCACCCTTCCACCTATGGACCTTCGGGTTCACTCTAGCTGGTCTGCTCCTGTAGAGGCTCAGGCCTCCAAGATATATCAAATTTCTTCTCTTCAGACCACCTCACTGATATGTGCATTTCCCTTCACTGATCCAGCTTTAGATCCAAAGATTTTGACTATGAATTCCCATCCTATGGGAACTCTGAATTTGAAAACTACAGAAAGTGCTTAACTATAATAAGAGCTACCTACAGAGCATTTTGATGTACTGTCTTCTTGCCTGTATGCTTATTGGGAGTCTTCCCTAATAATCAAGTTCCATCCCTTTTTTTAAAATTTTTAAACTTTTTTTATTATTATTTCTGCTCATACAAACTAATAGGTAGACCAGTTCCCTCCCCCCTCCTCCTCACCCCGAACCCTCTGCTCCCCCTCCCTCCCTCCCCATCTCCCAGTGCCTCTACCCCAATTCCCAGAGAGTCCTTTATTGTGTATGCCTAACTCTCCTCTTGTTCCTCCGTTCCGATGACATAAAAGGACCCAGTGGCATTTCCCTGAACCCTTTCTCGTGTTACCCTTAAGCATAGGAACACTTCTGTGGCCATCAATCCCTTGCCTCCAAGGATCTTGGTGCCTTTAGCCCATGTTAGACTTTGTGAGGTCAATAGTGTGTTGGACATTGCGCAGGGCATGCAAAGTCCTATTATGATTGCTTCAGCCAGAACTAGTGTGGAGAATCTTCAAATCATTGCTCCTCCCATCCTTTTGCTCTTACAATCTTACCGCCCCCTCTTCCGCAAATTTCCCTGAGTTTCAGGATGGGAGGAGATTAGGCTGGCTTAGTTCTATGTGGTTGATATAGAGTCTCTGAAGTTCTGGATGTGGTTGGTTGATTTTCTTTTGCAGTTTTGCTGCTCCTGCAATGCCCTTCACTCCATACTGATGGGCACTGTATGTCACCCCCTGGTCAGAGACAAAAAACTGTTAAACTGGAGTCTTGTTATAATAGCACATTCAAGGGTAGATGTAAGAAAAGCAGGAAACCTCGGTGAGGGAGGGGTCAGTCGCCCATTTGCAAAATGATCACCTTTCATCTGCCAGACTATATGCCCTCCTCTTCTGGTGAGATCATACGCCCTCAGTTGTACATGATCAGGAACAAACGTCTCTGAACTTAACCAAGTGTCACATTACTTACTTGCATTCCTTGGAGGTCGATTTTCTCTACTGTAACATGGTCCCCTCTCTCCTTGCGTCTGGTGTGGCCCTCCAACCCCATCCCTCCTGTGCACAATCCTTGCAATTACTGTATTACATAGGTTTACCCTTGAGTGTCTCAATGTGGGCTGGGTGAGTTTGGTACTAGGAGCCACCTATTAGGGAGTACATACGGCGCTTAACTTTCTGGGTCTGGGATACTTCACTTAATATAATTGTTTCTAATGACATCCATTTCCCGGCAAATTCCAGTAATTCATCATTTTTGATGGCTGAGTAGTACTCCATTGTATAGATGTACCACAGTTTCCTTATCCACTCGTCAACTGTTGGACATTTAGGTTGATTCCATGACTTTGCTATTGTAAACAGTGCTTCTATGAACATGGTCGTGCTTGTGCTATCGAGGCGAACCTCTGCTGCATGGGGGGTTATTCCCAAAAGTGGAATAGCAGGGTCATATGGCATTTCAATCTTTAATTTCTTTAAGAATCTCCAGACAGCTCGCCAGAATGGCTGTATGAGCCTGCATTCCCACCAGCAATGTAGCAGAGTTCCCCTCTCTCCACATCCTCTCCAGCACTGCACTTGTTGTTTGTGTTCTGGATTTTTGCCATCCTGACCGGGGTGAGATGATATGTCAGGGAGGTTTTGATTTGAATTTCCCTGATGGCTAAAGAAGTGGAGCATTTTTTTATTAATAAATTTTTATTATTATTTCAGCTCATACAAACTTATTAGGTACACCAGTTCCCTCCCTCCCTCCTCTCCCCCTGTACCCCCTGGTCCCCCTCCCCACCCACCTGCCTTTCCATCTACCAGTGCCTCCCACCCCAATTCCCAGAGAGTCCTTCTTGTGCATGTCTGATTTTCCTCTGGGCCCTCCTCTCCGATGATGTACAAGGACCCAGTGGCCTTTCACTGAACCCTTTCCCGTGTTCCCCTTAGGTATAGGAACACTGCTGTGGCTGCCAATCCTTTGCCTCCAAGGATCTTGGTGCCTTTAGCAGATGCTAGACTTTGTGAGGTCAACAGCGTGTTGGACAATGCGCAGGGCATGCAAAGTCCAATTATGATTGCTTCAGCCCTAACTAGTATGGAGTATCTTACATATCATCGCTTCTCCCATCCTTTTGCTCTTACACTCTTACCGCCCCTTCTTCCGCAAATTTCCCTGAGCTTCAAGATGGGGAGAGATTAAGCTGGCCTAGTTTTAGGTGGTTGATATAGAGTCTCTAAAGTTCTGGAGTGTGGTTTGTTGATTTTCTTTTGCAGTTTTGCTGCTCCTGCAATGCCCTTCACTCCATCCTGGTGGGCATTGTATGTTACCCCCTGGCCAGAGACAAAAAGCTGTTAAACTAGAGTCTTGTGATAAAAGCACATTCAAAGGTAGATGTAATAAAAGTGGGAAACCACAGTGAGGGAGGGGTCTATCACCCATTTGCAAAATGGTTACTTTTTATCTGCCAGACTATATGCCCTCCTCTTCTGGTGAGATCACACCCCCTCAGTAGTAAATGATCAGGAACAAAAGTCTGTGAACTTAATCAGATGTCTCATTACTTATTTGTGTCCTTGATGGAGGCCTATTTTCCCTGCTGTAACATGGTCCCTTCTCTTCTTGTTTCTGGCCCTCCTGTTCATAATCCTTGCAATTACTGTCTCTAGGTGGGCTGGGTGGGTTTGGTACTAGGAGCCACCTATTAGGGAGTACATAAGGCGCTTAACTTTCTGGGTCTGGGATACTTCACTTAATATAATTGTTTCTAATGACATCCATTTCCTGGCAAATTCCAGTAATTCATCATTTTTGATGGCTGAGTAGTACTCCATTGTATAGATGTACCACAGTTTCCTTATCCACTCGTCAACTGTTGGACATTTAGGTTGATTCCATGACTTTGCTATTGTAAACAGTGCTTCTATGAACATGGTCGTGCTTGTGCTATCGAGGCGAACCTCTGCTGCATGGGGGGTTATTCCCAAAAGTGTAATAGCAGAGTCATATGGCATTTCAATCTTTAATTTCTTTAAGAATCTCCAGACTGCTCGCCAGAATGGCTGTATGAGCCTGCATTCCCACCAGCAATGTAGCAGAGTTCCCCTCTCTCCACATCCTCTCCAGCACTTGTTGTTTGTGTTCTGGATTTTTGCCATCCTGACCGTGGTGAGATATGTCAGGGACGTTTTGATTTGCATTTCCCTGATGGCTAAAGAAGTGGAGAATTTCTTAAGATATTTGTTAGACATTTTAATTTCATCTCTGGTAAAATTTCTTTTAAGTTCCAGGGCCCATTTCTTAATTGGGCCATTGGTTTCCTTGGTGTTTAATTTTCTAAGTTCTTTGTGCACTCTGGACAGTAGAGCTCTATCAGATATGTGGTTAGTGAAGATTTTCTCCCATTCTGTAGGTTGCCTTTGAGCTCGTGTTACAATCTCTTTATCTGAACAGAAGCTCTTTAATTTCACAAGATCCCAACTGTTGAGAGTTGGTAGCAGTGACTGTGCCATTGGATGTCTGTTTAGGAAATGTTGGCCTAGCCCAATCAGCTCAAGGGAGTTCCCTATCCGTTCAACTATGGTTTTTATAGTCTCTGGCCTGATATCAAGGTCCTTGATCCATTTGGAATTAAGTCTTGTACATGGTGACAAGTACAGGTCCAGCCTTAATCTTCTGCATGTGGAGATCCAGTTTTGCCAGCATCATTTGTTGAAGATGCTGTTCTTTTTTCATTGGATTCTTTGGACCCCTTTGTCAATGATCAAATGGTTGTAATTTTGTGGGCTTATATCTGGGTCTTCAACCCTTACACATTGATCTGTGTGTCTATTTTGGAGCCAGTACCAGGCTGTTTTTATAACTATGGATTTGTAGTATAGACTAAGGTTCGGTATGGTAATACCTCCAGCAGTGTTTTTGTTACTCAGGATTGTCTTTGCTATCTTGGCTCTTTTGTGCCTCCATATGAATTTTGAGATTACTTGGTCAACTTCTGTAAAGAATTGCTTTGGGATTTTAATTGGTATAGCATTGAATCTATATATTGCCTTTGTTAGGATGGTCATTTTTACAATGTTGATTCTGCCAATCTAGGAACATGCAGGTCTTTCCACCTTCTGGTGTCTTCTGCAATTTCTTTCTTTAGGGTTTTAAAGTTTTCATTGTAAAGGTCTTTTACCTCCTTGGTTAGGTTTATACCAAGGTATTTAATTTTTTTAGGGGCTACAGTAAATGGGATTGTTTCTCTCAAGGCTTTTTTCACTTCTTTCATTCTGGCATATAGGAAGGCCTCTGATTTTTGCACATTTATTTTGTATCCTGCCACCCTGCTGAACTTCTCAATTAGTTCCAGGAGCTTCCTGGTGGAGTTTTTGGGATCCCTCAGGTATAAGATCATGTCATCTGCAAATAGGGATAGCTTGATTTCTTCCTTGCCGATTTGAATCCCTTTTATGTCCCTTTCTTGCCTTATGGCTTCAGCTAGGACTTCAAGTACAATATTGAATAGAAGTGGTGAGAGTGGACAGCCTTGTCTAGTTCCTGATCGAAGTGGGAATGCTTCCAATTGTTCCCCATTGAGCATAATCCTTGCTGTGGGCTTGTTGTATACAGCTTTTATTATATTGATAAAGGTTCCTTCCATTCCTACTGTCTCTAGCGTTTTGATCATAAAAGGCTGTTGGATCTTGTCAAAGGCTTTTTCTGCATCTATCGAGAGTATCATGTGGTCTTGGTCTTTGGACTGGTTTACATGATGAATTACATTTATTGATTTTCGTATGTTGAACCAACCTTGCGTGCCGGGGATGAAGCCTACTTGGTACCTGTGAATGATCTTTTTGATATGTTTTTGAATCCGATTTGCTAAGACTTTGTTGAGAATCTTTGCGTCTGTGTTCATCAGAGTGATTGGCCTATAGTTTTCTTTTTTAAGTGAATCTTTATTAGGTTTTGGGATTAAGACATATTAGCTTCATAGAAGGAATTTGGTAGTGTTCCTTCCTTTGCTATTTGATGGAACAGTTTAAGGAGTATTGGTGTTATTAACTCCTTAAATGTCTTGTAGAATTATGTGCTGAATCCATCTGGTCCAGGACATTTTTTGGTGGGAAGATTCGAGATTACTTCTTCAATTTCCTTATATGTTATAGGGCTATTTAAGTAATTCACAACTTCCTGATTCAATTTAGGTAGGTTGTGTTTACGTAGAAATTCATCCTTCTCTTTTGTGTCGTCAAACTTCACTGAGTATTAGCTTTTGAAATATGATGTTATAATTCTCTGGATTTCTTGGGTATCAGTAGTGAGAACTCCACGTTCATTTCTAATTTTGTTAATTTGGGTTTTCTCTCTCTTGCTTTTGGTTAATTTAGCTAGAGGTGTATCAATCTTATTGATTTTTTCAAAGAACCAGCTTTTTGACTGGTTGATGTTTTCTATCATTTTCTTAGTCTCGATTTCAGATATTTCTCCCCTTATTTTGCTAATCTCCTCTCTTCTACTACTTTTGAGATCAGATTGCTCAAGTTTCTCTAAAGCCTTAAGCTGCATCGTTAAGTTATTTATTTCTGATGTTTACATTTTTTTGATGTAGGCATTAAGAGCTATGAACTTACCTCTTAGGACAGCTTTCATTGTGTCCCAGAGATTTTGGTAAGTTGTATTTTCGTTATCGTTCACTTTCAGGAAATCTTGAATTTCCTTTTTAATTTCATCCTGAATCCAGTTCTCTTTCAGCATCATATTGTTAAGTTTCCAGGAGTTAGTGTATTTTCTCTTGTTTGTTGTCTTGTGGATGTCCAGCTTTAGGCCATGGTGTTCTGACAGAGCACAGGTTAGAATTTCAACTTTTTTGTACATGTGTAGATTCATTTTGTGGCCTAATATGTGATCTATTTTGGAAAAATTTCCTTGGGCTGCTGAGAAAAATGTGTATTCTTTCGTGCGTGGGTGAAAAGTTTGATAGAGATCTGTAAGGTCCATTTATTTAAGGATTTGATTAAGGTCCAAAGTGTCTCTATTAAGCTTTTGACCTGTTGATCTATCCCATGTTGAGAGGGTGGTGTTGAAGTCCCCAAGAATTATTGTTTGGGGGTTGATTTCTCGCATTAGGTGCTGTAGGGTTTTCCTAATGAATGTGGAGGGGCCCGTATTTGGTGCATAAATGTTCAGGATTGTGAAGTCTTCCTGATCAATTTTACCTGTGACTAAAATGTAGTATCCATCTGTGTCTCTTATGATTTTCTTTGGTTTGAAGTCCACTTTGTCTGAAAGCATAATTGCTACCCCTGCTTGTTTCCTGGTTTCATTAGCTTGTAACATTTTGGACCAGCCTTTCATCCTTAGGATGTGCCTATATTTTGTGGTGAGATGAGTTTCCTGCAGGCAGCAGATTGTTGGATTGTGGTTTTTAATCCAAGCTTGTAATCTGTGTCTCTTAATCGGCGAGTTAATACCATTGACATTTAATGTTATATGCAGAAATTATTTTTAATTCTGGACATTTTTTATGTTTAGTAGATTTTGTAAGCATGTTGTTTGATATTTATGTTTTGGTGGTATTATACTTCCCTTCTGTCCTCCTGGATACGCTTGTTCTTTTCTTCAAGCTTGAGTATCAGTTCTAGGATTTTTTGAAGGCCTGGTTTGGTAGACATGTATCCCTTCAAGTTGTCTTTGTGCTGGAAAACTTTTCTTTCTCCCTCAATCATGACGATAGTTTTGCCGGGTATATCAGTCTGGGTTGGCATTTTTGCTCATTTAATACTTGAAGTATGTCTCTCCAAGCTCTTCTTGCTTTTACTGTTTCCATTGAGTAGTCATGTGTTATTCTAACAGGTTTACCTTTAAAAGTGAGTTGCTTTTTTTCTCTTGAAGCTCTCAGCACTTTTTCCTTATCTTGAATGTGGAGTGTTTTGACTATTATTTGCCGTGGCGATTTTCTATTTTGGTCATATCTGTTTGGAGTGCGAAATGCCTCTTGTATTTGGATAGGCCTCTCATTCTTTAATTGTGGGAAGTTTTCATTTATGATGAATTGAAATATTTCCTCTGGTGTGGTATTTTGGGATTCTGGTTCTGGTATTCCATGAATGCGCATGTTAGGCGTCTTCAGGGTGTCCCATATCTCTTGAATGTTCCTCTCCAGTATCTTTTTGGCTTTAACAATCTCTTCCATTGAGCTGGTTAATTCTCCCACTTTGTCTTCAAGATCTGAAATTCTATTTTCTGCCTCATTTGTTCTGCTGATAAGACTCTCTCTTGAGTTTTGGGTTGAAGATAACTTGTCTTTTAGTTCAATTTTAAACTCTGCCTGAGACTGTTTTAACTGCTGTATGCCTATTTTTGTTTCTTGAACTGTTTTTCTCAACTCTTACAAGTGCCTGTTGTGTTCCTGTTCAAAGTGGTTGATACGGTTGTTTAACTCTTCTCGGATTTCCTCTTTCGTAGTATTAATCATGGTAAGGATCATACTCTGAAAGTCATTATGTTGGGTCTGGCTTTCATGGCTATTTTCTGTTGATTTGTTCTGGTCGGAATTCCTCATTATGGGATTGATTCTTTCGGCAGGAGATTGGTCTACTTGGGTTTTGTTTCTCGTGGATCTGCAATTTGACTTGTACATTGTTGTTTTGTTTTTTAGGACCTTTCAGTTTCTGTGGTTTTTCACTGAATCGACTTAGTTGGTATTGTTACACTTGCCAGTTATTACTAGTGCTTGCCTTGGGTTGGGTATGTTTGTGTATTGTTATTATTATATCCTAGATGAGGCTACTAGGCTGTTAGTATGTCAGTTAAGTCAGGTTATGTTACCAGGGGGTGAATATTAGTTTGGTAGTGCACTTTTATGATTTAGTATCTTGGTGAAATGTGGGGGTGAGTGGTGTACTCCCTGTAGTTGTATGTTGTGGGGTGGCTGTATGAGAAAGTTGATCTACAGCATTGATACTTTAAAGCATCAGTAAGGTGAAAAGAAAAAGTTTACTTATCTTTGGGCTGGATGAGAAGAAACTCGCCCACGTGATATACTGATTGTAGTGGAGTCCAGATCTATGGCCTATGTTCCCTTTGTTCCTTATAATTTTGCTTGAGTTTCCTTTGGGCTCTATTGAATTCTGAGTAGCAGTGTGTCTTCCGTGGACCACGTGCGTAGGTCCCCAGTGGGCCAGAGAGGCAGAGGGTCTGATGTTGATTGCAGAATTCTTCACCTGCGACCTGGGGGGGGGCGGAGGCGCGCAGGGGCGGGAGGGTGTGAGGGGCTGGGGTCCCGGGCAAGGCCCCGGGGGCTAAGCCGGCAGCCGCATGGTCCAGTGCTGCTGGCCGTGCGGCTCCGGGATGAGGGCGGGGTTGGGCTGGGCTCTCTGGCTCGTTGGCTCACCTGGGAAGGTCAGCGTGGAGGGGGGCGGGGCCCCGGGGGCAAAGTCGGTGGCAGCGCAGTGTGGTGCTGCTGGCGGGGAGGCTCCCGGGTGGGGGTCAGGGCTGGGCTGGGCTCTCTGGCTCGCTGGCTCAATGGCAGAATTCTTCACCTGGGACCTAGGGGGGTGGTGAGGCGCACGGGGTGGGAGGATGCGAAAGGCTATGGTCCTGGGTGGGGCACAGGCCAAGCTGGAGTCGGCCTGGGTGCTCACTGCCGGGATGCGTGGGGCTCCTGGGAGGTAGGGCTGGGTTAGGCTCTCTCTCTCACTCACCTTGAGGTGCTGGCGGGGGCGGGCGGGGAGGCGCGGCATGGAGGGGGCTGGGGTCGTCCGGGCTGGGGCGCAGGCCAAGCCGGATTCGGCCTGGGTGCTCGACGCCGGGACTCGTGGGGCTCCGGGGTCTCCATCCCTTTTTTGTATTCTTGTCTTACTTCACAGTAACAGGAATAGGTGCCATTCTGATAAGTGGGTCTTGGATCCAATCAGAAAGCTGTCAGTCTTCTCCTTGGTACTCATACCATTATTATACTGGTGATCCCCTGTTGCCATGGTGATTTATATTGCAACTTACAGATCCCATGCCATTGATGGAGCTTGTGTTTATTTCTCTCCCCCAGCAACTTCTACAGTATACCTTGGCAAGTTATCCTGCAAGGAGAAAGTCCTAAGACCAGTTCCAGTTGATATATTTTGCCCATGTTCGTTAGAGTTCTTAATCCAGCTTGTCAAGACAATTCATACCAAAATGAAGAACTGGCCACACCATATCCACAAGATTGTTGGATCAGGCAAACTTCCTCACTTGCCAGACAGCAAGTCTGTCAAAAGTATGCTGAAGAATGCCAAGTACTGAACCATCTCCCTCAGTTTTATCCACCTGCCTCAGTAATGTTTCCACCCACCATGGGCTGGGTTTTCTCACACTTAATTGTCAATCCCCTGAAGGTGTGTTTAGGATTTACTATCAATCCTTTGAAAATGTGCCCAAAGCTCAGCCTTCAACTGTGAACTTCACACATATATATATCAAACTGTCATATATATAAATTTAAAGGTTTTGTTCACAAACTTCAAAACTCTACTTTTGAATTGCAAAAGTATTTTACCATTCTGTTTCATTTGACGGGTGTGTGTGTGTGTGTTTGAAAGAGAGAGAGAGATTGATACAGAGACAGATAATTTCTAATTCTGTAGATAATTTCTACAACTATCTTTTTAATACCATGGTCTAAAATGTTAAAATATCTGCACATGATTTTCATTGATATATTTATGTTTTTAATATTGATTGTGCTAAGCACTTTCTGGATCTTTCAAATCTAAATTTCAGCTGACTTTGTCTGAAAAATGTTCTTGCATTATTTCTTAGGTAATTTTTATTCCATTTACTTATTTATAACAAACTGCCAAATTTACTGATTTAAAATATAAACTTATTATTGTTTCTCAAGATTATATAAATTGTCGGGAATCTTCCAAGGTGGGTTCCACTTTAAATCCCACATGTGGTTACAGTGTTTGGTGATGAGAAGCAGGGACAAAGACATCTGAAAACATTGATGACTGACTCTTTAAAAAAACTTCATTCACATGTCAGTATCTCAGATGGGATTACAGTATCTTTTGATCCACCAGGCATTTATCTTCATGTTTGAACTTCCATATAGCATGATTCTGAGGATGGTCTAGCTTGCCACTTGGAAGTATATGGTGACCATTCCAGGAAATAGAAAGCATAGAACACTAATTCATTTAATTTGGTGTTCACAATGGGAGTGCTTGAGGTCGTAATACAAAATTGGCCTAAAAAGACTAATAATCAGAAGGGAAAAACCTGGCTCTTACTACAGGGAATTCCTCAGAAAACCACCATGAGATTTTATATTCATCATGAATTCCCTTGGGTTTCTGTTTGCTACTTAGTAGGGTGAAACAATAAAAAATTATCTTTTTGAGACATATACTGTAATGAAACATGTTAGTCTCTGTAATCAAATGGACCAATTCATTTTAATTCATATCTTTCTGTACACACATATCACTTTTTTTATTAAAAATTTAATTATACATTTTAAAATTTTTTACCAGTTCCCTCCCTCCCCCCTCCTCCACCTCCCCTTCCCCCAGTGCCTCCCCCCCAATTCCCAGAGAGTCCTTTATTGTGTACGCCTAACTCTCCTCTGGGTCCTCCTCTCCGATGACATATAAGGACCCAGTGGCATTTCCGTAAGCCCTTTCTCTTGTTCCCCTTAAGCATAAGATCACTACTATGGCTGTCAATCCCTTGCCTCCAGGGGTCTCGGTGCCCTTAACAGATGCTAGACTTTATGAGGGCAACAGTGCGCTGGACATTGCGCAGGGCATGCAAAGTCCCATTATGATTGCTTTGGCCCCAACTATTGTTGAGAATCTTGCAAATCGTTGCTCCTCCCATCCTTTTGCTCTTACAATCTTACCGACCCCCCCTCTTCCGCAAATGTCCCTGAGCTGCAGGATGGGGAGAGATTAGGCTGGCCTAGTTCTATGTGATTGATATAGAGTCTCTGAAGTTCTGGATTGTGGTTTGTTGATTTTCTTTTGCAGTTTTGCTGCTCCTGCAATTCCCTTCACTCCATTCTGCTGGGCACTGTATGTCACCCCCCTGGCCAGAGACAAAAAGCTGTTAAACTGGAGTCTTGTTGTAATAGCACATTCAAGGGTAGATGTAATATGAGTAGGAAACCTCAGTGAGGGAGGGGTCCATCACCCATTTGCAAAATGATTACTTTTTATCTGCTAGACTATATGCCCTCCCCTTCTGGTGAGATCAGGAAAGAACGTCTGTGAACTTAACCAGGTTTCTCATTACTTACTTGCAGACCTTGATGGAGGCCTATTTTCTCTGCTGTAACATGGTCTCCTCTCTCTCTCGCCGTGGTTTCTGGTGTGGCCCCCTAACCCATCTCTCTGTTCATAATCCTTGCAATTACTGTGTTACATAGGTTTACTTTTTGAGTGTCTCAATTGGGCTGGTGAGTTTGGTACTAGGAGCCACCTATTAGGGAGTACATCGGCGCTTAATTTTCTGGGTTTGGGATACTTCACTTAATATAATTCTTTCTAATGACACCCATTTCCCAGCAAATTCCAGTAATTCATCATTTTTGATGCTGAGTAGTACTCCATTGTATAGATGTACACAGTTTCCTTATCCACCTCGTCAACTGTTGACATTTAGGTTGATTCCATGACATTGCATTAGAACAGTGCTTCATGAACATGGTCGAGCTTGTGCTATCGAGGCGAACCTCTGCTGCATGGGGGATTATTCCCAAAAGTGGATAGCAGGGTCATACGGCATTTCAATCTTTAATTTCTTTAAGAATCTCCAGACGGCTCGCCAGAGTGGCTGTATGAGCCTGCATTCCCACCAACTGTAGAGAGTTCCCCTCTCCACATCCTCTCCAGCATTTGTCGGTTGTTTTGGTATGATTTTGCCACCTGACCGGGGTGAGATGATATCTCAGGGAAGTTTTGATTTGCATTTCCCTGATGGCGAAGGAGGTGAGCATTTTTTTAAGATAATTGTTAGACATTTAATTTCATCCCTGGTAAAGTTTCTTGAAGTTCCAGGGCCATTTTTTTATTGGGCCAGGTTTTCCTTGGAGTTTAATTTTCTAAGTTCTTTTGCACTCTGGACAGTAGAGCTAGTCATTATGTGGTTAGTGAAGATTTTTCCCAATTCTGTGGGTTGCCTTTGAGCTCGTGTGACAATCTCTTATCTGAACAGAAGCTCTTTAATTTCACAAGATCCCAACTGTTGAGAGTTGGTAGCAGTGACTGTGCCATTGGATGTCTGTTTAGGAAGTGTTGGCCTAGCCCAATCAGCTCGAGTGGGTTCCCCTATCCTTTCAACTATGGTTTTTAAAGTCTCTGGCCTGATATCAAGGTCCTGTGATCCATTTGGAATTAAGTCTTGTACATGGTGACAAGTACGGGCCAGCTTTAATCTCTGCATGTGGAGATCCAGTTTTGCCAGCATCATTTGTTGAAGATGCTGTTCTTTTCCATTGGATTCTTTTGGGCCCCTTTGTCAAAGACCAATGGCTGTAACTTGTGGGCTTATATCTGGGTCTTCAACCTTATCCATTGATCTGTGTGTCGATATTTGGAGCCAGTACCAGGCTGTTCTTTATAACTATGGATTTGTAGTATAGAATTAGGTTTGGTATGGTAATACCTCCAGCTGTGTTTTTGTTACTCAGGATATTTTTGCTATCCTGGGCTTTTGTGCCTCCATATGAACTTTGGAGATTGTTTGGTCAACTTCTTGAAGAATTGCTTTTGGGATTTTGATTGGTATAGCATTGAATCTGTATATTGCCTTTGGTAGGATGGTCATTTTTTAAATGTGGATTCTGCCAATCAGGAACAGGGAGGTCTTTCCACCTTCTGGTGGCTTCTGCAATTTCTTTCTTAGGGTTTTAAAGTTTTCATTGTAAAGGTCTTTTACCTCTCTAGTTTAGTTTATACCAAGGTATTATTTTTTTTAGGGGTTATAGTAAATGGCATGGTTTCTCTCCAAGGCTTTTTCACTTCTTTCATTCTGGGCAATAGGAAGCCTCTGATTTTGCACATTTAGTTTTATGTATCCTGCCAACACTGCTGAACTTCTCAATTAGTTCCAGGAGCTTCCTGTGGAGTTTTTGGGATCACTCAGGTATAAGATCATGTCATCTGCAAATAGTGGATAGCTTGATTTCTTCCTTGCGCGATTTGAATCCCTCTTATGTCCCTTTCTTGCTTATGGGTTCAGCTAGACTCAAGTACAATATTGAATAGAAGTGGTGAGAGTGGACAGCCTTGTCTAGTTCCTGATCGAAGTGGGAATGCTTCCAATTGTTCCCCATTGAGCATAATCCTGTGCTGTGGGCTTGTTGTATACACTTTTATTATATTGATAAAGGTTCCTTCCTTCCTGACTGTCTCTAGCGTTTTTGATCATAAAAGGCTGTTGGATCTTGTCAAAGGCTTTTTCTGCATCTATCAAGAGTATCAGGTGGTCTGGTCTTTGGACTGGTTTACATGATGAATTACATTTATTGATTTTCGTATGTTGAACCAACTGTGTGCCGGGGATGAAGCCTACTTGGTCCTATGAATGATCTTTTTAATATGTTTTGAATCCGATTTGGCTAAGACTTTGTTGAGAATCGTTTGCGTCTGTGTTCATCAGGAGATAGGCCTATAGTTTTCTTTTTAAGGTGAATCTTTATTAGGTTTTGGATTAAACATATTAGCTTCTAGAAGAATTGGGTAGTGTTCCTTCCTTTGCTATTTGATGGAACAGTTTAAGAGTATTGGTGTTAACGCTCTTAAATGTCTGGTAGAACCTGTGCTGAATCCATCTGGTCCAGGACATTTTTTGGTGGGAAGATTCGAGATTTACTTCCTCAATTTCCTTATATGTTATAGGCTATTTAAAGTAATTCACAACTTCCTGATTCAATTTAGGTAGGTTGTGTTACTTAGAAATTCATCTCCATTCTCTTATGTGCTGTCAAATTTCACGAGTATAAGTTTTGAAATATGATGTTATAATTCTCTGGATTTTTGGGTATCAGTAGTGATAACCATGTTCATTTCTGATTTTGTTAATTTGGGTTTTCTCTCTCTTGCTTTTGGTTATTTAGCTAGGGGTGTTCACTTGTTGATTTTTTTCAAAGAACCAGCTTTTTGATTGGTTGATTTTCTACATGTTTTCTTAGTCTCGATTTCAGATTTCTCCCCTTTTTGCTAATCTCTTCTCTTCTAGCTTTTGGGATCAGATTGCTCAAGTTTCTCTAAAGCTTTTAAGCTGCATTGTGAAGTTGTTTATTTCTGATGTTTCATTTTTTTGACTGTGGCATTAAGAGCTATGAACTTACCTCTTAGGACAGCTTTATTGTGTCCCAGAGATTTTGGTAAGTTGTATTTTCGTTATCAGTCACTTTCAGGAAATCTTGAATTTCCTTTTTTAATTTCTTCCTGAATCCAGTTCTCTTCAGCATCATATGTTAGTTTTCCAGGAGTTAGTGAGTTTCTCTTGTTTGTGTGTTGTGGATGTCCAGCTTTAGGCGTGTGGTCTGAAGAGGCACAGGTTAGAATTTCAACTTTTTGTAATGTGTAGATTCATTTTGTGCGCCAATATGTGATCTATTTTGGAGAAAGTCCATGTGCTGCTGAGAAAAATGTGTATTCTTGGTGCGTGGGTGAAAAGTTCATAGAGATCTGTGAGGTCCATTTACTTTAGGGTTTGATTAAGTCCCAAAGTGTCTCTTTAAGCTTTGACCTGTTTGATCTATCCCATGTGAAGAGGGGGTGTTGAAGTCCCCAAGAATTATCGTTTGGGGGTTGATTTCTTGCTTTAGACGCTGTAGGGTTTCTTTAATGAATGTGGAGGTGCCCGTAATGGGTGCAATATGTTCATATTGTGAATCTCCTGGTGAATTGTACCTGTGACTAAATGTAGTATCCATCCGTGTCTCTTATAATTTTTTGGTTTAAATCCACTTTGTCTGATAGCATAATTGGCTACCCCTCGCCTGTTTTCTGCTTCCATTTGGCTTGTAGAATTGTTGACGGCCTTTATTTTTAGAGGTGCCTATGTTTGTGGTGAGATGGGTTTCCTGCAGAACAGAATTGATGGATTGTGATTTTTAATCCAAGTTTTGTAATCTGTGTCTCTTGATCGGTGAATTAATACCATTAACATTTAGTAGTTATAATGGAGAACTATTGTTTTAATTCCAGACATTTATGTTTAGTAGCTTTTATAAGTAAGATGTTCGCTTTTAGATGGTGTATTTAATTTGCCTTCTGTTCCCTGGATAGCCTGTGTTTTTTTCTTCAGCTTGAGAATTTTCTAGCAGTTTTTGAAGGCCTGGTTTGGTAGCCATGTACCTTAAAGTTGTCTTTGTGCTGGAAATTTTCTTTTCTCCCTCATCATGACGATAGTTTTGCGGGTAAATCATCCTGGGTTGACATTTTTGCTCATTCAATACTTGAAGTAGTCTCTCCACCTCTTCTTGCTTTTACTGTTCACTGAGAAGTCATTGTTATTTTAAAGGTTTGCCTTTAAAAGTGACTTGTTTTTTCTCCTTGAAGCTCTCAGCACCAGTTCCTTATCTTGAATGTGGAGTGTTTTAACTATTATTGGCCGGTGTGCTTCTATTTTGGTGTATGTTTTGGGGTGCGAATGCCTCTTGTATTGAATGGGCCTCTCTTTTTTAGATGGGAAAGTTTTCCTTGATGAGAATTGTGAAAATTTCCTCGGGGTGGTATTTTGAGTTTTCTTGCTCGTATTCCATGAATCGCATGTTAGGCTTCTTCAGGGGTCCCATATCTCTGGAATGTTCCTCTCAATGTTTTTGGCTTTAACACCTCTTCCATTGAGCTGGTTATACTCCCACTTTATCTTCAGGATCTGAAATTCTTTTTTCTGCTTCATTAGTTCTGTTGATAAGACTCTCTGTGGCATTCTGGGTTGAAGATAACTTGTCTTTTAGCTCAGTTTTAAACTCTGCTGGAGTTTGTTTTAAACTGCCTATGCACTTTTTGTTTCTTGCACTGTTTTTCTCAACTCTCCAGATGTCGTTGTGTTCCTCTTCAAAGCGAGTGATTTCGATTAGTAATTCTCCCGGATTTCCTCTTTCATAGTATTGAACATGGTAATGATCATATTTTGAAAGTCTTATTGGGGTCAGGCTTTCGTGGCTTTTTCTGCGGGTTTGTTCTTTTGGAGTCCTAACATTACGGGATTAATTTCTTCAGTGGGAAATTGTTTACTTTGAGTGTTGCTTCTCATGGATTTGCACTTGACTTTGGCATTGTCATTTAACTCTTAAGATCTCTCATTTCACTAAACTGAATGATTTGGCCTGGGTACTGGTGGACGACAGGCCCGAACGGGGACTTACCCTAGGGCGCGGGGTGTGGCCGGGTGGACCGCGCGGTGTCCCCGACGGGCGGAGCGGGTGGGGCAAAGGGACGATGGCGTGTCGGCATGAAGCCTATTAACCCGAGGGCAGCTGGGCGGGGCCCGGGCGCACGGGGGGTCCTCCTCGTCCCTCGGTCCCCGCGCGCGGCTCCGGCTGGATGGTGGGAGTCGGAGCCGGGTCCCTGTGGGCTGACCTGGGGTCCTAGAGCGCACGGTGAGGCCCCACACATATCACTTTGCTGCAACTTCTCTGGAGAATCCTGACTAATGAAGAAACTTGCTGTTCTCCACATATTTTCTTGGTTTTTCAAAATAGAGTCCTGTACTTCATATCCATAGCAAGGATTTTGTCACCATATAATTCCATACATGACAATTTTATCAGATGATTAAATCACCTGGTGACATCACGAAAATCTGCTTATGTAAATCACTGATACAATTTCTGTACCAATTAAACAGAAGAGTTATTGACTTCTGAATTAAATATATAAGTTGTAACGCTGACAAGTTATTGTTCATTTCTCATTGGATTTCTAAGATTATGTTTTACAAAGCAGACCACAACCTCCAAAATTCTACTAGATATTCTGAATAGCTTTTGAAGTTTAATCTATTTGAGTTGCACCATAGCCTTATCTAAATCCTGGAAACTGTCATTTCAACACTCTGAGAGAAGATTTCTATGGTTAGTTACCAAATTACGAGGTGAAAATGAATGGCCGCTACCTGCCAAAACATGGGCTAAAATGGAAGTATTTTTTAACAAGTATTTAATATAACAACTGCTAGTACGTTTGTAGTACATAGCAAAAGTTTATGATTTCGAAGAAATCTTTACCTCTTGTTCAAAACTCCTGATCTTTATGGAAATTGGCTGTTTGTAAAAAGATAAATTAACCCATTTATTGTCTGCTAGGGATTTCTCAAACGGTAGAGCTTTTACTGGTATCTTAATGCCTTCAATTTTCTGATGTCAGACTTGACTGTGACAGCAGAAATGGCACTGTAGGTCCAGGCTTGCAGACACCAGCTATTCTGCTCATGTCAGGGACCACGTGCAAGAATGGTCCACAAGCCTGTCGTCTTTCGCATTTTTTGACTTTCTCACAGAAGGAAAAAGTGTATTTAGCTGGCTAGTCGAGTTCAATTTTCTTCAGCATTTTCTGCAGAGAGGCACCATAGTGAGTTCTGTATTTACTGACAATTGTGACTTTCTCGGAGCATTTAGCCATTTCCCTGTGACCTAGGCCCAAGACTGGAGAGTGGAAAATAACTTTTTGAACTAATAATTTTAGGAGATTTCAAAGTCATTCACTCTACTTCACAATTTCTTCTTTCACCTATAGAAAACGCACATTGTAACATTGTTTCCCTAGTTTAATCTCAGAATCTCATTTTCTACATGCATTGGAGTTCATTTGTGCTATTTAATAAATTCCAATATTGGGTTATACATGCCACTTAAAAGAGGTTAATGGTATATGTTATCATGTAAACATTGTTATTCATCATTTTGATTCTTAGGAACTATTTCAGTTTTAATGTTTATCTTTCGAGGAAGGAAAAAGCATTTATGTAATTCTTCATGTGAGTTAGTAAATACTATTTATGGAGAATATATAAAGGAACATATTTTTAAATATCATTAATAATCATAATGAACATCTTTAGTTTCAAGGATAATGTGTGGAAAATTTATTATTGTCTTTTATAAAATTGTTTTTGATGAACATTTTACCTCTTACTACTTGTCCCATCTTTTATTACATGTTTTGTTGCCTAGTTACCAAGCTCATAGGTACCCTGCTTCTCGCTTCCTCCCCCCTTACCACCTCCTCCCTGTTGTCCCCATTGTACTCTCCCCACTTATCCACTCTCCCCACTCCTTCTCATCTCTTTTTCTTCCTTCGCGACTCTCTTGTCTTTCCTGCTCTCCCTCCATCCTCCAGAAGCATCTGTTATATGGGATGAATTTCCCCTCTGAGTGGTCTACACCAGGGAGGATTCAGACTCAGTGGGCATAGCTTGGGGCCCCTGATTTGGTTCCCACTACATGGGAAACCTAGTATGACTGTTTAAACCCCTTGCCTCTAAGGATCCTAATGATGGAAGGCCTTCTTCCCTATGATCCGTGTAGACTTGGGGGGTTTTGTTGGACATGCCAGCCATTGTGCAGTCAGGAAGGTCAATCACATGGTGGCTGTATCCTGGCTGCTGCAGAGCCTTCGTTCTGTGATTTGATCCCTGTCTATTAGGCTCGTACAATGATTGCTGCTCTTCTTTGTAAATTCCCTGAGCTTGAAGATGGGGAGAAAGAATCTCGTCCTGGCCATCGTCGAGCAACCCAGGACCGACTGCAGCTTGGCCTGCGCCCCCGGCCCAGCCGCG
>JALPQD010000133.1:574142-596331 GCA_023101885.1 Typhlomys cinereus
GAGACCAGACCGACCCCCAGCCCCCCTTCGCGCCGCCCCGCCCTCGCCCAAAGTGAGTGAGAGAGAGGAGAGAGAGCACAGCCCAGCCCCCAACCAACCCGGAGCCCCACGCATCCTGGGGGCGGCGAGCACCCAGGCCAACTGCGGCTTAGCCCGGGCCCGGACGGGACCCAACCCCTCCCATCCTGCCCCTGTGCACCTAGCCACCCCCCTGGATCCCAAGTGAAGAATTCTCCCATTGAGCCAGGGAGCGAAAGAACTCAGCCCAGCCCCGCCCCCCACCCACGAGCCGCCTGGCCAGCAGCACCATGCTGCGCAGCCGCCTGCTTTGCCCCCGGGGCCCCGCCCCTCTCCGCGCCTACCTTCCCAGGTCGCAGGTGAAGAATTCTGCAATCAACATCAGACCTTTTGCCTCTCTGGCCCACCAGGGACCTACCCACGTGGTCCATGGAAGACACACTGCTACTCAGAATTCAATAGAGCCCAAAGGAAACTCAAGCAAAATTCTAAGGAACAAAGGGAGCACAGGCCATACATCTGGACTCCACTACAATCATTATATCACGTGGGCGAGTTTCTTCTCATCCAGCCCAAATAAGTAAACTTTTTCTTTTCACCTTACTGATGCTTTAAAGTATCAATGCGTAGATCAACTTTCTATACAGCCACCCCACCAATATACAACTCTAGGGGTACACCACTCACCCCCACATTTCACCAGATACTAAATCGTAAAGTGCACTACCCAAACTAATATTCACCCCTGGTAACTAACCTGACTTAACTGCATACTAAACGCCTAGTAGCCTCATCTAGGATATAATAATAACAATACACAAACATACCCAAACCAAGGCAAGCACTAGTAATAACTGGCAAGTGTTAACAATACCAAGTCGATTCAGTGAAAAACCACAGAAACTGAAAGGTCCTAAAAAACAAACAACAATGTACAAGTCAAATTGCAGATCCACGAGAAAAACAAAACCCAAGTAGACCAATCTCCTGCCGAAAGAATCAATCCCATAATGAGGAATTCCGCACCAGAACAAATCAACAGAAAATAGCCATGAAAGCCAGACCCAACAAATGACTTTCAGAGTATGATCCTTACCATGATTATACTACGAAAGAGGAAATCCGAGAAGAGTTAAACAACGTATCAACCACTTTGAACAGGAACACAACCGGCACTTGGAGGAGTTGAGAAAAAACAGTTCAAGAAACAAAAATAGGTATGGACGCGTTTTAACAAACGTCTCAGGCAGAGTTTAAAATTGAACTAAAAGACAAGTTTCTTCAACCGAAAGTTCAACAGAGGTCTTTCAGCAGAACAAATGAGGCAGAAAATAGAATTTCAGATCTTGAGACAAAGTGGAAACTTAACCAGCTCAATGGAAGAGATTGTTTAAGCCAAAAAAGTACTGGAGAGGAACATTTAAGAGATATGGGACACCCTGAAGAAGCCCAACTCGCGCTCATGGAATACCAGAACAAGAATCCCAAAATACCACACCAGAGGAAATATTTCAATTCATCATAATGAAAACTTCCCACAATTAAAGAATGAGAGGCCTATCCAAATACAAGAGGCATTTCGCACTCCAAACAGATAGACCAAAATAGAAAATTGCCACGGCGAGAATCCTCTCTGGGAATTGGGGCAGGAGGCACTGGGGGAGGAAAGAGACGGGGGGGGGAGAGGAGGGGGAAGAGCAGGGCGGGGGGAGGGGGAGGAGGGAACTGGGGACCCAAACTGATGAGGAAATAATAAAAAAGGATAAAAAAAAAAAGAAACTCCACGGCAAAGACTAGTAAAAACCACAACACACCCACATCAAGCAAAGAAAAGTGCTGAGAGCTTCAAGAGAAAAAAAAGCAACTCACTTTTAAAGGTAAACCTATTTTGAATAACAAATGAACTCAATGGAACAGAAAAGCAAGAAGAGCGTGGAGAGACATACTTCAAGTATTAAATGAGCAAAAATGCCAACCCAGACTGATATACCTGGCAAAACTATCGTCAGAGAGGGAGAAAGAAAAGTTTCCAGCACAAAGACAACCTGAGGGATACATGTCTACCAAACCCGGCCTTCAAAAAATCCTAGAACTGTACTCAAGCTTGAAGAAAAGAACAAGCGTTCCAGGAGGACAGAAGGGAAGTATATACCACCAAAAAAAATAATCAAACACATGCTTACAAATCTACTAAACATAAAAAATGTCCAGAATTAAAATAATTTCTGCATTTATAACATTAAATGTCATGGTATTAACTCGCCGATTAAGAGACACAGATCACAAGCTTGGATTAAAAACCACAATCCAACATCTGCTGCCTGCAGGAAAATCTCACCACAAAAATATAGGCACTCCCAAAATGAAGCTGGTCAAAATCTTACAACTAATGGAACAGGAAACAAGCAGGGGTAGCAATCATGCTTCAGACGAAGTGGACTTCAAACCAAAGAAAACATAAGAGACACAGATGGTACTACATTTTAGTCACAGGTACAATTCACAAAGACTTCACAATCCTGAACATTATGCACCATAATCGGGCCCTCCACCTCATTAAGAAACCCTACGCGTCTAAGCAAGAAATCAACCCCCAAACAATAATTCTTGGGGACGTCAACACCCGCCTCTAACATGGGATAGATCAACAGGTCAAAAGCTTAACAGAGACACTTTGGACCTTAATCAAACCTAAAAAATGGACCTTACAGATCTATATGAACTTTTCACCCACGCACCAAAGAATACACATTTTTCTCAGCAGCACACGGAACTTTTTCCAAGATCACATATTGGGCCACAAACGAATCTCCATATACAAAAAAGTTGAAATTCTAACCTTGCCCTACAGACCACCACGGCCTAAAGCTGGACATCCAAGACACACAAACAAGAGAAAATCACTAACTCTGGAAACTTAACATATGATGCTGAATGAGAACTGGATTCAGGAAGAAATTTAAAAAGGAAATTCAGATTTCCTGAAAGTGACGATAACGAAAGGGAGGTTTGTGTTTCTTGGTTTTGTTTCTCATGCGATTTGCACTTATGATTGGGAATTGTTGTTTTAATCCTATATGACCTTCTGTTCAATTTCTGAGTGATTTGAATGAATGGATTTAGTTGGGTAGTAAACTGCTTGGGGAGTTATTACTAGTGTTTGCCTGGGTTGGTTACACTTGTTATTGTTATTTCCGTAGATGAGGCTATTAGACAGTACAGGTGGTGGTAAAGGGGGTGAATATAGTATGGGCAGTGGGCACTGGTGACGTTCGTGACCTTGGTGAGATGTGAGCTGAGTGGTATAGTCCCTGAAGTGTGGTATGTGTTGTTGGGGGTGGCTATAGTGGAAAATTATCTACGGTAATTAATAATGAAATGAAAAACAGGGATGCTTTTGGGCTAGATGTGGAGAATCTCTCCCATGTGATAGGTAAATTTAGAGGGTTCCAGATGTTGGCCTTCATCCCCTAAGCTATATGCTTGGGGTGATTCGTTGGGAACTCTGTGAGTGTCTGAGGAAAGTTTGTGTGCTCCCTGGACGTTGGGGCCACAGTGTGTCATCACTGGATTGTGTATCTCCCAGGTGGCAGGACGGGAAGGGGGGGGGAGCAGGGCGGTACCAGAGATGCTAGCAGGCCCGCACAAGTTAACCTGTTGACCTGGGGTGTGGCACTAGGGTCCTCCACAGCCTGGAGCAGCGCCTGCTCTGACTGGTAGGGGAGAAGCTGGGATGGTGGGTTACTTGGGAGGCTGGGCTTGGGGGTGAGCAGGGTGTGTTCACCTGGGGGCACAATGTGTCCTTGCTGGACTGCGCGTGTCCCGGCAGGCAAGGGAAAGTGCAGAGGTGGCTGGTGGGGGTGCAATTACATATGACATGGGATATGGACCCTAGGGGTCCTCCCCAGCTGGTGAAGCGGCCTGTCGTACGGCTGACTGCGGGAGGAGCTGGGACGAGTGGGTTAGCCTGAGGCTTAGGGGGGTGGCAGAGCGTGCTTACGTGGGACACAGTGCGTCCTCGTTGGACCTGCGCCCATAACCCAGGGTAGGGTTGGCGAAAAAGGCTTGATAATGTGTTTCTATTATTACTTTTTGTATTTGTTTCATTTTGTGAGAAGAGTCTTGCGCATGATAAGGCAAGCAGTTTAAGCTCATGCTACTTCCTGTCTCAGCTCCTGAGCGTTGAGTCTTACAGGCCACGCGGCCAAACTCAGCTTAGCAGTCTACTTCACTTGCCTTTTTCATTTCTTTCTTTTTCATGTGACATTTGTTGATGTATGAACCTAGGTTTATACAATGAAAATATGTTAAAATTTCAAAATGTACACTATATCTAAAATTGTTCTATACATTATGTAGTATGCATATATCAAGCGCATGCTGCTTGATGAATGTGTAATGGTCTATGAGGCGCTTTTGAAATTTATGAACTCATTAGGAGTTTTCTCAATCCAATGTAGATCTTTTATATCTATTGATCTATTGTTCAGTCTACTACAGCACGGTTTTTTTCCCAGTAACTACATTGTTTGCCTTGTCACTGGATCAACACAATTAGTGGTCATTGCTCATTCTAAGGGATGAGACTGGTTATTATTGACTGAATAAGAGCACCATGTTATTCAATGCTCAACAAAGGCTTCATGTGTGTTTAAAAGACACTGAATATTATTCCCCCTTTCCAGTGAATGTGGCCTGGTAGTTTTAAAGTAGTTCTTTAAAAATTTACTGCTATAAAATGTAGGATCATAACAATAGCGAACATGACAAACATACATCTTAATTTATTACGCGATCTATGCTTTAATTTTTTAGCTTCTTACATTGTTGTTTCGTGTGTTCCCAGACTTCCATTTTAAATTTAAAAAAAAAAAAATACTTACTGAGTTTTTTAATAAACAAAATTAACTTCTTACTAGTTCTGGTGGCTGCAGTAGTGTTTATGCTTAAGGGGAACACAGGAAAGGGTTCGGAAATGCCACTGGGTCCTTACATCACGAGAGGAGGCCAGAGGAGAGTAGGTCACACAATAAAGGACTCTCTGGGAATTGGGGGGGAGGCACTGGGGAAGGGAAGGAGGGGGAGGAGAATGGATGGGGAGAGACAAGGGGGGGGGGGTACAGGGGAATTTTTTGTACTTATTGAATGCCAAATCATTAATTTCCTAATTGGCTTTTTGCTTCATATTTCCTTATCTCTATGCCTCGCCCTCTGGCTTTTTTTTTTACCGTTTCGCTAAACCCTTTGCGTTCGGCGAACGGACCTGTTTACTAAAGCTCCATGGCGAGTAGAGGAAGAAGAGGAAAAGACAAGAAGAAGAAAAAGAACAAGGGGAGGAGAGAACTGGATGTACTATTTATTTTGTATGAACGCGAAATATAAGAAAATGTCTAAAAAGGGGAGAGGGAGGGCTGCTCATTCTTATACCCCTGCATACACTCGATTCATTTCCATTCAATCTGAGCTAAATTTATTGCCGAAACCCTCATATCTTCCATTTAACGATGAACGGGCAAAGCATATGGAAGAAAAAAAGCGCCGGAAATACAAGCTCAAGGTCGCAGCAAGGTCAGCAGTGTTGGACTCTAGCAAGGCCTTACCACTGGTTCATTGGCCAGCTGCCCACAGATATTCCTGTGAGCTCACCCGGCCTTCCTCTTGTGCTAGAACCTTTACATATACATCTTCTATACATGCACTAGTCCCATTGGATTTTACCCTATGCCTAATTTAGCTTTAAGGACATCAATAAATGCACTATAATCACATTGGGCATTAGAACTATAACGTTTGGAGTTTCAGAACAGTCCAACTGCCTTTTCTGAAGTTGGCCCAACAGCATCATTTACAATGAGAAGGTATGAAATAACTCCAGTCTTTTTAAATGGCATTAATTAAATCTTCAAAAATAGATTTTTATTAACAATTAGGGTTATAGTCACATTCTTCAGCACTTTGGAGTATCACTATTCTAGCAGATGACTTTCAAAAACCGAGATTTGTCCTGTGACTCAAATTGGCTATTTTGCTTTGTATAACATTGCAGATACTTTGTGGATTTGATTTTGCCTCTGATGGTTGCAAATTTCTTACAATAAGCTCTCTTCCATGGCTTTTTCTGGGGAGACAAAAATGAAAATGGTATTTGCCCTATGTAAAGCACTGATGACAGACCAAAAACAAACAAACAAAAAGACACACCCATGACCAGTTTGGTGAATCAATGAGTTTATTGGGATTGCTTAATGGGGCAGGGACAAAGAAGGTAACTTGCAAAAACATGGTGAATGGAAGGGCAGCTACGTCTCCTGAAAGCCACCCCAGCACAGGTGACACACGACAACAGCTGCGTCCGGAGTTCCCTGCAAAACCTGCAGATGGTTCCACCAGTCACCCCACTCCCAGCATTTTTTTTTACAACTAGTGAAAATTTCAAACATTTACGTCATGAAATAATGTAACAAAAATATTGTTATGTTAATTAAGAAAGGCAAAGTAACTACTGTAAATAATTATAGGCAGATAATATGGTTTTGCATTCACAAGAGACAAGATGATGAGGTTTAGGCACAATGCTCATTTCGTATTTCAGTAAAACCGCAGTTTCTGTGATGACTAATATTAACACAATGTCACAGGATCTGGAAACACCAAGGAAACCTGTCTCTGGACATGTCTGCAAAGGGGTTTCCAGAGTATATTAACTGAGGTGGAAATATGCATCCTGATTTCAAGTCACACCATTCCACGCTGGGCTCCTAGACTGGATAGAGGAGAAAGCTAGCCGAGCACTAGCATTCAGCTCTTTTCTGGCTGCAGGTGCAACATGGCCTGAAGTTCAGCCACCATGATTTCCCCACCATGATGGATTTCACTCTCAAACTGTGACCCACAGTAAGTTGGCTCCTTATGTTGTTTTGGGCAGATATTTTACAACAAAAAGAATATAGTTCTCAGCACATCAAACAAAAAGAATGTCTGTACCTTCTATGTACACATTAAGCAGGTGCCAAACATCATAGAAAGAAATGACTGCACATAAGCACAAAAAAAAAAAAAAATTCATGTTACACATTTTTCTCAACAGACTGTGGCTGTGAGTGGCATCTTTATGTAGATGTTTCACCTGGATCTGGAGGAGAATCTCCCTCTACAGGGCGCATTGCTCTAGCTCTCTGATGACATCTTCATGCACGGAGGATACACGCACATCTCAGAACCTCAGCTTCTGAACATGAAAACTGTGTCACACCTATGGAATACTAAAAAGCTATGAGATGCCATATAAATATCATAGCATCCTCTTTTCACTGGTATATACATTTCCACTTTTTATTTTATCCTGTCTCTCTGAAAGACATAAAGAAAATATATTGACATTTTCTTTATTAAATAATTAAGTAAACAATATTAGAAGAGGAAATCTAGACTAAATATAAACAGAGTTATCAGAGAATATGCTGCTAAAAATAAGCCATGAACAAAGAGTCTGGGATTTCTAAAACGCTCACAAGATTATAGCTAAAAACTAACAATAATCAACACGAGGCACATAAACCAGTAACTACATTCAGTTCTCTATGCCTCCTTTCTTCAACCTAATTTTTAATTGTTTACTATTTGATAAAATGTATATACGTGGCTTACCCTCCTGTGTCCATATAATCAACACTAATAACATAATACAAAAAATTCATTGTTAATTACTCTTGGTTCACTTCTGAATAACTCTGAATTCGGTTCATGTGATAAACCTTGTTTATCACCTTACAAGAACATAGCTACATGGTCACATAAAGTAAAACAAAAGCACAAACTTCTCATTTTGAGATGCAAGTCCTCAGAGTGATTTAGCATTCTTGAGCACAAAAATTAAAACAAATCACACCACATAGGCAAACTCTATAGAAAACACAATGCACTTCCCAGTGTACATATCATGCAACAAATATCAGAGATGAATTTGTAAGCTCCATACTAAAAGTACAAGAAAGAAAATGTGGAATAAATTAAATTTTAAACTTTTCTACATTAATCATATTCTTGAAAACAAACTTAATGTGCAATCTAATGTACAATACGTATATTCTATAGTTCTGGTCATCTTCTAGATATGAAATCATTCCTATATGAATACAAGCATATGGTTTTCATTTACTATGCATCACAGGGCATACAGACAGACATAGATCTTAATATTGTTTACTAATCATTTTAAAGTCTCAAGATTATAGATTTTAAAAGTATACTATATTGGTGCCAGGAGTTCTTATATAAAGTGACCCATGTTTATGTCCTTCTTTGTATGCCAATATACATATCTGCATCTTTATTTTTTAGATAGTATTTAAGTTACACCTGATTTTTCTTTGGATCTGCACATATTTTCTAAAATTTCTAAAGCTACACACAATTAAAGATTATTTGGAAAGTACAAATTTATACAAACAAAATTCTTTAGTTAGATCCATACCCTTAGTATTCTCTCTCCCTTGGGTATTGATACAGTCTGTCTCCTTTCAGGTGTTGCCTTGCACACCTCCCTGTCTTTCTTTCTCCCCCACAGCTCTCCACATCCTGGGAACCAGTCTTTCCAGAAAGCAAGCCCCTAAACTGAGAAGACCCACTGGTCTTCCACAGACTCTTACCCAAGAATGTCTCTGGGACCTCTCCAACGCCTGCTTCAACCAGAAATAGAAGCATAACCCCTCTAAGTCAAGGAGCTGATGTGAACTAACAATGGCACATGCGCCCCTTCTCTCACGGGACCCTGGACACACTGCAGCTCTCCTTCAGAAGCTAGTAGTGCCGCTGCATCTTGCCCATCTCTCGAATACACTTTAACGCTTGGCCTGTCTCCATTTCCCTCTCAAGTCTCTTTCTTCACCAAAACCTAGCATTGAGTTTTTTTTCCAGAGTGTGTGACATCCCCCACATATTAGGGGTCTGAGGATGCCCCATCTGTGGACTTCTTGCACCTTGGCCAGTACAGCACAGACAAAGAGGCCTGCCTCAGCTTACCGTTTCCCAGAATCAGGATGCAGGAGTGTCCTGCAGGAAAAGCAGCCCCTGTCGCCCAGAAAAACAGAACTATGGGCTTTTTCTCCTCAAAGTTGATGCTCCGATACTGTAAAATAAGTGACAGGAAGAAAACAGTATAAAACAACAGAAAGGCCACCACAGTCTGCAGGGCTCTGATGTGAGCCATGGTGCTGGTGTCTTGGCACTCCGGGGAGTCGAGCTGCATGTTTTTCAGATGTCTCCACAGAGAGAAGATGAGCAGGAGAAACATTGCCAGAGACATAGTGAAGGGTATGAATGTGAACATACTGTTGGTGAATAAGATAAGCTTAGAAAAATGTGCAGATGTATTTGAACTGGACATATTGGATGTATCTGCTCTATATTCATCAATCCAGGCATCAATATATATGTTTATAACCATAATGTTTATCAGCAAGAGGACGAGAGACACCAGGAGTGTCGCTGAAACTACTTTGTTAACTCTCCACTTTAGGTAAGAAAAACAGAATTTGAGAAATGGGCTATCTTGAAGAAATACAAGAGGCTGAGACTTGTAGCCGCCAGATGCTGGAATGATTGGAGACAGTCCAGGAACTATTCAATATCCTTTTACGTGTCCAAGTCATAACTAAGCTGGTTTCAGCTAGTAGAACAACAAACTTTATGATCCAATGACCACAGTATAGAGCCATTCTGGAGACACGCCAGCGGCAGTAAGGATCTGGTCCACCACAGAGATCTTTCTTCTCTTGACCCAGTGCTTGAGGATCACCAAGGTCATGAGCATATTTTCCTAAAATTTCCAATGAAAACTCCACACTTAAAACAACTGCCAATGTGCATAGCAGGATGACCATCATCGTCACCAAAAGAGCACTCTGATTTTAATCTACTGTTGAAAACCTGCTGATGCAATCTTCTCAAATTCTATATTATAGCTGAATCATAAAAAGTCTTACTACTCACTTTTTAAAACTCTCATAATAGAAAGCAATCGTCAAGATTCCTAAAGAGTTGGTTGCTAGTTTTCGTCACAGAAATCTAGCATTGTCCAAGACGTTCCAGACAAGCCTCACATGATGCTCAGACAGATACTATGTACTTAACATATGGCAGTGTGAAGTCCTTTGTAGTTGACCATAAAGGAAATGCTGAATTTCCCCATGTGATCATCAAAATAAATATTGATTTACATCACTGTGTTAGATTTGCATTGCTTTGCTAGCTTTTGCCTATTATGCTTATTTTTGGCTAGATAATTTCTAGGCAAAGAGTACTTCAAAATTGTAAATATGGCAACAAAATTTAAACTGCATATAAAATAAGGACCTCTTATGTACTTCAAAATGGTGTCTGTAAAGGGAACAATGCTTGTTTTCTAAAATGTATCCTACAAACAATCAGTTAACTAGTAATCTCACAAGATTATTTCCTCAAATACTTGGTACTTAGAATACTAATCATTTTACTTTTTATGATCTTATAAGGTCATGAATAAACACGGTGTTTGCATAAACATACATTTATTTTGTTCCAAATCCCCTTCATGCACTGCAACAATTCAGCATTTATTGTGCATTTATTATATTTGGTATCAAATATTGCATAAATTTCTTTCAAGTTCAATTAATGCACTACTAATGTAACCATTCTGTAAACTTAAGCCTGCTTTATCTGTGCCTGTAAACAATCTGGAAATCACCTTATTGTGCTGTAAAATAGACAAAATTCCAATATGACAGATGACCACAGCCTCAGTCCCCTGAGCACATTGAGCAAAGAAAGTGAAACTAAAGTATTCTAAAATTTCTCACAAATACCTAACATTTAGGGAAAAGACATTCCAGGAAGGCAAAGGAGGTGAGAATGTGAAAAGTCTTAGGAGAAACTGTGATGAGCAGAAGCACAGGCACACCTTTAGAGAGAAGGTCCTCACTCCTCAACAGAACAGAAGAACACAAAGAACCTAATTGTTGCAATGAAAAACATCAGCCTGGGATCTTCAAGGTCTTTTTAAAAAGCCACAGAACTTGTATCCACTTACCAGAGCCCTTTCTCTGAACTGGAAACACTAGGTACTAGAAAAACAATCTTTCCTAGACATGGTGAGACAGCACCACAAACAACCGCTATGCAGGTGGTAAGACCTGGCTCAGTACTTTGGCAACTTGGCATGCAGGCATGAGGACTCAAGACACCTCCAAGATCCACTGGATGAATGCCAGTTTTGACTCATGGCCACCCAAACTGCTTTCCTGGGTCTGTCTTGACCTAATCCTGAATATGTAACTGAAGTTCAGACACAGCAACTAATTAACCTCATACTACTTCCTGACCTGTGTGTGGAGCGAGGGATATTACTGTAAGCAGGATCAAGAGGAAGTCTCTAGAGTGGAGACACTCTTGAGAGAAAGAGTGAAATAAGCACATACTCTAAGTAATGGAGTTAATTACTACAACCACAAGTCTATTAAACAACCAGCATTAAACAAATGTATATAAGCTCTGCCATAGTCTAACAGTGCAGATAAACACAGACCATCACAGACTGTGTTGGCAATGCTCCTCAGGAAGTGGTGTCTTTACTGAGCAGAAGAGCATGTCTGGATGTGCTTGCTGTATGACTATTGGAAGCATGCATGATTTTCAATCACATTATAATCATTAATGTAAATCAAGTCAATTAACTTTGTTAAGAACTATAGCATGTTCACGCCTTTGTATCAGGAGCAATACTATTCCCCTACCTTCTCGGTTTCATTAACATTTCCCAAACATTGTGCTCATCAGATACAGAACAGTGTTATGGTGAGTGGGACCTATTCATAGGCAGTGGCAAGCTGCTGAAATATTATAAAATCTGTAACGTGACAAAGAGGACAATACCACAAGAGATGATTCTGAGGAATTCAGGGATCCCCAGTCTATCACCGACATGAACATTACAGCTTTTCTAAAGTACATGGTATGCTGTCTTACCTTACATCTCCTATAATTAAATGGCACAGAGTTTTGGAAGCCCTTTAGAACTCAAGTCAACATATGCTTCATTTGGAGATATTGTTCAGACTCATCTGTGGAGCCTCTATAAAGGCCACTAGGTTTTAAGCAGACCAACAGAAAGGGTTCCACAGCTGGCACCAGCTGTTATCAGTTACACTGCTCATATTCAAACCCAGCACACTCCCATGTAGGGAAAGATCACTATGTCTCTGACACATTAATATGAAATGGGGAAACCAAACTCCCACTGAATTAGAGCAAGGCTGTGACCTCAGAAGAGGAGTGACTATGTTTAATTAACAAAGTAGCAGGAGCAGTTACAAAGCAAGCATAGGTGCTACCAACACAAGGCACTGTAAACTGCATAAGCCATGTATTTATAAATTCAATCACCATCTGAGGGTCTGAGTGCCCCAGTGACACAATGTACACTGACCATTTTGTACAAATTGAGGTCTCATATAACCAACTCTATTCCCTTGGTCAATACATTGTATCATACAGATTATCTTTCTTTCTATCATCATGTACATGGGTGTGCAGTGTGCATGTATATATGTATGTATGTTGGGGGATACATGTGTATCCACCCAAACTGATGAGTGTGGAGGTCCATCCTTGATCACTATTGAACTCTACGGTTTTGAAGCTGTTTGGAAATCCACAGTACACCACTGAACTAATCTGGCTAGACAGTTTGCTCTGGGGATTCCCAGATCCCACCTTCCACAGCTGGCATCACCAGCAGGCCTCCACACCCATCCTATAATTTTACATGAGATCTTGGGATCCAAACTGTAATCCTTTTGCTTGTGCTGCAAGCGCTTTAACCACTGCTCTATTTGAACTATAATGGAACTCCACACTATCCACATGTAATCTGACATTGTTAATGGCCACCGAAGAGTTGGATGATGGAAGGTTGAAAAGGCACAGATGTTGTTGGCTCGATTTTGGGTAAACTGTATAATTCCTTCGTATAGTTAAAATGGAAGGGTCCTAAAGGTAATGAATTGTGCATCACTTAAACGCCAAAAAGGCACTGTGACTGATAGGGGAACATGAGACTGGCTTAGGTTTCACAAGTGCAGTTTCATGCAAAAAGCTGAAGATTACATATTTAATCTGAACTCTTTACAGATTTACATGAGTGTTCGGAGAAACATACCTAGAAGAATAAAGTGTACGTGTGTACTTATTGCATAAGTAATTTGGTCCTGAAATCTAAACAGCCCCGTTATGTAGGAAACCCCACAGACTAAGATTACGACCTTTTAGAGTTAGATGTCCCGAATGGGGACGCTGCTCCTGTACTATCTTATGTAAGGTCATCCTCCTGCAACGGCAGAGTGAAACATCAGAAAATCAAAAGGGGGAGACCGCACATCACAGGGCGGGCAAATCCATCCTCCCTGGATGCTCACAAGCCGCGCGCCCGGAGAACGTGACATCACGGCGCTCGGCTCTCCACTTCCCGGCGGAAACGCTCGTTATCTAACAGCCGGCGAGCCTTTGGGGTGCGTAGGCTCCGCGGCGCCCCGCGCTCCGCCGGGCCGACAGGAAGGGGCGGAGCGAGCGGCGGCCGCGGGAGGCGCAAGGGAGACGCCAGCGGCCGCTCTGCCCCCGGCGTCCCGACCTCGCGGAGCCCGCGGCGATCCCCGGCTCGCGGCGCGCCCGGGCCAGCAGCTCGCGCGCCCATGGCTTCCGGGAGCACCTGGGCCCTCCGGGCCGCCAGCCCCGCGGCCGCCACCCCGTACGGCGCCTTCTGCAAGGGGCTGTCCCGCACCCTGCTCGCCTTCTTCGAGCTGGCCTGGCAGCTGCGCATGAACTTTCCGTACTTCTACGTGGCGGGCTCGGTCATCCTCAACATCCGCCTGCAGGTACATATTTAGCGAGAGCCGGGACGGCGCGCCGGCCTCCGGGGACGCGCAAGATGGCCGACTCCCAGGAGGCACCGCGGCCGAGGGGAGCCGCGGAGGTCTCGCGAGAGTTCGTGCGCTGGGGCCTCGCTTCTCGCAGTCAGCCCGAGTGCGGTGGAAATCTGGAGCGCTCCCGGGCCTGGGAGAGAACCGAGATGCAGTTCCTGCAGCGGGACGCCTCAGCTGAGACCTCCGGAAGTGCTTAAGAAGCTGTGCATCTGTAAATCGCGACCAAAGGCATGGAATGCATTATTTAAAAAAAAAAAAAATTTAAAAGAAGTCTTTAATTTTTCCAGAAAATGAATTTACAACAGAACTTCCGGCCTAAATTTTCAAATTTAACTTAAGGACAGTCGAATTGGATTGTAAGCCTGACACTGAATGAGAAGCCGATAATAGTGAGAATGTGATGCGGACAACATGTGTTTTTTTCATCTCACAAGAACAAATGGAAATCTTTGGTCGACAGAAAAAGCAGCCTCCAAAGGCGAAATGTGGAAATGCTGCAGGATTTTTAACAAATGTTGGGAAGAGTGAAAAAACAGACTTTTGAGTGTCCCTGTGACCAGCGCTTGGATTAAGTAAGACCTTGGGGCAGTGGCTCAGTGGGAAGGCTCTAGCCTAGCACACTTGTAGTCATTGTATCGGTTTCCAAGCCTGTCAGAAAAAAGAACAAAGACTTTGAAGCCAAAGAAAAGGAAAGCGGCTCATGACTGACTATTGAGTGAATAACATTTAAATAATGGTCGTGTGCGTCCTGTTTGGCTCTCATTTACAGAAATTGCCTAATTTTGCTTATACAATAAAATGCAAATGTTACAAGCATTGATGTAATGCTGCAGTGGACAGAGGGTGCAGGAAGTAAATGGTTGTGACCTTGTAAAGTAGGAAGTTGATAATTTAATCTGTTGTGAATGGAAAAGAGCATTTTATTACTTGTGAGACAGTCATAAAGTTTTTAGAATAGTAATATAACCATACTAAATGGCAGGGGTAACCATGTGAAGACAACAGAAAATGTCCAAAGATGAAGTGTTCATTCGAGTGGAATGTGTCAAAGAAAGACATTACCCTATGGACGTGAATGTTTACTAGAGATATTTCAGCATCTGGGTCAATTGGTAATTGCAGGTTTCATTAAATGAAAATTGAGGTGATTGTAAGCCCCATGAAAAATAAAATGGCCAAAATCTACCATCATGTCTCAGTTGTAAATATTGATCATATAATCTTTCAAAAATATGTAAATACTTATTTCATAAGAAATGATTATATAGCAGTGGGAATCTGGAAGAGGAGGAAGATATAAATAATGATGGAAAAGTCAGTCATGTTCTGTCGTAGAAGACTAGATATACAGCTCAATTCTTTACCTAGTATGCACAAGGCCCTGGGTCCGATTTTTCCTACAGTACAAAAAAAAGCCAAAGAGATCTAATGAAGGAAGTCCAGAAAAAGCAGCATAAAGTATGTTTAGGGGGAAAAAATACAGAACATCTAAAACTTAAAAGTGGTTATTGCTTTTAAAGAAAATAGTTATTTCTACAAAAAGGAAATTGGGATAAGTAGAGAAAAGAATTAGTTTTTTGTTACCCATTTAACAGTATCATTGGATTTTTTATATATGTGTTTTTCTTAGTTAAAAATCTTACTATATTTCATTTTTAAAAGGCCTGCAGATAATTCAAGTGTGAAGATGGTTAGAGTCATTAGAATAATCTTGGAATTGAAATTGTAGATCATGCCCTGCCTCCAAAATATTTCCTTGTTTTTTTGTTTTTGTTTCTTTCTATACTTTTTAATTTATTGTTACTCTTTTAGAGGTCCATACAGGATCACCATGAATTTGTTTTTTACCCTTATTACTTAATCTCCTTCCCTTCCTTTTTCCACAAAGACGTTCTCTGCTAGTCTCCCTCCTACTTCCACGTGTGTGTGTGTGTGTGTGTGTGTGTGTGTGTGTGTGTGTGTGTCCCACTGTGTTTCTGGGATGCACTTGCTAAAAGGTGCCTGGGCACTTGCTGAATGTCTTATGTCAGTGGGGTACCCTTGAGGAAGGAATTTCCCTTCCCCGTCCAGCATTAACCTCAGTGATCTCTCAAGGGATATGGAGGCTCTTGTCATCTTTCCCTTTCCATGGTGAAATGTTGGGCCAAATACACAGTGAGTTACAATGTATAGCTACAGTGACTTCATGGATGCTACAGCCCTGTTTGTCAGAAGATACTGTCTGGATGCACCCCTCCAACTTCAGGCTGTCTTTATTCTTACTGCCCCCTTATTTCTCAATGTTCTTTGAGTCTTGGGTGGGGCGTGATTTAAATGTCACTATGAGCAATTGCAGTCACTCAGTTTCTGCACGTTAACTAATTATAATTCTCTATAGTAAGCATCTTCCATTGCCAAAGGAAACTTCTAGGTAGAGGGCTGAGCATTCCTCTAATCTATGGGTAAAATGATATTTTGTTTTGTTTTTCTCAGTGTGTGTATGTATATCAGAGGGCACTGTGTATGGCTGTAGAGGCCCGAGGGTGACTTCAGGAATCATCCTGGATTGTGCTGCCCGCTTTTCTTTGCTCTAGAGTTTCCAGGCTCTACTTTCCAGGGCCAGAAGTGCATGCAGGCCATCACCATTTCTGCCTGATATTTTTACATAGGATTCAATATAACTCAGGACCTTCTGCTTGTGAGGAAGAGACTTCTGAGCCATCTCTCCAGTCCAATGATAAATGTTATTTTGCTTTTTGCTTTAGCTTTATTCATTCATTTAGTGTGGGGCGTGTGTGTGTGTATCAGAGGACACATGTGTCCCTGTGGAGGACCAAGGGCGACTTCAGGAATCATCCTGGATTGCTTCTACCTCCTTTTTGCTTTGCTCTGGGATTTCCCAGGCTTTGCCCATCAGAGCCTGTAGTACAGGCCACTTCCATTTTCACCTGCATTTTTATGTGGGACCTGGGATCCAAACTTAGATCTTTTGCTTGTGAGGCAGAGTTTTAACCCCTGAGCCATCTCTCCAGCTCAAATGATAAATGTTTTGAAGGCAGTCTGATATCAATTCCTTATAGCTAAACCTTAGTAGTTTGTTCCCCACTCACTTATGTCCTCCCCTTCCATAGATTCTTGGCCTGATTTACAATGCCAGGAATGTGCTCTCTGAACTTCTAACAGTTTTGTTAAAACCCAAAACACAAACATGCACATTGGTCTTTTTTAAATAATTTTTAAATTTTTTTCCTACTTTTACAATCACATTGAGTACTTATCCCTGCCATCCTCCTTCGCCCTTCTTTCCCATTCTCCCTCCCCTCTCTTCATCAATCCATCCCACTCCCCTCCACCCTTCTGCCTGGCCCCTTCTATGGACTTCCAGGGTTCCCTCTGGCTTGTTTACTCTTGTGAGGGTTCAGGCCTCTGTGGCACACCAAGTGGTCCCTCCTCAGGCCACCCCACTTATAGGGGCATTCCCCTTCACCCATTTAGCCCCCAAAGCTTCCACTGCATGTAATTATCTTTCCTAAGATCCTTGCAAGTGTATGGGGCATGTTGGTATGTCAGTCATTATGCAGGTCTGGTAAGGACAAGTCTCACTGTAGCAAGTTCCTAGATGCAGCAGCCTTGCCTTGAGTGGATGTCTTGTCCAAAGGTGAACCCTCCCCATCTTTAGGTTCTTACAAGGTTCCCTGAGCCTTAGGAGAGAGAGATTAGGTTGGCCTGATACTGGGTAGGCATTGCAGGGTCGCCAGTACTCTGCATTCTGGCTGGCCATAACATACACAAATCAGAAATACAGTTTTTACTACCAAGTATCATGCACTGTATGGAACTGCGTGTGCTATCCTTTGATATGCAGCGCACTAGGTTCATTAATGTCAGCATCACCAGACACATGGAATTTCTTAGGCTGGCATTTTTGATGGCTACAATGTCACTAGGTGATGGAAATTTTCAACTCATTGGTAATTTTATTGTTCACTGTTGCATATGTGACCTGGCATTGGTCAATGTATCACTGTGTACCATACAGCAGTGTACTCTTATGTAGACACAAAACGTCACAAAACTCCAAGGCCAAGTGTTGTTTAAATCCTTGCAAAGGGATTTTCCACTTAGAGGTAATTATTCAATTGATTTGTCTCTTATTCTGCAAATGTAGGCTAGCTTGGATTGCCAGCTGGATTCCTCATGATATAATATTCTTTTGTTTTTAAAGTTGCATAAGTTAATTTGGTGTGGTTCCACATTTTTTTAGTGTTTCGTACTTGAGTACAGTGAATTTAGGATACTTTCATACCTTAATTTCACACCAATCCCCTTCCCCCTCCTTTTCCCACATACAATTGAGGAAAAAAAAAAAATCTTCCCTCCCACCCAGCATTGAACCCCAATAGTATCTCAGGGTGGAATTAGAGTTCTGGAGCTCTTTCCCCTTCCATGTTAATGGTTGACAGGCCAAATCCTGTGCAGGTCTTGGAGAAGTACCATGTACTGGTTACTCCTTTCTATTGCTGTGAGACAGTACCCAAAGTAAAGCAATTTAAAGGTAGAAAGGAGATTTATTCAGCTTATGGTTCCAGAGGGAGAAAACAGTCCTGCATGGCTGATGGCAGAGGCTGGAGGAGGCCTAGGTCACGTCCATCTGGGAGGCTCACAGCTGCAAGACTGCTAACTACCAGAGCAGACCTCTCCTGGAAGTAGGTGGGGTTAATCTACCTCAAGGCCCACCGTCTGTGACTGCCTACCAGCAATGCTCCACCTCCTAAAGGTGCAATGACCTTTCCAAACACATGATTCTGTAGGGGACGCATTTCAAATCATGACATACACATAGCTGCAGGGAGCTCATGGATGTAGCAGGCCACACCTCTGATCCCCTACAGGGTCTTGCATTCTTATGGCCCCCTCTTCCCTGAACCTGGGATAGAGGATGACTTAGGTGTCTAAGGCTGAGCAGTCCACAGTCAATTATAATTCTCTTATGTCTGAGTAATTAGATCATTGGAGACAGTTGTCTTGCTTTGTAGACCAGGTTGTCCTCGAACTCACAATTCTTTTGCCTGTGCCTCCCAAATACTGGGGCAAATAATAGCATGCCATAATGTCTGGCTCTCACTGGATTCTTTTAGTTATATGTAAGCATTGTGTAACTTCCCTAACATGGTCTATAAACCAACAACTACAAAGACAGCAGATGCCCTATTGTATTTTTTCAAAAGCAAGCATGATTTTTCATAAGACCTGCTAGTAATAAAGGCATACTTGAGACAATACCAGTATAAAATATTCCATATGATATGCATTCATCTTATGTGAATTGAAAAAGCATATATTTGGGACTGGAGAGGTGGCTCAAGAGTTAAGCCTCTGCCTTGCAGGCAGAAGGTCCTGAGTTCGGATCCTAGACCCCACGTATAGACACCAGGCGGAAGCGGGGGCAGCCTGCATTTCTGGTCCTGGTAGGGTGGAGCCTGTGAATCCCGGGGCAGAGTAAACAAGGAGGAGGTGAAGGTATCCATGGTGTTTCCCAAATTCTCCCATGGTTCTACACACACACAGACATATACATACACACATGCGCACACATGCACAATTGAATAAAAAAATTTTTAATTAATTAAAAAAGCATATATTTGCATTCACATGTAAGGAAAAACAAGCAGAAATGAAGATTTTCTTCAAGAAAATTTCTTCAAGAGTAAGTGGAACATTTGTATAATATTTCATCAAGCACTGCTATTACAACAGAAAAGTATGGAAACATTAAGAAAAGTCTAGACCCTGAAGGTTTTGCTCTTGTTTTGCCATTTTGTTTGCTTCCCACCCCCTACCATGGTTTTTGAAACATGATGTCTCTGGAACTTGCTATATAGCTCAGGCTAGCCTAGAACTCAAATCTCCCTTACCTCTACCTCTGGATTGCCAGAATATTAGGCATGTGCTATAGTCCAACAGGTATCATTCTACTCAAGTGGTATAGTAGATGTAATGGTGGTCCAAGGACTGTATATTTCAAATTTGTTTTTCCAAAACTTCATAAAACAGGGATGGAGAGATGTCTCTGAAGTTGAGAATCTGCCTCACAAGCAGAAGGTCCTGAGTTCAGATCCCAGATCCCACATAAAAAAGCCAGGCAGAAATAGCAGCAACCTAAACTTGCAGCCCTTGGAGCCAGGAAAATTCCAGAGTGAAGCAAAAAGGAGGTAGAAATAATCCATGATGATTCCCAAAGTCATCCTTGGTCCTCCACAGGGACATACAGTGCCCTCTGATACACACACACACACACACACACACACACACACACACAAACGTGCAAAAAAAAAAAGTTTGTTAGAAAAGAAAATTCATAAATGGTGCTCTGAAGGAAAAACATCAGTGTTTAAATGATAAAGAAATTATCTTAATGTGTCTGCAATATCAGAGAGATCCAGCTGTAAATAGAACATAAAGTTATAATCCATAAAGAGGAAAGAAAAGAGGCTGGGGAGATACTCAGCAATGTGCTTGCTATGAGAGCAAGAGGAAACCAAGTTTGATCCCTAGAGCCATATAAACCAGGCATGGTGACATGCTTGTAATTCCAGCCCTGGAGAAATGGAGACGGGCAGCTCCCTAGGGTTAATTAACTGGTGTTGCAGTCAGCCTGCATGATTGCTGATAAATGACTATCAAACAGCTTAAGGGAACAAGGAGTTTATTTCCTTACTGACATTCCAGTTTACAGTCTCGTCCAGCTTGATGGGAGAGCATTCATCAATACCAGGGCCGGGAACTGACCACGCTATCACCACATGACAGCTGAGGGATAGACATCCTTACTTGCCAGACCAGATGTCTGGCCAAGTAAACAGAAGGATGCCGACTTCCTCAACCGTCTCAGTATTTTATTCATCTGTTTGAGTCCCACCCACCATAGGCTGGGCCTTCCCCATCAGCTAGACAATCTCCTTCAGGTTTGCTCTGTGCTTAACCAACACTAATTCTCCACAAATGTGCCCAGAGCTCAAACCCTCAACAATCAAGTTGACACCTGTGCCTAACCATGACAACTGGCCAGTCAACCTAAACTACCTGGAAAAGTTCTCTATTGTCTCCAAAAACATTGAGAGCAGTGCTTGAGAAATGACACCAAATTTGACCTCTGACCTCTACATGTACGCTTGGAGTAGATGGTTCTTTTAATGAGCCTCTGCTGAGGCCTTTAGAGGGCATAGAATTGAACCACAAATTCTTAATTCCTTTCATCAGGGAAAGAACTAAGGCCAGGGACAAAGAAAGGGATAAGGGAAATCAACTGAGACATAGGCCAACCAATCTCTCTCCATTCTAAGGTTCAAGAACCTTGAAGAGGAGGAGGTGGTGAGATTGTAAGAACCTAAAGATGGAAAGGTCCACCACTGGACCATTCCATTCAAGGCAAGACTGCTGCATCTAGGAACTTGCTACAGTGAGACTTGTCCTTACCAGACCAGACCGCCATAATGACTGACATACAACATCCCCCCATAGATGATGGGGAACTCAAGAGAGATAAAGACACACAGTGGAACCCTTAGGGACTAGAGCTGGATAAGTGAAATGCCCCTATCAGTTTGGGTGGCCTGAGGAGGGGCAACTTGGCATGCCACAGAGCTTGAACCCCCAAGAGTAGACAAGCCAGAAGGAACCCTGGGGTCCATAGAAGCAGCCAGGCAGGAGGGTTAAGGGAGTGGGATGGATTGATCAGAGGAATGGTGGATAGAGGGGAACAGGCATTAGTACTCAATATGCTTGTAAAACTAAAAAAATAATATAATAAAAAGAAAAAGGAAGGAGGAAGGAAGGAAGGAACGGAAGAAGGAAGGAAGGAAGGAAAGGAAGGAAGGAAGGAAGGAGGAAGGAGGAAGGAAGGAGGAAGGAAGGAAGGAAGGAAGGAAGGAAGGAAGGAAGGAAGGAAGGAAGAGGAAGGAAGGAAGGAAGAGGAAGGAAGGAGGAAGGAAGGAAGGAAGAAGGAAGGAAGGAAGGAGGAGGGAGGTGATGGGTGAGTGTCCAAAGACACCAGCAGTTTGTTTAGCTGGTTTCCTAATAAATAGTGTCACAGTTAGGCACAGGTGTCAACTTCACAGTTGAGGGTTTGAGCTCTGGGCACATTTGTAGAGAATTAATGATTGAGTTAATCCCAGAGGAAACCTGCAAAAGATTGTCTAGCTGATGGGGAAGGTCCAGCCATGGTGGGTGGGACTAGG